>BQKN01000536.1:133958-150602 GCA_022839385.1 Asparagus kiusianus | reverse complement strand
GGGGAGTTGCATACTGGATCACCTTGGCACATTTGCTGCCATATGTTGGGATGTAGGTAGGTGACAAGGTAAAGTGGAAGTGGGAAATAATGAAAGTAAAAGAAAGAGAAATATAAGAATAGGAAGAGAATAGAAAAAATTCAAAATAAAAATTTCCTGCTACTAGTGCCTTTACTGTCATCAGTACTCTTTGTTGCTTCACTCCTACTTATGAGTAGGGGGTGATCAACAAAGGAGGAAGAGGCCGTTTTCACTAAGTTATGTATTATCATCTTAATTATTCACATAGGTTAGGTTTGTTTCCAACTATGGAGTGTGAATATGAAAAAGGGGCATGGACATGACATGACTTGGACTGATATTTGTGCTGCTTGTTTGTCAATCACAGTTATCATTCAACTTGCTCTACTATTATAAACTCTGCAAGAAAAAGATCAGTTCAAATGTTTTGATGGTTCTTGACTGACATTTGTGCTGCTTGCTTATCAATCACAGTTATCATTCAACTTGCTGTGCTATTATAAACTCTCCCAAAAAAAAGTTCAAAATTTTGATGGTTCTTGTCTCCGTCTCAAGAGCGTACAGTGTGAACTTTTTGACTATCTAGTGATTATCATAGTATCATTAGATTTTAGTGCTCTTACCCTCCATCTTGTCAGTCTTGCTCAAGCTGTATAATGTCTTAAGCAGCTCAGTGAGATGCAATCTTTGTGCTATGTGTATAGATATGTAATGTCTTTGGTGAAGTTTGCTTTTCTTCTGCACTAAAAATCATCCAGCTGTTATGCCATTTCTCGTGGACTTCTCGAAACTGACATACAATTCAATGTCTTTGCAGATTTGGGATCCAATTTCCCTCCAGCAGCGACATGGGAGTTCAATTGTTGAAGTTTACAGAATTATAGAGGAGGTTTCACTTATATGAATTTGTTTTTTGCATCTCAAATTGCTTGTCCATATGCCTTGAGCGTTAGTTTTTTTCTCTTCTGTTGAACTTTCCTTTTATGCCTGTAATCAAGCATTTTTGTATACTTTTACTGATATGAACAATCAATTTTCTTTAAAAAGTTATTAGCTTTCCATAACTTAAAGGAGGGTTATAGAATTAAGAAGTTTCATAAATGCATTTATGATTTGTTGAGCAGAAACATTCAGGTCATGTATCTTCAAATGACATGATTGACAGGAATAACACAATTTTTCTATAAATTCCTTGCTTGACCTTCATTTTCTAACATGTCATCCCTCAATAGCTTTTGTCCGATTACCCTGCTAGTTGGCATATGATCACACTGACATACCATATATATATATACGTATAACATTCGGTCGCACTCAACTGCCCATAAATCAAAGGTCACTACACGGCTGCTTACCATATAAACCTGAATGCAGACCAGCTCTGCTCACCTATCTATGGCTTTTTTAATATGTCTACAGGCCTAATACCTTTTTTTAACAAAATAAAAGCTTCATTAATATGTCTACAGGCCTAATACCTTTTTTTTAATATGTCTACAGGCCTAACACCTGTTGATTCTGTTGATTCAACTACAAACTTGGTGATACCTAGCTAATTATCTGGCTTATAGATCCTCATATTATAAGGAAATATGGGTATGATATTGGGAGGGACTAATATTCAAACAGAGAACTTTTTAGGTAGCTATGTCCTAAAAACAAAGAAAATGTTACTGGGTAACAACATAGTTAAATTCATTTTAATTCATTGAATGGGTAACCATTTTAGTTTAGTTATCTCAGTGCACATTCAAGTTTCTTGGACGCTCATGATTACTAATGTTTTTTCCAAAGAATATTAGTCTCCAAACATTAAATCAATTGCCTGTAACATTGGTATGATTATGAACTATCAATATTCTTCGCCGAGTCTTTGTGCTGACTTGTAATGTAATCTTTTGTTTTTTATGGTTGAGAAAGCTATTCGTCAGACAAATCAAAACAATTAGTGGACTCTTAATGATTACTTGTGGTTTTTAAGTTATGAAATATAATTACACTTCATTAGTACCATTAAGTGTTCTATTACATATTTATTCCTCAATAATTCTGTTTCAATATTTTCATAAGTGTGCCTTTCTATGCGAAATTTTGTGAAATGTTATCTTTTCTATATGTAAATTAAATTACAAAGCCATCCAATCTAAGCCTTATTTCAACTGCAGACGGTTGATCAATTTTTTGCTCTTAAAGTGCCGATGACGGTTGGAGAACTAAATAGCCTTTGTCGTGGCATTGATAATGCATTTCAAGTTTATACTCACCATGTCGTTGAAAAGATAGGTGAGAACAATATTCATTCGTGCATGAGAAATTTTTGTGACGATCTATCACGCACTACACAGCCACAAACACAAATATTGAGTATATTTGTTACAATTTTTTGCCTCCATCAACATTATTTTATGCTTATTAAAGATATTTATATTTTTATTTGAGTTGCCTTACCTCTGAAGTTCAATCTGCTGCAAAAAACACTACTCTTGAAGTTGGAAAGTTTGCTTTTGTATCTACTGTACAGTCTGTACTAAAGATGAGGTTCATCTCATTGCCTTTCGGTCATATGTGATTTATCTTCTTAACTTGTGAGAAGTCTATGCTTGTAATGCTGCTCATTTACAGCATTTCCTATTCAGCAATGGCTATGCGTTCTTGAGCTTCTGCTGATGCACATGATAAATACTTGAATATGTTAACTTTTCTTCTATTGTTTCTGCAGTACATAACTGCATTTTCTGTTGCTTTCTGCATAAGTTTCCTGATATAGTAGATAGTGACATTTACATTGATCCATCAACATACTTGAATGTATGTAACTTGACTACACTTTCTCATAATGATTATGGATTTTTTTTTTTGTGTAAGCTTAAAGAATTTTGAACTTCCCAAATGTCCTTGGTTTTGCAGTTGACAAAGAAGATTTGATACCTCAAGTTCCTGTTCTCACTCGATATAGAAAAGAAAGTGGTATCAAGTCGTTTGTGAAGAAGGAAGTAGTAGATTTTAAAGTGACTGATGACAGAAGCTCTAGTCAAATCAATGCTCTTACAGTTCCCAAACTTTGTGTGCGATTGAATACTCTATACGTAAGTTTATTTTAATTTTTAGCTGATTCTGTTACAGGTTTAGTTACCAACTTTGTACCAAAGCTAGGCTACTCAGACACTTCATTTAGACTCCTGTATTCGTGTCCGACATTTTTCGTATCCGTGTCCAACACTCCTTGGACACTTTTTGAATATATCCATACATTTAGTCTGATGTGTACTCAATTATACAACATATGTTTTAGTTTAAAAAACCTGTGATACACTGCTTGAATGTATATCGTACACTTCACCTCAAATTTATGCAACTTATTAGACTCCGAACAGGTTCGTTTTAGCACATTCCTAGTTCGTAAGTATGATTTTAAAAGATTGTTTAGGTATGCAGTGCGAAAAACTAGCAGTTTTTTAATTTATGATCTACTCAATATAAGAAACATAAATATGATATAAGGATTTTAGTTCTCATAACATGCGAGTGAAAAACAATATCGATCTCATATAGATTATTAATTTGGATATGTAACTTAGTATAATTTTGTTGTTTCCTGTCTCTGGACCTGTGTCCATGTCTGTGCCTGCCCCCGTATCTGTGCAACATATAACCAAATAAGTACTACATATGTAAGTTTATTTAATTCATAATTCATTATTTTTCAAGTTTATTTACCAAACTTGAATCAAACGAATTATTTAGCAACAAATAGTTGTTTAGATCAAATCTTGAAAATCAGTTTGTAGTAAAATTAAAATAGAAGGAGCAGGACTTGCATAAATTCTTGAAACCCAAATATGAGAAAGAACTTTAATTGAAATGAAGAAAGACAAATACTACAGCTGAGGGAAATAACCGGAAAACTACACTCGAATAAAGGTGGCGATTGTTCGGGTAGATTCCAGATCAACCCATGTACATATTCGGATATTCCTACCCTACCTGTTTATTCAACTGGTCCTTTACCTTGACCCATATCTGAATTGTTTAATAATCGGGTTATCCATATTTGATATTTCTGTGTTTGTCCCTCAAATCATCAACATTTTAAATAGGTCCTATGAGAAAATGATATTTGCAATAACTCATACAATTTGTTTAAGTTGGATTATAACATGTTAATTACTTGCCTTTTCTTTCTTGTAATTGTTCATGAACTGATTATATAGGACCTTTCTATGTAAACAGTATGCAATTACTCAGTTGAATAGACTGGAAGACAGCATTAACGAGCGGTGGACAAGGAAAAAACATGAGAATTTTAATATTAGTATGTACCTATGCTTCTTCTTTTTTTCCTTCTGTTCTACTATTTTTAGTTAAGACAATTACTTTACTTTTAACTATCCCAACAAATAGATTTGTCTCAATTTCATGTGAAGGTCAATATTTTTTCAATGATCCTAGCTTTTTGAGGAAGATTGGTTACAGGAGCTTCACTTCTTTGTATATTCATCTTGAGTTATATGCTAAATGATATGCGTTACATTTTAATTGCATAAATTGGAATTCACAAATTCTCTGGAAGGGAGTAGCAAAACTATGAATAAGAAGGATTATTTGTTTCCAACTTACTCCCTAGGTTAGACGTCTTAAAGAAGATAAAGGTGTACTGGTGCCAGATAAAGCCTTTTATGTTCTAAGCTACTCTGAGGTACTGACTTTAATACGATGCTGGCTTAAAATGTATTTATAAATTTTACCTCTTGGAGGAGATATTTCCTTGGGAATTTGGGATATACGGTGGTTGGTGAAAAAGCTATTTGGCATCTTGTCTTATGCTGAAGCTAGGAACAACTTTGTAGTAAAAATTAATCTATTATTTTGTGTTTGCTTTACTTGGGGACTGTTTGGTATGTAAAATATTGCTATTGTAACTGCAGCTGCAATTTTGGAAGACAGTTTCTGTTGCAGATGTTAATTTATCTGCAAATGCTACTTGTTGTAATCACAGTTGCAAAAATGATCTTTTCGGTAAATGCTTTGTGAGCAAGGTGGTCACAAGTTATTTTTGCAAAATGTGACTCGCTTTTGCAATTACAATTTCAAAAAAGCGACAGTTGTATCGAGAAAACAACTGCAACTACATGCAGTTCTCTTTTGCGAATTCGCAACTTAAAAGTTTTTAGCAAACCACACAGCCCCTAATTAATGTTAAAGTTGTGGTAGTCAGCTTAGTTGATATTGTCTGTCATAGTCGTATCCGTGTGTGTCCATGTTCTATGTGATTAACATTTGTTGTACTTAACATATTTCATGTTGTGTTATCATGCTCTTTTCTCGTGCTCTTGTTTATTTGCACGGCTAGGAAATTTTAATAAATAGTCCTCAGCTGTTCATTTTCATTCTGCTGGAGATTGCTTTGCAGAGTATTGTGCTTAAGTTACTATTAAATTTAACATCTACCAGCAAGAGGAGTAACACATTATGCTAACTGTCTTTTGCTATTTCTTTTATTTATTCTGTAGTCTGCAATACCTTTCCCTTAATATATTGAAAGATAGAACAAGAGCCGACTAGATTATTTGAGAGAGACTATGCTTCTTTTATTTACAGTTGACACACTTACATGTCCTCACCATTTACCATCATTACAACTCTTTATTTTTTGTTTTCATATTTTACTTCCCTAAAAAGGAGATCACTAGTAACTTCAAGAAGCATGGGCCTTCAAGGTTCAAAACTTTGATTTGATTATACTAAATAAAACTTTGACCAAGAGCTTGATACAAGCTTCTGTAGGTGTCTAGCATAACATTTAACGTTTTTACTCAACTTCTGAATTTGAATCTAGAACGATCAACAAATGAGAAGTTGAGAAGCTCTGTGTCGATCCAGAAGGATGCATTTGGCGGGAGTAGGAAAGACATAAATGCAGCTATTGATAAAATATGTGAGTTCACAGGTAAGCGTTTTCTTTGAATGCAATCCTTGAAATGAAACCATATATGTTAGTTTGTACCCAATTGACTTTATTTTTTTTTCCTGCAGGAACAAAGGTCATCTTTTGGGACTTGAGGGAACCATTTATAGACAATCTATACAAACATAGTGTTTCACAGGCTAGGTTGGAGTCACTTATTGAAGCACTTGATGTGGTAAGCTGTGTGTATATATTAAAGACTGCAAATTTACATTAGAAAAAGGGCTGACAGTTTTACTCTAGATGGCTATAGCCTTTTCTGTTTAGTTACATATTTCTTTTCAACGTTATGTGACTTTTGGCTTATTGCCTGTTGTCACAACTACACTGCCTAAAATTCTTCAATTTAACTCCCGTCTGTTGAGATTAATTCTGAGGGAAACCAGAAACTCAATTCTAGAGCTCTGTTGATCTTTTATATTTATACTAACAGGAATTAAATACATGTTACATATTATTAGGAATATGCTAAACATGTTTTTACCGTATTCCTTTATTCTCTCAATCGCATCACTAATATCTCTCAACCATATATTCCTAATAAATTATTCTTAATATAACTATAACATTATAGATCTCCATGATATATGCCTTAACACCATCAAACTGCTGAAGTGCTACAGAGATCTTGAAGTATTTTCAGGACTACTTATGAGTTAATAGGTTATTGTGGCTTTGAAGTACTTGTGAGACTTCTGGCATATATTAATTGTTAATGCGCTGGAAGTTTTTATAAATTCTACCAAAGAGGAATATTCCTCCAAATTATTGCAACTTCAACTAACTGCTATTTTCTGTGACATTCTTCGACTTGATTACAAGTTATTCCCTATTTTTGTATCTTTAATTCTATATTGATCTAGTTCTTAGTATGGATTCTCTTTCATATTGGAGTTGTATACAGGTTTTAAATCAACTTTGTGATGTCATTGTTGAGCCACTTAGGGATCGCATAGTGCAAGGGCTTCTTCAAGCCTCATTGGTAGGGAACTAAGAGTTGTTAAAAAAATCTCAGTAATCTTGATTTTCTAGGATATTAAGTAGTATTTCAAAATGTAGGATGGCCTATTAAGGGTGATACTCGATGGAGGTTCGTCACGTGTTTTCTTTCCTGCTGATGCTCAGCTACTTGAAAGCGATCTCGAAAATTTGAAGGTATTTGCTTTGTGGCTTTGTAAATGTTGAATGCATAACTGCAAATACTATTTTTTGTAATTTTAATTTATCTTCTTTGCCATGTAATTAATTTGTTTGTTTTCGGTTGTCTACAGAAAATTTAAAACCTCAATGTTTTTTCTGTCATGATGTTTGTTTGTATTCTATGTTATTTTATTTCTTACTATTTTTAATCTCATTGTAAGATGAGTCGGTTGTGTTTTGGTAAAAATTGGAAACAGTAATGATTTCTTTTAAAAATGAGTACAATTAATGTTGAAAACTGGGGTCAAGTGACCTTTTAGAAGAAACAACATTTTGTGCTGGTGTAAGTTTTTTTTTTCCCTTGTGACTTGCAGGAATTTTTTATATCGGGTGGCGATGGGCTGCCTCGAGGGACTGTTGAAAACTTGGTGGCAAGGGTACGCCCCATTATAAAACTGATCAGCTTTGAGGTATTACATCTGCACTCATTTTATTCCCCACAGTTCAGTTGACCAAAATGACATGATAATATAAGTCCAAAACACTGGTAGTTAGACAGTACATACATAAGCTAGACAGTACATACATAAGCAGAAGCTATCCAATATAAAAGTTTGCGATATGCTGTATATTTAATCAGCTTTGAGGTGTCATATCTGGATTCATCTTAGTTCAATGTAGTTTGAACAACTAGAATGACATGATTATGTAAGTCTAATCGCTGATTTAAAAAGTCCATACGAGGGCATTAGCTATTTATAGATGATTATGATACACTGTGATAGGCTCCTGTAGTACTTTTTTCTGATTTCCAAACGTTAGCCAAGCTCTAATATTTTTTTCTCAACAAAGTATACCATCAATCTAAGGTTAACTTTGACATGTTTAATACAAAGCCGGATTCCTTTATTTTATTATTCTTTTTCATGTTTTTGTAGATGACCTTATAGTTTATGTTGATTAACTACAAAATCGATCACATGATGTTATGCAGACTCGTGTCCTGATCGAAGATTTGAAAGAGGTCACCCAAGGAAACACGAGCAGACTTGGTGCTGATTCAAAAACTCTTCTGAGGGTTTTGTGCCACAGAAATGATTCTGATGCTTCTCAGTTTCTTAAAAAGCAGTTCAAAATACCCAAGTCAGCTGCTTGAAGAATAAAATGCCATGTGCAAAATGAATGTATGCTATTGTAGAAATATCCTTGTATCGATTTT
This sequence comes from Asparagus kiusianus, assembly GCA_022839385.1. NCBI lineage: Eukaryota > Viridiplantae > Streptophyta > Magnoliopsida > Asparagales > Asparagaceae > Asparagus > Asparagus kiusianus. The sequence continues at coordinate 142,257 of BQKN01000536.1, read as the reverse complement.
GGGAAGTCATGTAAATACATTAATTTGCAACTAATGTTCAATTTTTTTATTTACTGATAATGTAAACGTCAACTGTGTATTCTCTTTTGTTACTGCTGATGTTCTACAGGAGTACAGGAACCTGTATCTAAATTACGATGTAGCAATATTGAAGTGCTGTTTCCTTAAGTTAATTTTGGCTTTAGGAACATGCTGCCACTACCGGGGTTAGAGGGAGGAGAGGGGGGGGGGGGGGGTGGTGTCCTTGCAATTATGAGTCAGAAATTTGTTTATAGGCGAATGTGGTTGGTTATGCAAGGGAATCAAATTTATAACAATGAAAAGTAACCCTAATATTGTCAATTCTGCTTTATGTGAAGCTTTCCTGCCAGCGAAAAATTTGATGTTCTTGTAGAAATTCAGAAGTTCACGTGTCTTTCTTGCTCCACATTTCTCATATTTGTTGATCTGTCGATTATCTTCACGCTATGTACGTGATGCACACTAAGCCGCAGCTTAGTCGCAAGTAAGTCTCCTCAAATCCAAAGAAGTCATCTTTCTTGCTAATCTTAACACCTTTCTAGAACCCCTATAAATCTTCATTAATATATTTCTTACTAAGATGCATTCATAAACTGTTGCAATAACAACGTCATTAAGGCGTATAATAAAGGACAAATTTTCAAAACCGTCCTATTTGCAAACTTAATTGCAAAAATTGACCCGTTTTGTACTTATTTTTTAAAATCGACCCAGTTACAACCAACTGGCTGAAGCTGAAACTGGGTCGATTTTGAAAAAAAAATCATCTGAAACTTCACGGGATTTTTAGTCCTCCGCTAATCCTCCTCTCAAGCACCCATATGAGTTCACGGGACTTGAAGTCTTGTGAACTTTTATTTAGTCCTCCGCTAGCATCCATATAAGCTCACGAGACTTGAAGTCCCATGAACTTTTATTTCAAACTGAACTTCACGGGACTTGGAAGTCCCGTGAAGTCTCAGTCAGTTTTGCAGAGAGCTCTGCTCTCTGAAAAATTGTCCCTGCAACTCCACGAGACTTCAAGTCCCGTGGAGCTGCAGGTTTTAAAAAACATGCACAACCAGCTGTGCATGTTTTTTATATACATGAAGTTTTTTATAAATGACGAAATATACATGAATCAAGCATGCCCAACTATTTCACAATAATAATATACATGAAATGATTCGCCTCATTCGCAACAATATACATGAATCAAACAATACACACGAAAATCACATATATACTGAATATCAACAATATTCATAAAATTCAGCCATGAGTCAAACAATACTCACGAAAATCACATATATAAACAATAATTGATCCACAAAATTAACATATTTGAACAATCCCAAAAGTAACAAATTTGAACAAAAGAAATCACATACATCCCAAAAGTCCTCTTCTCCTTCCTCTCCCTCTCTTTCCCCTTCCCCTCGCTCCCCCCCCCCTCTTCCATGTCCCCTCTGTTCCTGCTGATGAGCCTCGATGACTCCATCGTCATGTGCCGTCCTTTGACCTGGCCTACGTCGTCATGTGTACACTTGCCCAAATGATCGAGACCTATCCTCACGGCCTGCAAACTCGTCGACATGAGTCTTATGAAACACGCTTGCTATTCTCTGTTTGATCCTGTTAAAAATCCCTAACACCGTCGGATCCTGAATGTCGTTGATATGCTCATTTATATCAGCTTCAATATCATCAAAAGCATTGATCTGTGAGCTAATAAATATATACACAACTTAGTGTAGGCGTTAAAATTGCCTATAGGGTATCACACATAGTTCAAGTTGAAAGAAAGACGATAAACGTCATCATCTGAGTTACAGAGAATCATCTGATATCAAAGGTCAACTAAGGAGCCAAATCAACAATGAAAATCACAATCCGACGACCCCTACAAACCGAGTAAAGGTCGACATCTCAATCAACCAGACGAGACGACACCTCCTGTGTCGACTCGAAAGGTAGTCGACGTCTCAACCAGACGAGATGACACCTCCTGTGTCGACTCAAAAGGCGGTCGATGTCTCGACTAGATAAGACGACACATCCATGTTAACTCGAAAGACGTTGGCAGTCGACTCGAAATCCGAGACGATACCCTAGATGAGATCTCCTTCGTGTCGACTCGAAAGACGTTGGCAGTCGACTCGAAGTCCGAGTCGAGACCTGAGACGAGACCTCATTCATGTCGACTCGAAAGGTGTTGGCAGTCGACTCGAAGTCCGAGACGAGATCTCATTCGTGTCGACTCGAAAGGCGTTGGCAGTCGACTCAAAGTCCTAGATGAGATCCCTACGTGTCGACTCGAGAGGCGGTGATATCCAACTCAAAATCTGAGATGAGCAACAGTCCGAAGTCGAGATGAGATCAATGTCGACTCGAGAGACGGTCCGAGACGAGACTGAGATGAGACGACAGTTCAAAGTTGAGATGTGATCAATGTCGACCAGATGACACGATAATTCCTATGTCAACTCGAATGGCGAACTGAGACGACACCTCATGTGTCAACTCGAAGGCCGATAGAAGTCAACATTCGAGATGATACCTGAGACGAGACCCCCTCCATGCCAACTCAAAAGGCGGCTTTGTCCGAGACACTAACAAGTGTCTCGGCAAAAGACCAACCTCCGAAGCCAAGTCCCTTTTAGTCGACTCGAAAGGCGGTGTCAGTCGAAACGCCTTGAGTCGACTCGAAAGCTTCCTATCTCATCAGACGACTCCCAATATTACAAGGAACTAAAGAGAAGATTTAACGATCTTTGCAACATTTTGACAAAAGTCAATGAATCTTTTCAACTCAAAAATCAACTAAGGAATGCCCAAGAAACGCATCACACAAGTTCGAGACACAGAACATGTCTTGGAAGCTATGAGGAAGCTCATAGTTTCTGAGATAGTGTTCACTATCTTGGAAGTTATGAGACAACTCATAGTCTCCGAGACAGTGGCGACTGTCTCGGAAACTAGAGTGGGCTTAACGATAGTTTTCTCGAGTTTTGTGCAATCCATGTGGCTTAATAACTGCTAGGGATCATCCATAAACGTGGGGAGCCATTACAAACGAAAATCACGCCCATAACCGTAGGAATAATGGCAATTAAATGGGGTAGGAACGATTATGAAAATGCCAGAAGCAAGCCACACTTCCGAGATAGTTGTGACTGTCCCGGAAATGGGAGTCACTCAACATGATTCCTTTTCGACTTCAACCTTCAGTTACAGCTTCTAGGGGCTATAAATACTTCCCTAATACCTATATGGAAAAAAAGGAGAAGCATACGGAGCATACCAAGGCAGAGAAAGAGTAGAGACTTGAGTTATTTGGGAATTTGGAGCAAGAGAGAGAGAGAGTCTTCATCAATTTTAAGAATCTTTGGCTTTTCCTCGAGATTTAAGCTTTGACTTGATCTTGGGAAGAGTGTTTTATCTTATTTTGCTAAGATATCCACTTTTATCTTTGTTTCCAAAATGAAACATCGACCTTAAGCCTTCTTCACAATTCAATTTGGATCTGTGATTCAGTCATCCACAGGCTAACGCATCCCCGGCACAAGCAAAGATCCTACGCAAGCAGCGAATGATAAATGTTTCTGCATGTGTTTCTAGGGAGAACTTGTAATATTGCTTTGTTATAAAGAGTAGTTTTACAAAGTACAAAGCTCGCTCTTTTGTTTTCATTGTAATCGATAAACGTTTGTAATTGATTCTGCTATAAAATTTGTTCCCGACGTAAACACTGAGCACATAATATCTTAATAAAAAATAATTGTCGTTTTAATTTAGTTTAGAAACGTACATAATCTCTCTCGATCATATCACTAGGGATGTAACTATCTGTCGGTGGGCATGACACGTATCCAGCTGATGGTTGTGGGTCGCGTGTGATCCATCTGCGTGTGATATCTTAATACCAACGCATATACGTGGTATAATCAACAGCTGTAACTCTCTCATCCTGTATGAAATGCCACCTATTAATCCACCTGTCTATGTACGTCGCACGGAATACGGCCCAGTCCGTACGATGCGATGTCATCCGTCACCTACGATCGATTTGCTCAACAGGATCCGACACATACTGAGAGAGCAGAAATTACCGTAACACACGATCTGGGACATGCATCTTCACAATCTCCCAACATATCAGTGGGACTCTGGCTCTCCACAAAGCAATGCTATCTCGATAGGTAGGTGCAAGAGTATGCATATCAAGCTCTGACGGTGAATAAGGGCTCCACTTGAACTAAAATTAGATAAAACCTTTATCAGTATCTACAACAAAATTAAAATATTCATAATGAATTGAGTTTTATATTTACTTGTTGGTGTTGGAGGTCATCAAGCTCATTTCGGTAAAACACTATATTTCGCGTTGCTATTTTATACTTAGCGTACCTCACATTATACCTATTTGGCATAAAGAATATATGAGTACAAATTCAATATGAATAAAATTTATGCATAATTATACATGTATGCCAAAGGAAACTGACCATGTAGATCGCGGTGCACAAGCAAAGTAGGTCATCCAATATGGATGTGTTTCCATGACTAAATCTGTATTAATATCATGCATCCCTTGAATTCTTTATTCTGCATCAAGGAGACCCTACCTAGTTCTCTATACAAGTATGCCAACACCGTATTACCCCATGATAGACTGTCGCATACACCAAAATCCTCTAGCAGTGGTGGCCATCATACATGTACAAGATTTTTGCTCGCATCAGGAAATAGCATGCACCCTATCATGTGTAATATATAAGCATGAGCGTGATACTGAAGCATCTCAACCGTGGCATTACCTAGTATATCTCCCATAAATATCGTACGAAGCCACGATAGCTTCATCGCATCATTCCTCAAGTTAGGAATCTGACCAAGAAGCCTCTCACATACTTCAGCGCAATTATGGTCATCGGTGCCCGTAACAACCGGGCCATCGATGCAGAGCCCAAGTATGATGGCTACGTCCTACAGTGTAATAGTACATTCTCCTATATGCATATGAAAGGTGTTGGTATCTGACCTCCACCTCTCAATCAGTGCACTGATAAGGGACCAGTCAAGCCTAATATACCTCACTGCTGAACACTCTCAAAAAACGACTTGAGCTAACAACTGTAGTACTCTCTCATCCTTAATGACCCAACCCGAATGACACTGTGGTGATTTCTGGTACGGGCTGCACATTAATTAAAAATTGATTAAATATATTGAGAAAAATTAAAATTAGCGCCAAAAAATAAGAACATATATACACCATTTTTTACCTATCCCAAGCCAATATAGTGTGAACGATGATCTGTCTGAAGGTACAAAACGTCGGGTTGCATCGGTCCCAGATCCATAATGGATGTATCTGAGATTAAAATATTAAAATACAATAAGTTAGATTTTTCAGTTGAATGACTTAATCAAATGTATTTCACATATTCAAGATTCAAGATTCAAAGATGAAGGTTATATATATTACAAAAACGAGAGTCACATAGAAACAAGGATTAAAATATAAAGGTTACATATTACAAAAAACCATTATCACATGAGAATAAGGATTAAAATTAGAAGGTTACATATTACAAAAAACGATTGTCACATGGAACAAGGATTAAAATTAAAAATCAATGCTTAATCCTAGTTGAACAACTGCTTTTGTCGTGGCTCGGTTGATCGCATCTACTATACTTATTTTTCCTCCTAATTCTTTCTCGACCGTCATCCATATTATTTCTAATTCGTATGGAACGAGGTCGCCCAGCTGATCTTTTATACAAAAGAGGTAATATCCGTGGCCCATCTTGTGCCCAATGTCGACTATCATATGGTGGACGTAAACACTCTTTGTACGTTTGTTGATAGTTGTATGTTGAATACCAATCTACGACAAATGTATAATGTGAAATCCTTACACCACCCTGTAGATCAGAGCAAGCCACGACAACATGAGAACAAGGAAGCCATTATAATTGCGGTACATTGCATGTGCATGTGCAAGTGTGATCCACTAGCATATTAACTTTGTAAGAGCAACTTTCTCTATGTGATATTCCCTTAATAACCTCTCATTCATTAAAAATGTATCTTACGACACGAAATGATCGAGCATGCACAATCCGATCCGCTAATATGCCTTTAACCTTATTGTATGATACATCCAAGTTGGTTGCTTTATGCGCTAAAAGACGAATATCTTTTGGTCTTAGATTAAGATCCTCCCTTAGATTAGGCATAATCAATCAATATATGAAAGAGGCGGATGCGCACTTATGATTCATCTCTAATCGAGGATTGCCACATGTGTGAAGTCTGTTGTAGTGTGTGATTTTAAATTGCCCGCCTACTCTTACACCCGAGCGTGAATTAAGCTTCTAAGGACATTTTGCATTGCCGTCATGGTGCCCACCAATATCTTCTTCTTCGTCATCTTTACGGTAAAAATAAACTACATTATAGCTTGTTGCATTGCTTTTTGTTTGCCTAAACTTTATATTTTTTGGATGGCCCACAAACAAAGTGCATGAATCAATTTCTCCTTGCTTTCAAATAGATCGTCTTTTTTGAATGAGAAGTCACCGCCTTGTGTATCATCAATGATATTAGTGCCGATAGGAATACTTTCCATCGTGGAGTTATCAATCCATTCTTCTCTATGAAGTTCATCGGGTGGCGGATCCTCTAACACGACATACTCATTGTTAGTATAACATCTGTCAATATATTGGTTGTCCCCTTCATCACGATCTATCAAACACGTCATGTTATTGATTTGTAAGCCATCCTCTTCATCATCATCCTCAGATTCGACACTTGCATTATCATCTTCTATCACCACTCCTGTGGAAGGCAATGGATCTTTATGGGGAGCGCTAGCATCGAATGCATTTGAAGTGCCCACAAGCGAAGGCCCGTGTAAAACCCCAAAAATTTCTATAATATATATATGAATTATTAATAGTAAATAATTCCCTTGTGATGAATAATCATATATATACACATATATATGTGAGATGGATGTAATTATCTATGTTTGAGAACCCAACAAGTGTTATACGTGAGAGGAATCGAGTTAAAAATCCCAAGCTAAGGATTTTAATCCCAGCAAGTTTTTTTTGTGCTGAGCAGTCGACCGGCGCGGTCGACCGTGGCGGTCGACCGGACCAGTCGACCGATCAGCGGTCAATTTGTTTCCAGGTTTGGGTTTTAGTTTTGGGCTATTGGGTTTCGGGTCGGGTTGGGGAATTGGTATTTATACCAACTCAACCCAGGAGAGATCTCTTCACCTCAGACGTAAACCCTAGCCCTTTCTCTCCCCTCTCAAAACCCTAACTTGGATTTGGGTGATTTGGAGAAGTTCTTGAGGATTTTCAGCGGGATTCTGGATTTCCAGCGAAGGGAATCAACCTATTGCAGATCTAGTGCTTTCATCAGCACCCAAGGCGAGTAATTTCTCGCCCAACCCCCACCCCTTTCAATTTAATGTCAAGAACTGAGTTTTTATTGGGTTTTATTGAGCCAAATTCGTATTTTAGAATAACTAATAGATTATTATGGCATAGAATATGGATTTGGGATTTTATCTGTTTTAAAAACTCACCAACGTTTCTGATAACAGATCTAGATCTGAAAATATCTAAGAAAGGAGTAAAAACCCCGTTTTTATTGTTAACTGTGATTAAATCATGTTTATACATTTATGGGATCTTGGTGGCAGAGTTTTAAGGGTTATATTCATGATTTCACTGATCTATAACGTTTTATAAAATCTAGGTTTTGTTTACAAATTTTGTTTCAGGTTTCAAGCTGACAGAAACCCAGATTTGGGTTTCTGTTCGCTTGGCGGTCGACCGGATCGGTCGACCGCTGAGCTCGTTTTAGGGCCTCGGTCGACCGCGACGTCGATTCGGTCGACCGCGATGTCTGGTCGGTCGATCGAGATGCCTGGCGGTCGACCGCCAAGATTAGTGTCAGAGTCCGGTCGACCGGATCGGTCGACCGCTGAACCCTCTGTAGCATTTTTCCAGTTTTGGTGTATTTGAGTATTTTTACTCATATTCGGGGGTTTGTCTGGATTATCTGACCTGGTTATTAGTCCCACTATGTGTCCATGCATGATAGATGACCTGAGGGTATAAATTTGGGACATATCCACTGATTTGGTTGTGAAATTGATAAGTTGATTTTACTACATGCATTGTAGCGATCTTTTACTACTTTTACAGTCCTCGTGTTGGACTATAATCCATAGAAGTCCTCGTGTTGGACTATAATCCCTCTCAGTCCT
>BQKN01000536.1:107575-133948 GCA_022839385.1 Asparagus kiusianus | reverse complement strand
GGCGGATCAGCGAACGAATTCGCCCGTAGAACGGGACCGCCCTCTCCTAGGTGAAGAACCCACTGTAGCCACTAAGAGGGTTCACTAACACACGAACCCCACATTGGCCGCAAACGCCAAATCACGTGGACTCGCTAACAAGGCGAATCCGCCTTCGCTAGCCAAATCCGCCTGCAAAGAGGAAGCTCGAATCCGCCCCCAAGTGCCGAAGCCACTTGCAGAGAACCACGTCTGCTTACGAGAGCCGAAAGCCGGGTTTCCAGGGACAAGCCTCCCCTGCTTCCCATGATGCGACGAGAGAGGGGCACAGTATCCCGTGTCCGTCGACCGGCCGGCCGCGGCTCAAGTGAGTGAGACAGGCGCCGAAACGGCCTGCATTCTCATAAATGCGGGTCACCTCACCCATCAAAAGAAAGAGCCGGAGCCATCGGCGCGCCGCAAGCTACCAGAAGCTAGCTTGGACGTGAGACGTCCATCTTCCCATTCCTATTCGGACATAGGGAGAAGAGAGAAGGGCACAACGCCCTAGGACCGCCAGATGATCACTCGGCATCTCGCCGCGCAGGTGAGCGGACGGCTGCCAGAGCCATCCGCATCCACATAAATGCTGCTTACCTCATTCGTCCAAGCCAAGGACAAAAGCCGTCGACGCTCGACGAGTTGGTCAAATCCACTCGAGTGTCCGACAGATCTTGTCACACGTACGAGGAGAGGCCTTCCTGCTCCTACGCGACGTGACATAACCTGCGGTTCCTCGAATGACTGCTGGCAGAACCAATGGACAATAGGATGTCTTTGAACAGTGCATGGTCACATCCCATGGTTCAAAGAACAGCAAAAACGGTCTCCCTCCCATAAAAGAACTTCTTAGGGCAACACTAAGAAGGATCGAAAGATCAAAAAAGATCGAGAGATCAAAAAAACAAGGGATCGATCAACCAATCAAAAGGAGATTGAACAAGCATCGCAGTGCCATCTCTGAACTCCGAGCCCCGATCGCCGGAAAGACAGAGGAGTCGAACTCGATCAACCGGAGCTTCTACTGAGTACTGAAGCTCTCCCCAGCAACCTCGGTCGAACCGTCCAAGGGAAGCAGACTCGGCGCGAGCACCGAGCGAAGCATCCTGTAGCTACCTTCAAGTCCCCACGAATTTAAACAAAGAGGGCCTTCCCTCTGCTTCTGTTGTAATTCAGATTGATTTAGTTTGTAATAAGCTTTCTTATTAAATACAAGCCGAATCCCCCATTTTCGGGAAAATCAGAAATTTACACCTACAGAAGATGGCGACCACAGTGGGAGAAGCTGTTTCTTCAAACGAAATGGTGGTAGCTCAGTTCGACGAGGTTGCTGTCGGGACGACAGTGGAGTCCCTAGAGATCGAGTTCGATCAGGCTAAGTACGAAGAGTACTTGTCTTCCTCCTCTTCCGGTGGCGAAGCGTCCCGCAAGCGCCACAGAGTCGCGCACCGGAGCCGACCTTAGACGGTCAAAGCTCCCGTGCCAGAAGGCTCTACCCAGGTCTCGACGGGGAAACCTGCCCCAAAGTCTCTCGAGGCCAAGTCCCAAATCGAGAGCATAGGGGGAGGGTTTACCAAATGGGTCGCCAAACGACCCTCGGTAACACCCGTCTCAAAAGAGACATCAGTTCGTTCTAACACGAATCACGCTGCCGCAGCTCGCACGAATACTCCCTCCACTCGAGGAGCTAGCCAACTGCGACGGCAGCCGCTTGCCGGGCAAAAAGCCCAGACCTCCGCTTCACACAACGGCTTGAATCACCACTCAGGCCCGAGAAGCGAGAGACGAGAGGGCAACTCGCCCAATATCGGGAGGCCCTCCAAATCAGGAGCGCCAACCAAGAAGGACGGGACCACCCACTCAGGTGGACTTCGCTTCTCAGGTCATATCCCTGACGCGAATAAACCACCCCAAGCGAGAGCGCCTCACGAACTAGGTGAATCCTCGAAGGCTGGCGAGCCTCGCCATAATCTTTTGGCGGATAAACGCAAAGGCAAGGGAGTGGTTGACGCTTCGCGGACCCGCTCGTTCAAACAAAGAGTTGGAGCTCGCCTACGCGCTAAAGTTCGCCCCAACGCGAAAACCCGCCCGTCAAGGCGAGACCGCCTGACTCCAAAGCCACTGCATTCCACCCGGTGTACACCAGAGAGCACACCCAAAGATCTCTCGTGTACTCACACAAGCGATCCCTCTGATGCTGGGGGTTGTCACCAACCGCCCACAGGGGATCTCCGAACCTACCTCACTCGCAAACGCACTATACACGAGGCGAGCCCTCAGTGCCATTGCGAGAGACTCATCCACACCGTACTCGCCGATTGCTAATGCATAAGAACGGCGAAGCCCTCGGTGTTCGAGAGACTTTCTCAACGACCTCCTCAACAGAGGCCCTCTCGTCGAAGACGTCGCCACCAAAAACGACGCGCTGCTGACGACCTGGAACTCCCGGCCACTACGGTCAACATGGCGGACAGGGGTAAGGGGGTGCTCTCCGATTCTCCGGACTCAGACTCCATCCTGAGGCCAAACTCTCGGTTCTCCCGACCCCGACAAGAGGGCATATACCAGCGCACCCGTAGCCGTAAGGGGGGTGAGCATCGGGTTTGATTATTCTACCCTAACACCCTCCTCCCACGGCGAAGACGAAGTTCATTCGGCGGCTGCCACGTCTCAAACCTCGCACTCGAGTCGGGAAGAACCTGCGAGAGTGCACATGACGGAGCTCACTCACGAGCAGACGATGACCCAAAGGCTGGAGCAACAGCAGGCGACCATCGACTCTCTAAGGGAGATGATGGAGCAACTGTTGAACAAGAAGAAGAAGAAGAAGAGGGCCCAACGTCCCTTACCCCGACGAACTGGGGACAGAGAATGGGTACCTCCACAACGTCCGGCGACGGAAACGGAGGACAACAGTAATCCACAGTCTGATTACTCCTCCAAGACGTCGATAGGAACATCACATACTGGTGATGGCACCCGCGACAAGAGATTCGACGAGTTCCAGGATCAACTCAATGCGCTGAAACTTCAGCAAAACATGAACAAGCTGGGGGTGGTCCGTCCTTACCCCATCGAGTGGGACACGGTCCCATACCCAGCAAAGTTCAAACCGATCAGCCTGGTACAGTTCGACGGCAAAGGCTCGCCCTCGCAGCATATCTACTATTTCATGGCGCAGATGGGGTTCCTTACGGGGAATGACGCCATCCTTACGAGACTGTTCATCGGCACCCTAATGGGGGTGGCTTTTGAATGGTTCCGTAAGCTGGAGCCCGGTACCATCAAGACATGGGCCGATGTCGAGAGACTCTTTTTGGCTCGCTTCTTCGACGACGACACGGAAGTGTCGATGGCCACCCTCCTGGCCGAAAAATAGCGAAAGTCGGAGTCAGTCAACGACTTCGTGAAAAGATTCCGGAACCGATCGGTCCACTGTCGAGACCAAGTTTTCGAGGCGACGTTGATCGAGATGTGTCACAACAACCTGTCGATCCACATCCTGTCCAAAATAGGCGCTGTGGAGACACGGACATGGAAAGAGCTTGTTCGTCAAGGCGAACAAGTAGAAAACATGATCAAGAGGCTAGAGGCCGAAGAGCCGCAGCCTAAGAAAGGAGCCGCAGAGCCGGCTGTGCCAAAGAACCCCCCTCGAACAAGAGGAAAGGAGATCATGGCTGTTGACTCTGCCCCAGCGCCAAAGGTCGCTCCGAAGCCAAAGCCTAGGCAATTTGAACAACGCCCCCCGCGGCACTATAACTTCAAAGAGGACCAGGTGGTGGCAACGCTCGATACTCTGCTCAAGAGTGGTCGAATCAAACTGCCTGAGGCTACGAAGCCTGAGGAGGCAGATAAAATTGGTGACCCAACCTACTGTGCTTATCACAGATTCCTCGGTCACCACACGACCAAATGCTACGTCCTCAAGGACAAGCTCCAGGCCCTCTACGATGCGGGAGTCCTGAAGAAAGAGAAGGTTCAAAAGCAGGTGACCACGAACATGATCACCTTGAGCTTCGGAACGGATCTCCCAGAAGTTCATGCTCCGGCGGGGGTGATTCCCATCCCCAAGGTAGTTTTGAAGGTCACCAATGACGATCCTCACAACCAGCGGGAAAAGGGTTTGGTACCACAGACCCTGCCATCGGGGCAGATAATGTGGGTCCATCCAGACCTCCTCAACGACGAGCAATGGACCGCGCGACCGCCGAAGGAGGCCAAACGAAAGCATTGCAACGTTATCTCTGCCATTCCAGACAAAGACAGCCCAGCGATGGCCGCCCTTACTGACTCCGAAGAAGACACAAACGTCTTCACCACGAGGGCTAGAAAAGAGTTCGCCAAAGAATACCCCACGAGGGCAGAGGACCCAGCGGAACCTCCCAGACGGTCAGCCGCGATGACTCCTCCCAACCCAGAGGGGCCCAGCTCGAGCCGTCAACCTTTCCGATTCAACGTGCTCGCACAGCTGAAGAGCATCCCGGCGCGAATCACCATGTACGACCTCCTCCGGTTGTCCAGGTCCACTCGCGAAGCCCTGCAAGAGGCGTTGGCGAACTCAGAGGCGTTCTCAACCCATTTCTCGAAAGAGACGGAGGTGGGACGAGAATGCGCGACTTGCTGCCAAGTCTCCGAGAGACGAGTCCCGTGTATCACTTTCACCCCCGAGGACATGCTCATCAAGAGCACATCGCATGATCGACCTCTGTACTTCACGGGATACGTCGGCTTGGCGAAAGTGGATCGGATCCAAGTCGACCCGGGTTCTGCACTGAGCATCGTACCCCTGAAACTGATCAAGCACCTGGGGATACCGCCGAAGCGTCTGTCCTCGACCACAACTACCATTTTTGGCTTCAACGCCACGGGGATGCGGCCGCTGGGTAAAATCCGCCTGAAATGCCGCATAGGCGACATGAAGACAGAGGTGACTTGTTATGTCATCGATGCCGAACCTTCCTACAACGTGCTCTTGGGACGCCCGTGGATCCACGGCAACCGAATAGTCCCATCCACCCTTCATCAATGTTTGAAGTACGTGGACGACTACGAGCGCGTGAAGACGGTGGTGGCCGACAAACAGCCCTTCAAAGGTGTCGAAAACTACTTCACGGACTCTCTGCTATATCAAGACCCCGTCGAACCACCGGTAGAGGAGTCCGGAAGCGGCAATGAGGTGGACAGCGAGCCTGAGTACGGCGACAATCTGATCCTAAACGATTTCGAGTCAATTGTAATTGGTTACGAGAGTCATCATGTAACCAACGCTGTTCAGGCGGACAAGATTGTCATCAATGAAAAGTCCAGCTTTGCTTATGTGTCGCCTTGTTCTACGTCTGAGGATGATGAACCCAACGACCTATGGTCGGAACTCTACCGAGATCCTTCCCTGCACACTCCGGTATGCTCGTCATACGCCACGAAGGGGGAGCCGATTGACTCGTCGCGAGCTGTATTTGTTGTGCCGGCCCGAAACAAATACCGAAAGGACATTATTTTCGGTCGAATCGACCAACCCTTGTGCACGCTCTGGGACGAGTCGGAAGACGAAGACCCAGCGCCCCAATTTTCGCAATACAGTCGAATCGCGAAACTCATGATGAACGATATGTGGTACGACCTCACTCGTCTAGAGGGCCTCAATTACGGCCGAGGACGCAAGACGGTTATCCGACCCGCATACGTACCTAAGGGGAAACCCTCAAACTACTTCAACAGGACTAGGAGAGGCCTAGGCTACTCCTCTTCCTCGTCAGAACTGTATTTCTACGTCAACGAAGATTCCGACTATGCATGTTCAGGGGATCAATCGTCGGCAACCTCGGCATGGGACTCGGATGTCAGTGTGAGGGACCTATTTGGTAGCCTCACAATCAACATGGCTACGATGGACCCCGCCGAAATGGCGACAGATGAACAACTTCCACTCTATGACGAGACATGGGATCGCCATGTTAATGCTCAGTGGAGAAATCGCTTCGAGCAGCGGGAACCGCCAACCGAAGATAAAATCCTCCAGGTGAACATGGGCACCGAGGCGAATCCCAAGCCCATATTCATCAGCGGCAGCTTGCCTCCCCAAGAAAAAGAGGATCTCATCTCCCTCATACGGGAATACATCGACGTCTTCGCATGGAATTATGAGGACATGCCTGGCTTGGATCCGCGGATCGCCACGCATAGCCTCAACATCAGCCCAGACACCAAGCCAGTCAAGCAGCAGCAAAGGCGGTTCCGCCCCCAGATCATGGAGGCAATCGAGGCCGAAGTGAAGAAGCTCATCGAATCCGGCTTCATCAGAGAGGAACAACACCCCGACTGGGTGGCTAACATAGTTCCAGTGTTGAAGAAAAACGGTAAAATTCGCATCTGCATCGATTTCAGAGAACTTAACTCTGCATGCCCAAAGGACGAGTTTCCCCTGCCCATCACGGATGTCATCATCGACAACACGTGTGGATTCGAGAGGATGTCCTTCATGGACGGTTTCTCGGGGTACAATCAAATCAAAATGCACCCTGAGGATGAAAAACACACTTCGTTCAGAACTCCTATGGGAGTGTACTGCTACACCGTTATGCCTTTTGGACTTAAGAACGCCGGCGCAACCTATCAACGCGTCATGAGTTTGATCTTCCGAGAGCACCTACGAAAGACGGTAGAGTGCTATGTGGATGATCTGGTCGTGAAGAGTCGCCAGAAGGACGACCACCTCCAAGATTTGAGGATGATGTTCGAACTCATGAGGACTCATCAACTCAAGATGAACCCCACTAAGTCATTCTTAGGAATGGCTAGCGGTAAGTTCCTCGGATTCGTAGTTACCACGAAGGGGATTCAAATTGACCCCGACAAGGTGCGAGCCATTCAGGAGCTTCAACCACCTCGGAACCTCAAAGAACTGAGAGGTCTCCAGGGGCGATTGGCTTACATCCGAAGGTTCATTTCAAACCTTTCAGGCAAATGTCAACCATTCTCCAAGCTCATGAAGAAAGGCACCTCCTTCGTGTGGGACGAGCCTTGCCAGAAGGCCATCGAAGATATCAAGGCGTACCTGTCGAATCCACCTGTACTCGCCGCACCAATTTCAGGGAAACCATTTCTCATCTATATCCGCGCCATGGAGCATTCTCTCGGTGCTCTCTTGGCGCAGAACGATGACGCCGGCTACGAGCAAGGCATCTACTATCTAAGTAGAACCCTGCAAGGCGCCGAGCAACGGTACCCAATGGTCGAGAAGGAATGTTTGGCCTTAGTGTTCGCTATCCAAAAGATGCGACACTACCTGGTTGGCCAGGCAATCCACGTCATCTCCAGGATGAACCCCATTCGAGTCTTCATGACCCAACCTGCAGCGTTAAATTGGCGCTTAGCTAGATGGGCACTTTTGCTCTCCCAATACGACATTCACTTCATGCCACAGAAGTCAGTCAAGGGGCAGGCCATATACGATCTCATGGCCAGTCACCCGCTGAGGACAAAGACCGACTTGTTTGAAGACTTGCCGGACGAACCACTGGAAGTTAACATAACTTCGCTATCAGATGTGTGGCAGATGTTCTTTGACGGCGCGTCTCGCACAGCCCCAGACGGCTCTATTGTTGCTGGAGTGGGGGTGGTCCTCACTTCCCCACATAACCACGTGCTGCCCAGAGCCTTCTCTCTGACGGAGCCGTGCACCAACAACGTGGCCGAATACAACGCATTACTCATCGGGCTGGAGCTAACCAAAGAACTTGGGATAAAGCATCTCGAGGCTTACGGCGATTCCCAGCTCATCGTCAAGCAGATGACCGGCGAATATGAGGTTAGGAACGAGGACCTGATCCCACTCTACAAGGCGGCTATCCAGCTAGTGGAATCATTCGATAACTTCCACATTGAGCATGTATTGCGTTCCAAGAACACGCATGCGGATGCCTTGGCTTCCTTGGCGGCCAACTTGGCTCAACCGTTCGGAACGATCCAATCGGTCACAGTGGCGAGCAGAAAACTCTTTCGACTGAAAGACGCTCTTGAAGTAAACTCCACCCTTCAAGTCTCAGATCAGCCCAGTGCTGAGGACTGGCGCCTCCCGATCATCGATTACGTCCTATACGGCATATTGCCCGAGGATGCGAAGGAGCGAGAGTCCGTCCGAAGACGTGCTACGAGATTCTACTACGACTCGACCACCAAGACGTTGTATCGAAGGTCATATGATGGCTTGTTGCTTCGATGTCTCTCGAAAGCGGAAGCACAGGAGGCCCTGCGCGAGGCCCACAACGGCATTGGCGGAGCTCACCAGCCCGGACCTAAACTTTGGGATCGCCTACGAAGGACAGGCTACTTCTGGCCTGGGATGGTTCAAGACGCCGTCGCCTACGCAAAGCGCTGCCACGAATGCCAGATTCACGCTAACTACATGCATCAGCCACCTGAAGACCTACACCCAACAAAGGCTTCATGGCCTTTCGAGGCATGGGGGATGGACATAGTTGGACCGATATCCCCGCCGTCGGCGAGAGGTCATCGCTTCATTCTTGCGATCACTGACTACTTCTCTAAATGGGCCGAAGCAATCCCCTTGAGAGAAGTCAAGACTAACGACGTGATTAAGTTCATCAAACACTACGTCATTTACCGGTATGGCGTGCCACGACGTATCATTCATGATAATGGTACGCAGTTTGTTAGCCACGCATTCACCAGGTTATGCGACAAGTTCCGAATGCAGAACCTCTCTTCCACGGCCTATAACCCATCAGCAAATGGCTTGGCCGAGGCCTTCAACAAAACGATCATCAAGATTTTAACCAAGTTGACCTCAACCAGCAAACGTGACTGGAACGAGAAACTTGGCGAAAGCTTGTGGGCGTATCGCACAACGGTTCGCACACCGACTAGCCACACGCCCTATTCTTTGGTATACGGCTGTGAGGCCATATTGCCATTAGAGATCCAAATTCCATCTCTCCGCGTCGCCTTGGCAACGGGAATGACGGTGGAAGACAATCACCGACAACGACTCACCGAGCTCGAGACGTTGGACGACAAACGGTTAGAAGCTCAACAGCACATTGAGTTCTACCAAGCCCGGATGGCTAAGGCTTTCGACAAGAAAGTCAAGCGCCGAGCCTTCAAGAAAGGAGAGCTGGTGCTGGCCGTTCGCCGACCAATGATTCTCACTTCCAAGAAGAAAGGCAAATTCCAATCCAAATGGGAAGGGCCGTTCGTGATAGAAACAGTCTATTCGAATGGGGCGTACCGCCTTGTCAAGCCAAACGGCGACAAGATCATGATGCCTATCAACGGCAAATACTTGAAGAAGTATTACCCTTAGTTCTTCTTCACCAACTCCCATGAGTGCAAGAGTCTAAACTGGCCCTCAAACCCTCCAACTGGTATACGAGGCTAAACTGTCCCTACTCTACCCGTTATGGCGAAAGCCCCTGGCGGTATTCATTTCGCCAATCCTCTCCAACGAGATGGCGGATTCACTAAAGTCGTTCATATCACGACAAACCAATTCATTTCGCCTATCCTCTCCAACGAGATGGCGGATCCACTTAGTCGTTCATATCGCGACACACTTTCAATTCGCCAATCCTCTTCCAAAGGATGGTGGGTCCTCAAAGTCGTTCCAATCACGACATTCCCTGTCACGTTAACATTAAACCTCTGGCAAAATCAACTCGCCAATCCTCTTCCAAAGGATGGTGGGTCCTCAAAGTCGTTCCAATCACGACATTCCCTGTCACGTTAACATTAAACCTCTGACACAATCTACTTACCAATCCTCTCCATAAGAATGGTAGGCTCCCCACAGTCGCTCCAATCGTGACAAAACCCCCATCAAGTTAATGATCACCTCTGATGATTGGCGCCGTTATTCCTACAAGTAACGTAGCCCAAGTAATAACCTACCACGCGACGTGTTATTACTTCTGTCAATAGTCACACTCCTACGTCCCTGAACTATTTGGCCTATTCCAGCTATCCTAACATTCCCTTAGGGTAACTGATGGGTAGCGGCCTACCACATAAAGGCCCCTACAACGATCGGACGTCATATTCCTACATCCCTGACGATTCGATTATTATCTGTCGCCGCCTACCCAGACGACGATGACTGTCGAGAACGGTTCGGCAGGCAACATCTCTGCCGATTCCTCAAGCGACGACTTGCCGAGTGACAAGTCGAAGTTGAGTTCTTCAGCCGGCCGTAGCAGCGAACAATTGTTCTCTACTACAAGCTGAGTGTCACTCTCCCGATCCCACGGGAGCTACAACGCGACAATCGGAGTCAACCCGACCCCACGCTGTAAGCTACCAGGGGTAGAACAAGGGTCCGGAATGACCAAGGTCAAAACAGACAGTCAAA
Source organism: Asparagus kiusianus (assembly GCA_022839385.1). Taxonomy (NCBI): domain Eukaryota; kingdom Viridiplantae; phylum Streptophyta; class Magnoliopsida; order Asparagales; family Asparagaceae; genus Asparagus; species Asparagus kiusianus. The sequence continues at coordinate 123,567 of BQKN01000536.1, read as the reverse complement.
TGCTCACCAAGTCCAATTCAAATGTCAAAACAGCACAAACAAAGAAAAGAAAGAAAATTATGCAGATGAAACCAAAATAAGCAAGAGCTTAAGGCCATTACGGGCCAAAGTTTACACGCATAAGTTTTTTTTAGTTGTGGTGCTTGAGGCACCAATCAAGTTAACAGAATTACATAAGCAAAACAGGCATCACAGGAATTTCAGAAGGCTAAAGGAGCCGATCTTGGCCTTGAGCGCAGCCCGCTCCGCCGCACAGCGGGTCCTCACCTTCTCCTTCCGTTCCTGCTGCCGCCTGGCCAGGGCCGCCTTGTGTTCCTCTTCCTCTTGGCGAAGGAGCTCCAGCGCCCTCTCCACCTCCTGCACAGCCTCGCCGAGCCTCCCCGCCTCGCGCGAACGCTCCTGCAGCTTCGCTTCGCCACGAAGAGTGCCGACGTCCTCAAAGAAGGCTCTGTCCATGTAAGCGTCCATCCGGTCCAGTACCATTTGGTGTCGCTTTCGCAGGCGTCTGAGCTCAGCCTCCTTCGCCTGGATCCGCTTCGTCCGTTCGTTACGCTCAATTATGAGGTGCAGCGGGAGAGGCGGTGATTCGCCGGAGAGGTCTTCATTGGCCAGTTTCTCGAGGCGGTACATCCACCCCTCTACGAACTCGAGCTCTCGCTCACATCGCTGTGTGAGCGAGGCATCGCCCACACGGCGGACCGCCTCCAAGCGCGCCTCTACAAGGGGGAGCGAATCGTAGTATCGCTCACCGCCTACGCTGACGGAGATGGCGATCCCGTGCACCAACTCCACCAACTCCCGGAGCTGCACAAAAGCGGGGTGAGCCGCGGGGTCCGGGATAGGATATCCCTGGACCGAGATCGCCGGGGCAGCAGATGGAACGCCGATATCGACAACGGTGGCGGAAGAGCCGACACCTTCGGCATCGCTATGTTCGGAGTCGGAGGCCATGGAGTGGAAGGGTTTGTGACGGTGACCCTTCGTCTCGTGGACTTTTCTTGAAAAAGAAGGAGCGTGGCTGAAGAAACGGCGGGTACGGAGAATATATCTGAAAATCTGACGGTCACGATCTGTCCCCTCAAACGATCGAGCGGTCCAGATGCCTCGCGACGCTTCAGGTTCAACACCATTTAAAGTCCTGCTTCTCGAGACCCGAACCGACCGATCAGATGAAGCCCAAGAAGCGAGGCACCCTGTCACTTCGCCATTAATGGGCATTGACACGTCTTTAATTCCTTAGCTGGCAAGCATTCGCGCCCGCTGAAAGACGCGTGGCGCAAGATTTCACCTACAACCTAAACTCGCCTTTTCGGGAGTCTCGCTTGCGTTCTAAATTCGCCAGCGACATCGGCATAGATCCGCCGATGCTAGAGATTCGCCCACGATTCGAATTTGCCAGCAGTCGAAGTCAATCCTCACAGCGAACTCACCGACGGTTTAATACGACTCTCTCGACGAATTTGCCGAGCCGTACTCAAGTGAAGTCTACGCCCGAAGAATGCAACCTGAAATCACTGATGGCCACGCCAAAGAAATATCAAAGGGGTTATATCCAAAAGAAACACGACGATCGTCGAACACAAACTGCATCAAATGCTTCTAGACAGTACATTTGAACAAAGTTATGCTTTTTGCAAATCGCGAAAGTCATAATATTGCGTTCGAAGAAGCAAAACATGCACCCAGTGTTTAAAACAATACATCAAAACAAGTCATGACTTCGCGAGTCACGACATAGTTTCAAAAGCGAGATAAATAAACAAAGTGTTTCAAGCACAAATACATGGTTGAAATCTCAATCAAAGAAACTAAAAGTGGAAATCTCTTCCTTGGCCAATGCTACCCGTCTTGCGTGGTCTTCTCGAGCCTTGTCCTCGGCCGCCCGCCGGATCCGTTCCTCAGGGTTCGACTTAGCAGCGGCGTCTTTTTCCCGCAAAACCCGGAGGCGCTGAGTTGCCGCTTCAGCCTTCTCACGGATAGTGACGACATCAGTTTGAAGCCCTGCCAGTTTCGCCTCTGCATTTTCCAATTCGGTTCGTAGATGAGCTATCGTGCGGTTGAGGTCGATAACTTCCTCCTCTCGCGAGCGATGTTGATCCGCCCAGAAATTGGCAATGTACTCCGAGTCGGCGATTTCTTTGGAACGAGTCTCCCGTTCCTGAGCCTCTCTACGTTGGATGAAAGCCAGGCAAGATTCCACGTCAGGGCCTTCCCACAGCAATGCCTCAAGCCCTATCATACACGACTCCAGGAGGCGTAGCTCTTTCATACAACGGGTGAAAAGCCAATTTTCGCCCGATCGTCGAAGGTCGACCGCACGGTCCAGGAGAGATTGCCTGAAACTTTCAAAACTCCCTTCGCCAAGATTAACGAGAGAAATTACCTGCCTCACGGCGTTCTCAAACTCCTCGATACGAGCCTGCCAAGACAAGGAATCAATGGGGACCGGCTTTTGACCCGGGGCGAGCATCGCAATAGGAGGAACCTCGAGGCAAGGCTCCGCCCCTGGTTGCGGAGCAGGACCGTGGGCAGGAGGAGCCTCCGGACTCTCAGGTTCGTCATCGGATATCAAGATGGGCTCGGCCTCATGCTCCTCAGGGAGCGGCGCCCTGCCAGAGGCTTTGAAGCACAACGAAAACATGAAAAGAGGGATTTAGGCAATAGGCACCTGTCCACGGCCAAGTGGGAGTAGGATTAAAGGCGTACCTTCAGCGGCAGCGTCTCCTGCAGCGCCCGAAGAAGACGCCCTCTTCCTCTTCTTCGAGACAACCTTCTTCACCTTCGGTGCCATCAGAAGATACAAGAGTAATTCGGATCTCTTCTGGAGAAGGCGATGAGGAAGCTTTGGTCTTTCGTGACAAGAGGGATGGTACTAAAATACCCCGACCCTAGACGGTTATATCCGGATCGAGTGGACCCTCCTGGCCCAAACAGTTGAGGAGAAGGCCGAATATCCCATATCCTATACGAGCGGCTGAGATTCGGCGGTTTCAAGGCACGATCTCTAACCGACGACCCAGATCGAGCGTGAAAGACGAAGAGTCCCATCACACCGCAATTAATGAAAGGCAGCACGCCCACGTCTCCATAACTGACAGCGCACGTGGGAGGACACACGACCCGCTTAAAGCGGAGCCCACCCCTGTAACTAAAATCGCCGTTGATATGGCAACAGCGAATTCGCCCCCAGGTAAAATTCGCCTGCAGGCGAAACGGGTCTGTAATTGGAATCTGCCGAGGGAAGTCTCCCACAACTTAACATCAACTAGTGCACTAAAATATCTATACTAAATATAGTGTGCACACAAGCAATAATCGCCAGAAACAAGAGGATAATTTCATTCATAAGAAAGAAGAAGTCCTATTACAATGAGAAAGTTAAAGGCGAATTACAAAGATTTCAATCGCAATTCCGCCTCACGAATTTTTTCAGCATGACCCCGCTCAAGCCTCCCTAGGATCTCTCGACGAACCTCTTCCTCTGTGCACGAGATCAAGTCCTGAATGGTCTCTTTGACGTCCTTGAGAGCTCGGTACTTCTCCCCAACGGAGTCGGTGGTCAATTGCCGGCGAGACTCGGCACCCTCCAGCTCCTTTGCCGCTTGATCACAAGCTTTCTCTTGAATAACCAGGGAAGCCTGTGCATCAGCTATGACCTTTTTCAGCCTCTCTACCTCGAAAGAAAGTCGAGAAAACCGATTGTCGGCCACCTGTTGCTCGTGGGCCGCCCTTTCATCCGCGACTTTGGCTTGTTCCAACTTTGCGGACAATTTTAATTCCAGCGCCATGTTCTCATTTAGGCGACGATCACGATCTGCCAGAGCTATTAGAACTTCACGGGAGGCGAGATTAAAAAGAGCGGAACCTTCCGCACGAAGAGTGAGCAGCTGCTGAACAGCCACCTCCACTTCGTTCAGGCGCTGGAAGTAGGGCCTCGCCGCGGCAGTACCGAGCCTCTTACGCAAGAAGGACTCATCGTCTTCAAGAACCTCCTTGAACTCCTTTGAAGGGGCAATTCCCCTCCAAAACCAGCCGAGTGCAATGAGCCAACGTGTCTTCAAAATTAGCCTGAGCTCGCGCCACTTGCCTCTTTCGCCAGCACTCCATAGGAGAGAGCGGCATCTTCGACAGAGGATGAAGCCACGATCGGAGCACTGGTGGTCACGATCGCAGAAGCAGCGACTGGCGCAGCCAAAGCCGGAACAATCGCCGATACCACCGAGGTGGCAGTGGCAGAGTCACAGGTCACCACCGGCAAGGAAGGGACCGTCAGCCCAATGGGAGTTCCCCCTTGAGCTGGAGATTCTTGCACTGAGCGCTCACCCTCAACCGGTGCTCCCTCAGAGGTGGGGGTTCTCCCTTGTTGATCTGCGGAGACCAGTACTTCCTCTTCGCTTGATAGCTCTTCGTGAATTGAGGCGTCATCGTCCGTCTCGGATTCGCCTGAGTGACCCTCCCAAGAGGGAGGATCCTCCTTGCCAGTAGCTTCGTGAGAAGGGCCAGCTGCAGATGCAAGAAAAATAACAATAATGAATACCCCTGTGGCCTAGAGGGATTGACAACACTGAAACTCATGCTTACCCGGATCCTCTAGCTCTCTTTCATCTCCACTCCCCTCCTCTTCGTCAGAAGGGATGGGGATCGCTTTCTCGACTGCACCTGCACGGATTCAATGCATACCATCAGAAAGTGCAAACATGACTTCTTACACTGAAGCATTGTGCCGAAAGATCACCTGTTGGCGCAGGCGCGGGAGTCGTTGAGACCCCCACCTGTGACTCCACACCAGATGAAGGAAGCATGTCCTTCGAAACCGCCAAAGCCGCCTGCGGCGCGGCAGAAGGGGCAGGTTGGGCAACTTCCGCCCCAGAGACAGTACCGGCCCGACCAGCCGCCGCCCTGGTGGTCACCATAGTCTCTTCGCCACGAGACCTCTTGGCCATTTCCGCTTCAGAGCTCTCCGCCGCTTCTCGTTGCCGTTTCGAGAGCAACGAACTACTCGAAGATAGCAGAGGCGCCCCCATACACCCAGCAATCGCACTGCGGGCTTGCTCCAGACGCTTGCTCGCCCGGGTTAACTCAACAGGCTCCCGCTGTTCGCCTTGGGAATCTAGAGGAAGACGGGGAGAAGGAGCTCGTGTTTCAGGCGCCTCGGATTCGTCTGTGCTCTCACCTTCAGAATCTCCTGCAGGGCCTTCCATGAATAACTCCCTAGCCGTTGCACGGCCCCTCCGCCTCGAAGGTCGAGGAACTCCCCTTGGACGACGCTCGCGCTCCGCCAGGCACGAGCTCTGGAACTGAAAGTCAACAGGACTGGCGCTGGCGCCCCGATACCACCGACAGTATGAGAGCGTGTGATGCAAGTCGCGGTCCTTCGAAGGTAACTCAAAACGGGCGTCGGTACCACCGGCGTGAGTCCAGAACCACCCTCGAGCTCTGTCCACCAGCCCTCCTTCGAAGCGCAGATAGGGGTTGACGTTGCCCACGTACAATTGGTCGTACCCAAACTGGCGGGCGAACCTGCTGGGGATGTATGGCTCGAGATAGCATGCGGAGCCCGTTCTTAAAACGTGATACCCCGGCCGGATGTTTACCAACCAGCGAAAGGCACCACGAGAGAGGACGGTGTAATGATCCGCCATCGGCGCATCCCTCAGGGATTCTCCATATCCGCCCCCGCTGAAATAAGGGAGGGAACGGCGAAAATTGTAGTACCCGAAGTGGGAGAGCGTCTTCCGTGTGTCCGGGATGTCCCTGCATTTCCAGGAGAACCTCTCCAAGCGCTGGACGAAAGGGACGAACTTGTCGCCTTGAAGCGCCGCTGGAGCACTCATCAGGCACTCACAGTGGTAGACGAACCACGCCATCAGATAGGTATATGGCAACCCCACCCTGGGGTTGGGAGTTCTGATAACCTCTCCTTCCCCCTCGTCGAGAACCGACACACGGCAGAACTGGGCCGTCAGGGTACGAAGCCCCCGATGGATGCAAGCTATCGTCGCCGATACCAGGGAATAAGACTTCCCATGAGCTAAGCAAACCGCCGGGTACACAACCTCCACGGGAAGAGCCTCGAAGGAGTGAGTGGGGATTACGCACCTCTTCAACCACAACATGAGGAACCCCGCAAGCAGCGCCTTCCCCGAGATAGGTGACTTCGCCTGAAGGTGGAAAGAGTGGAAGACGGTACCAGACTTAAACCCGCCTTCATCGCGGTCGAGAGTCATGATGCCCCCCTCTTCGGCTATCCTTGCCTCCACCTCAGACTCATCGCATATGCCTAACGGGAGGGCAGGCTTCCCCTTAACATCGTTCCCCGGGAACAAATAATCAGCCCAATTCTTGTGGCTGATCCCCTTCTTCTTCCCTTTATGATCTGCCGCCCCTAGGGTGCTGAGGCAGATGTGGTAGTGGCAGAGTAGCTCCCACAAAGTCTCAACCACCAAGGGCGAATGGTTTGACAATTGGGCGATCTCAGTTTGATCGGGGACGTACTCCTCGTAAGGAAAGTCCTCCAGAGGCAGCCCCGACACATCGTGCATCTCGTGAGGGGTGATGCCGAGCTCACCATTGGGGGTGAAAAATGTACCGCTCTCAGCACAATACAGCTCCAGGATACTGTGGAACTGAGATGCGTTGATCCGCAAGCCATGGCGAGTGGCTTCGATGGCCGTGTACAGCTCCGTGTTCTTGAGATCGGCGTTCTCAGCCAGAACACGGTCGGTGATCTTGGACCACCAAGTGTCGCTGCCGGGTGCAGAATAAACCCACCCCGGAGCTCTGAAGTTCTTCGGGGGAAAGCTCCCTCCGACTCGGAAGAAACGGTGACGGAAGGTCTCTGCCACCGCTGTCGACTCCCCCGCAGGCGGTTCGGCGGACAGTAGACCAGGGCGCAAGCCCGTCACGCGTTTGCACGAGCTCTCCACTCCATACCCAGCCGTAGAGCCCGTAAAAACGCCACAAGTGACCCCGTCTTGAGTTGGGGTTAGCTCCCAGTGCATCGTCCGAGGAACCGCGAGGGACCGTAGCTCGACGATCGAAAACCCCCTCGGTATGCTGGGGAGATAGTAATGAGTCCCCTCTACCGTATGAAGCTACCTGCTCTCTTTGAGCAACAAGGCGGAAGGGTCGGTCATAGCGTCGCCGAAGAAGAACTGAGGTTTTGGTAGCTCTGTCCTGGTCTCATCCGTCAGCGCCGCGTCGGTCGTCAACTCACGTAAGGTCAAGTGATGACCATCCGTGACCCTCTTTATCAGGCCGTTTGGCTTATCGGTGGTGAACGCGGGTACTGGAGCCAGTGAAGGTAATCGAGGAGGTGCCGCGTAGTTCGTATCGCTGGCGTGGCCAATGGCCACACCCTCCGGGAGAGCATCATCGGAAAAGGTCGCTGCAAGAAAGAGAAAACCAATCAAGACGAAATCCGCCACAGGGGGGCAAAATCGCCCATCAAATAGAAGTAGGCGAAATCGCCTGTCAAAAGGGGGAACAAAAGTCTCCCTATTCGCCTTCTTCCCGCTAGAGGCTGAGTTCGCCCACGAGGACGAAAGTCACCCTCTAAAGGCAAATAGGGCCAACTTTGCCCCAAATCGGGGAAACTACCAAAGGGGCGGTAGAATCCCAGGACAATGAGCAACACTCATCTCCCTGAACTCGACGCCTAAAACCTACATGAGGTCGTCCAGCAAACCCATCGACATACCTGAGCGCGCCCCCGAAGCACTGGCAGGCATGCCGGCGGAGAGACGGTCGGAGTAACTTCCGGGGCCTGCGCCTCTTACTTTGTACCTCTTAGATTTTGGAGCCATTGAAGGGTGGAGCAGGAATTCTTGCCCTAGAGGTTCTTTTCAAAATTCAAGAGCACGGTGAATCCCAAAGGAGGAAAACGGCGGTTTTAAAAAGGGGGAGTTGTCCACGTGGCCGTGATTGCCCTCGAAAGGCGAATCCCCCACGAACAGAAAACGTGGCCACGATCAAATTCGACGGCCCAGATCACCTTCATCAACGGTCGCATCCAACGGTTGAATTCGAAAACCACGGCCACGATCAGAACGAGGCGCATTGAACGGAATCAAACTGTCGAATCGTGATAAGGCCATGTTGTCTTAACTGGAAAGGCACGAAGCCCCGCGGGTAGACACGTGGCCTGCTCACATTAGGCCTACTTTCGCCCAGGGAAAAGGCTTCGATGGCGAAAACGCGATTGAGATCCGCAAGTCAGTCAAAATTTCGCCGCCTATGCCCAACTTCGACTGCGCAACTCAACCCGCCTTCGGGAAACAGGCGGTTTGCCCGAAACTTGGGAGCCAACAAGGTGACTTCATTTAGACCCACGCCCCAGGCGGCTAGGGGTCAGAGTAGAGATCTTAGCACTAAGCCTAAGAGAAACTACTTGACAACTCATCATACTGAGGGGAATAGTATGGCTAGCCCGATTCAAACGGTAATCGGTAAAGGCAGATCAAACCCGTTGATAGCTGAGGGTTTGCTAAAAATCCTAATGCACCTGGTCCAAAGCTTCTTTATTCAAAGTATTCCAGACCACACGTAAGTCGGTTTTGGTCTGAAAACTTTAAAGGGGGTCTTGTAGACGGTAAAAATTACCGCTGCGGATCAGCGAACGAATTCGCCCGTAGAACGGGACCGCCCTCTCCTAGGTGAAGAACCCACTGTAGCCACTAAGAGGGTTCACTAACACACGAACCCCACATTGGCCGCAAATGCCAAATCACGTGGACTCGCTAACAAGGCGAATCCGCCTTCGCTAGCCAAATCCGCCTGCAAAGGGGAAGCTCGAATCCGCCCCCAAGTGTCGAAGCCACTTGCAGAGAACCACGTCTGCTTACGAGAGCCGAAAGCCGGGTTTCCAGGGACAAGCCTCCCCTGCTTCTCATGATGCGACGAGAGAGGAGAACAGTATCCCGTGTCCGTCGACCGGCCGGCCGCGGCTCAAGTGAGTGAGACAGGCGCCGAAACGGCCTGCATTCTCATAAATGCGGGTCACCTCACCCATCAAAAGAAAGAGCCGGAGCCATCGGCGCGCCGCAAGCTACCAGAAGCTAGCTTGGACGTGAGACGTCCATCTTCCCATTCCTATTCGGACATAGGGAGAAGAGAGAAGGGCACAACGCCCTAGGACCGCCAGATGATCACTCGGCATCTCGCCGCGCAGGTGAGCGGACGGCTGCCAGAGCCATCCGCATCCACATAAATGCTGCTTACCTCATTCGTCCAAGCCAAGGACAAAAGCCGTCGACGCTCGACGAGTTGGTCAAATCCACTCGAGTGTCCGACAGATCTTGTCACACGTACGAGGAGAGGCCTTCCTGCTCCTACGCGACGTGACATAACCTGCGGTTCCTCGAATGACTGCTGGCAGAACCAATGGACAATAGGATGTCTTTGAACAGTGCATGGTCACATCCCATGGTTCAAAGAACAGCAAAAACGGTCTCCCTCCCATAAAAGAACTTCTTAGGGCAACACTAAGAAGGATCGAAAGATCAAAAAAGATCGAGAGATCAAAAAAACAAGGGATCGATCAACCAATCAAAAGGAGATTGAACAAGCATCGCAGTGCCATCTCTGAACTCCGAGCCCCGATCGCCGGAAAGACAGAGGAGTCGAACTCGATCAACCGGAGCTTCTACTGAGTACTGAAGCTCTCCCCAGCAACCTCGGTCGAACCGTCCAAGGGAAGCAGACTCGGCGCGAGCACCGAGCGAAGCATCCTGTAGCTACCTTCAAGTCCCCACGAATTTAAACAAAGAGGGCCTTCCCTCTGCTTCTGTTGTAATTCAGATTGATTTAGTTTGTAATAAGCTTTCTTATTAAATACAAGCCGAATCCCCCATTTTTGGGAAAATCAGAAATTTACACCTACAGCAGCTCACGACATGATAATTATGTAGATTTTGGTTTTGACACTTAAGTAGATTTAGACATGATATTCATGCAAGTAATGACATGATATTCATATTGGCTATGTCACAGTACTGTAATTATGCCTTGGTGTTTGATGTTTTTCTTCTATTATTGTTGCTGTATTAGAACCTTGGGTTTAGTATTTAGGAGTTTATAAATTTGAGATATAAGGTATATACATGAGGGTTTCCTTGTTTGGATTATTTCGCTCGACGTACCTATTCTCGTGTTGTAAACTTCTAAATACTAAAACCCTCTTCAGTGAGATCAAAGATTTTAGATCTATTATATATTATCTGTATTTTCCTATACAACGAGTCATTTTCCCTTGGGGTTGGTTGTGATGTTACTCGCTAGCGCTTTGACGCTCGTTGTCCCTCCCCCTTTCAGGTCACGAGCCAGGAGCACGGAGTGTCGCAGGTTGATAGCGGACCACTTTAGTGTTCAGCTTTACATTCTAGCTACGTATTGTTTATCTTGGGCTCCACTGTAATTGATGTTAGACATTTGAGGACTATTTCATAGATGTTGTAAAGGGTGTATGCCTTATTTCCTTCACTCTGACTAGTTGTATTTGAGACTTGTTAAGAACCCCAGTTTATTTATTCAGTCATTGACTATGTATTTCCATTTGTCGGATGATGAGATATTTATTTGACCACTATCATTTCATCAGCCCTTCGTGTATTATCTTTTACTTGCTTTTGTACCTACACCAGTTATTGATTCTACTAGATAGATATTAATTGTGATGGTGAAACATGTTGTTGCACGGTGTGGTGTATGGCAGGTTTGACATTCTTGGTTTCACCTTGGACTACAGCCTTGTGTGAACCCAGGGGCGTCACAGCCCGCTCAAGTATTGTGACTGTGTCCATCTTACATCTTGTTGCGGAGATAAAAAGCCTGTGGAGTTAACTTCAAAGTCATTCAACATGCGGGAGTATATTCCATCGTGATTCACTGAATTGCCCAAATTTCTATGATGTTTTTCAATAAATAATTCCACCGAACGCTTCTCGTCGTGTAATATTCCAATAAAGCCTATATCGTAGTCACTTGAGATTTGAATGCCGCTTGTTTTGTTCCCCGTAACAAGATAATTACAAATAACGTTGAGGTGATACTCACGTGAGTTGGTTAATGTAAGTTTATGTAAGTCATTAACCAATTCATCGAAAGTACACTATTTGATATAAACGACAGCTTCGTCACACCTCCTTCATACACGAGCATATTATTTTTGAGATAGTTAATCTTTCCACCATATGAACAAAGAATTACGATTCGATTGTTCATCGTTATCTCCGAAGAGTAAAAAATTCAATATCAATATTACACGAAAAATATAAAAAATTATTATTTATCATTAAATCTTCTAATATCGATTTTAGACATCCATAATTTTAACCAAATGTCAAACCTTTATAATAATGCTAACTTTTACAATTTTCGATAATTCCCCCTCTATCTTCATACACAAAATTATTTAATTTTTCTTCACAAAATTCATAAACAATTCAAAATTTATTTAAAAATCTAAATTTATACAAGTAATCAGCATGAAATAGTGAGAATATATAAAAAAAATTAGGAGATTTTTTTAAAAGATTTTACCTAAAATTTGTCGATGCCCTAATTTCCAGTGAACTCCAGTAGTGACGGAGACGAGATCGATCAACGACAGTGATGAAGATCCTCCCTGGCCGGTGATAAGCTCGGCGGCGGCGATGGAGGGTGGCGGGAGAAAGGGCTAGGGTTTGGGAACGAAGGATAAGAGGGGCGCGTGGGTGAGAACGACTGAAGATCGTGAGTGGGGTCCTGGGCCTTATATAAGGCTCTGCCAAACTCCACTAGACTTGAAGTCCCGTGGAGTTACATGGATAATTTTCCACAGAGCGGAGCTCTCTAGAAAACTGACTGAGACTTCACGGGACTTCAAGTCCCGTGAAGTTCAGTTTGAAATAAAAGTTCACGGGACTTCAAGTCCCGTGAAGTTTCATATGATTTTTTTTTTCAAAATCGACCCAGTTTCAGCCACTGGCTGAAACTGGGTCGATTTTGAAAAATAAAAACAAAACGGGTCGATTTTTGCAATTAAGTTTGCAAATATGGTGGTTTTAAAAATTTGTCCTATAATAATTTCACAACCCTGTCTCCCCATTTGCAAGGCTTATGGGAGTGAATTACCTGTGAGCAAGCAAACAATCTGTTTTGACAGAAATTAGGGGATAAAACCAAACAGTCCTAGGTTCAGAGTCAAACCAGGCCAAATCGAATCGAGTTGGAAGCCAGTCGGCTTGATTCCATCTAATTAGTTAGAACAATTTTTCAAAATAGCCTCATTTAGATTTTTATTTTTCAAAATCGACCGGTTTTTTTTATTTATCAAAACCGACCCGATTTTGTGATTAGCAGGCTAATCACTATCCTAAATAGTCGGGGTTGCCAACCCCGGCTATTTAGGATATTAATTTTTAGGGTTTAAGGCCTTTAATTAGGGTTTAACACTATCCTAAATAGTCGGGGTTGGCAACCCCGACTATTTAGGATAATGATTAACCTGCTAATCACAAAATCGGGTCGGTTTTGATAAATAAAAAAAAACCGGTCGATTTTGAAAAATAAAAATCTAAATGAGGCTATTTTGAAAATTTGTTCAATTAGTTACTAATTGGGCTCATCTTGTTAAGAAAATGTGCTATTTTAATTCAAAAAGAAAGACGCCTGTCAAGAAATCAATGAAAGGGAGAAGTGGATTAATATTTAATTAAAGCAATCACGCAAATCAACTAAAAATAAACATTTAAGGCGGCAGAAAAAAAAAATTTGTGGACAAACAGAAAGAAAGACCAAGCAATGGTCTCCGAGAACCAACAATGGAGCATTCTGTCCGGTTGGTCCGCGCTGATCCAGATACCAACCCGGAATTATTTTTTAAACAAAACCGAACCGGCGAAATTAGGCCGGTTCGATTGGTTAATCAATTTGAAAGAACCGTCGAGATTAGGTCGGTTCGATTGCTTAATCTAAAATTTAAATGGGCAGTTTAATTGGGCCTTCTTCATGCTGCCACGGTAAGTATTCGATTAAGTAGTCCTCAGCTCGGAAAGAGCGCTCACTGCCCGAAAGAGAAAAAGAGAAAAATAAAAGCCCATGACTACCAACAACTCCTCAGCCACGGTGACGGCGGCGCCGACGGCGGCGGTGCCAGCAGCGGCGGCGGCGGTGGAGTGGCATCTCCGGCCACCGAACCCTAAGAACCCGATCGTGTTCTTCGACGTCACCATCGGCACGATCCCCGCTGGCAGGATCAAGATGGAGCTTTTCGCCGACATCGTCCCTAAAACCGCCGAAAACTTCAGGCAACCCTCTGTCTTTAATTTTATCTGTTTTGTTTCTCTGAACAAAATTCAAGAAAATGGGATGGCAAAATGAACTCTTGCTTAGTTCTATGAGGTTTGGTACCAAAACCCTAGTTGAAATTAGTGTATCAAGTAGTTAGGGTATTGAATTCGTAAAATCTTGGAGTTCACAATTTATGATGGACACTTTTCATTATGAAATTGATATAGAATATACCATAGGGAGGAGAGATGAATTCCATTGAAAAATGTTGTTAAAACTCATTAGGTTAGTGAATTCATGCAATCGGGTGTAATTGTTTAGAGATAGACCTTATCATTTATATATTAGAGTTTGTCATAAGTTTCAAAGTTTATATTGGACTTTGGAGTCTATGAAGCACCGCACAGAGGCTTTGTTATGAAGTTTCTGTTCATTATGCATCTTGCCACGACATTGCTATCATCTGTGTAATATTTTATTGGCTTACTTGTAGATACATCATACATTGTTGGCGTCTCTTATACGCCCTAAATTATTTTATTAGAACTTATAACCTCTGACCTCAAACAACATTATTTCCTCATTTGGTTCAAATGGCACATGAGAATCGCGTGGAGATAATTACTTTTTTCCTTCAGTTTACATGAAGAAATACAAACCTGCAACAGAGTCTATGCCATTGCTTCTCAAGTATAATGAGTTTAGCCTTACCTGCCTTCTAGTCACTACCTAACACGTAATGCTTATATTGAACAGACGCGAAGTGAATGGAGGGGGGAGGGGAAGTGTCGCAAATGTTTGACAAAGCAAAAGTTCTCCGTTAGGATTTCCCTATGTTACCTGGGTGCTTCTAATGTGGAGCCGTACCCCTACCTATACCCGACACTTCTTAGACATTACTTAAATATATACATATATTTATTCGAACTTGTACTCAATATACAATGCATGTTTAATTTAAAACACTCATCATACACTTCTTAGATATATACTCTACACTTGCACATCCATTTTTATAACTTGTTGGACAAGGATCAAGTTCGTTTCAGCCGTATGAGCTACGATTTAGAAGGGTTGTTTACATATATAGCTCAGAACTATGATTATATCCCATGAGTTTTAGCCGTGGCCTTGTACCCTATCTTTTACAAATTTGCCGTGTCCCGTAACCGTACCCGCATCTGTACCCGTATCCGTACCCATGAAACTTAGGGATTTCATATCTTTGCCCATGTTCATGATTTCTCTGAACCAGAAGAGCCTGCCCCTGGGCAAACTGAAATATGAAGAAATTTGTTTTCTCCAATATTTTACATGCTTTTTTGTTCAAGAATTCATATAAGATTTATTTTTTTGAACTATCTTCATGCCTTCTTTTTTCACACTTTGGAGAAATAGATTATTGTTGTCTATTGTGCATATGAGATTTAGCTTTTATTTGCTCTGCCATCTGATTGTAAATAAATTCTCCTTAATATTGCAGGCAGTTCTGCACTGGGGAACACAGGTATGCTGAGGTCATCAACTGCGGGAGATCCTGAGTTGGCGGTTCTTTTTTTTCACAAGATATTACCCTTCAGAAACTTTTGATTGTCCTATAGAATTTTTTAAAATGAATTTAAATTAGATTATTTTTTTTCTCCCTTGTGATGATTAAAGCTCGTCTTTAAGGGAAAGACTATAATAAAGTGTTGTAAAAGAAAACTTTTGGGACTTAGGTGCACTGATATTGATGACAGATGCGTCATCCTTCTCATGCATGTTGTTAAGGCTTTTGTTGATGGATATATTCACCTTCATCCAATGACCTTTTCTGTGTATTGACGCCTTTGAATCTCTTACAGCCAAGGAATTTGAATCTTTTCCTATTTTCCCTTCATTCTATCTCCTTCCCAGTATATAGTTATTTTCTAAAAGAGCTTATTATTATTATTGATCTTCCCTTTTTCTGCAATTCTCAGTGAGTGTAAAATTATTTTACAGGTCATCTTTCCAGCTGATATCTTATGGTTTATTCTTCATTGTTATTATAAATTGCTTTTGACCAAATGGAGATCATGTGCAGAAAAAATGGGTTACCCCTTGGTTATAAAGGATGTCAGTTTCATCGAGTTATTAAGGATTTTATGATTCAAGCTGGTGATTTTTTGAAGGTAATCATTTTTTGCTCTCTTTTCTGAACGCTAATGTAAACTTGTTGCTTGTAATTTTATGTGTTTGTATTATAGTTTTATATCAAGATATCATTATCAGTCCCATTTATGCTTGAGGATCTTGTTATTCAGCCATGAGCTATATTGGCTGCAGCCAGTGAGGTTCTTGATGAACTTGAAATAGATGTATGGAAAATTAATTGGTGTCATGCATGTGAAATCGCTATAAAAATCTTTTTTATGTCACCTGAAGTTTATATACACAACATTTATGGCTTCTTCTATGATGCGATTGTGGCAACAAATGGTTCGCTTTTGCTTGGAATAAGCAACTCCTTTAGTGAATAACATGGTAACTGTTGTCTTGTTGCGGTAGTTATTCCAATATTTACCATCCACATCGCTAGTCAAATTCAGATTATAAATTTAGCAATAAATATTTTCTTTTGCAGGGGGATGGTAGTGGATGTATGTGCATTTATGGGAGTAAGTTTGAGGATGAAAATTTCATTGCAAAACATACAGGTCCAGGTCTCCTGTCTATGGTATGTCATTTTTTTAATGATATAT
>BQKN01000536.1:60283-96477 GCA_022839385.1 Asparagus kiusianus | reverse complement strand
GAAAAGGAAGAAGGGTGGAGGCGATATTGAGAGGAGGAAGAAAGTGAGAGAAAAATAGAGTACAAGAGGAAGAGGAGATTAAGAAGCTGATAAAATGTATTTTAGAAATGAGAGATAAATGTGAATTGAGAAGGGCTTTTTCACATAAAAAGTTTTGTCAAAGGTGCTAATTTTTCCTTCTTATTGTTTGCGGTTATACTCCTACTCTATTAAATATAGGACAAATGTTTAAAAGAGCCCTAATTTCAAACTTATTCCCCAAAAACGACCCATTTCAAGTTTATTTGTCAAAACTGACCTTGGTTTCAGCCTCAGGGCTGAAACTAGATCGGCTTTGGTGAAAAAAGTTCTCAAACTTCACGAGACTTCAAGTCCTATGAAGTTTAACAGTCATTTTGTTAAGATGCTAAACTTCACGGGACTTGAAGTCCCGTGATGTTTCAAAGTTAAAAAAACTTCACGGGACTTCAAGTCCCGTGAAGTTTCAAAGTTCAAAAAACTTCACGGGACTTCAAGTCCCGTGAAGTTTTGTTTTAGTGTTGAAACTTCACGGGACTTGAGTCCCGTGAAGTTTCAGGCTCATTTTTCAGAGAATCACGGCTCTGGAAAATGAGAACTGCAACTTCACGGGACTTGAAGTCCCGTGAAGCTGTAGGTTTTCAAAAACATGCACAGCAGACTGTGCATGTTTTTTATATACGCAACGTAATCACGAAAGCTACACATATAACCCAAAATGTACATGAAATTTTTGCCATGAATCAATCGATTTACATGAATCAAACAATATATACTGAATCAAACAAGAATCACGAAAATACACTTATGAATAATAATCGATCTCATATACACTGAATTACAACAATATTCTTAAAATTCAGCCATGAATTAAACACGAATCAAACAATACTCACGAAGATCACATATATAAACAATAATTGATCCACAAAATAATAGTATTTGAAAAATCATAAAAGTTGCAAATTTTAACAAAATAAGATCACATACAACCCAAAATTCCTCCTCTCCTTCCTCTCCCTCTCTTCCACCTTCCCCTCGCTCTTCCCTGCCCCATGCGTTCCTACTGATGAGCCTCGATTATCTGAGTATTTGGTTGTGTATGAGGCTGAGAAGTACCGGCTCCATCATCATGCGAAGTGTCGGCTCCATCGTCATCGTCATGTGGCCTACGTCGTCGCGTGTACATTTGCCCAAATGATCGAGACCTGTCCTCACGGCCTGCAAACTCGTTGACATGAGTCTTATGAAATATTTGTGCTATTATTTACTTGATCCTGTTGAAGACCCCTAACGCCGCTGGATCTTGAATCTCAGGCATGTGCTCATAATCTCAGCTTCAATGTTATCAGAAGCACGGACCTGCGAGTTAAACAATATATACACAATTTAGCAAATAACATCTTAATAAAAAATTACAGTTATAATTTAGCTTAGAAACTTACTCTCTCGATCATCCCACTTGGGATGTAACTATCTGTTGGTTGGCGTGGCAAGTGTCCAGCTGATGGCTGTGGGTCACGCATGATCCATCTATGTGTGACATCCTAATACCAATGCATATACGCGGTATAGTCAACAGCTATATCTCTCGTATTCTGTATGAAATCTCACCTGTGAATCCACCTGTCTATGTAGGCCACTCGGAGTACGGCCCAGTCCATACGATGCGATGTAGGTCGTCGCCTACGATCGATCTGCTCGACAGGATCCGGCACATGCTGAGAGAGCAGAAATTACCTTAGCACACAGTTGGGGACATGCATCTCCACAATCTCCCAACAGATCAATGGAACTCTGGCTCTCCACAAGCCAGGACTATCTCGACAGATAGGTTCAAGAGTATGCATATTGAGTGTTGGCGGTAAATAGGGTGTCCACTTGAACTGAAATAAGATAAAACATTTATCAGTATCAACAAACAAAACAATAATATTCATAACGACTTGATTTGTACTTAGCGTACCGAATGTTATACCTATTTAGCATAAAGAATATATGAGTACAATTTAATATGAATAAAATTGTGTGGACAATTATACATGTATGCTAAAGGAAACTAGCCCTGTAGGTCACGGTGCACAAGCAAAGTAGGTCGTCCAATATGAATGCGCTCACATGACCAAATCTGTATCAATGTGTAGCATCCCTTGAATTCTTTATTCTGCATCAAGGATATCCTACCCAATTCTCTATATAAGTATGCCAACACCGTACTGCCCCATGATAGTGTGCTGCATACACCAAAATCCCTTAGTAGTGGCAGCCATCATGCATGTACCAGAGTCTTGCTCGCATCAGGGAATAGCATGCACCCTATCATATGCAATATATACGCACAAGCATGATACTAAAGCGTCTCAATGGAAGCATCAGCTGGTATATCTCCCTGAAATGTCGTACGAAGCCATGATAGCTTCATTGTACCACTCCTCAAGTCGGGAACCTGACCAAGCAGCCTAGCACATACTTCAGCCCAATTATGGTCATCGGTGCCCGTAACTGTCAGGCCATCGATGCGGAGCCCAAGTATGATGGCTATGTCCTGTAATGTGATAGTACACTCCCCTATATGCATGTGGAAGGTGTTGGACTCTGGCCTCCACCTCTTAATAAGTGCACTGATAAGCGGCCAATCAAGCCTAATATATCGCACTGCCGAACACTCCCGGAACCCGGCTTGAGCTATCAACTTTAGTACTCTCTCACTATGGATGACCAAAGCCGAATGACTCTGTGAATGATCGACCATGGTAATGTCTGGTACGGGCTGCATATTAAACAAAATTGATTAAGTATATTAAGAAAAATTAAATTTAGTACCAAATATAAGGAATATTTTTATATATACAAAAAATATTTTACCCGTCCCGAGCTAATAAGATCTGAACAATGACTCACCTGGAGGTACAAAACGTCGCCATGTATCGGTTCCGGATTCATAATGGATATAACTACATAGTACAACAAACAAATGTGCAATGTGAACCAGGATTAATTAGAAATCAAACAATAAAATTATATCCCAAACATAGTACAAAACATTACATATTACAAATACGGATGTCACATGTGAACAAACATTAACATTAAAAACTAACGCCTAATCCTACCTGGATGTAAAACCCCGTAAATTTGAATATTTTATGATAAATAATGATAAATATGTTATATAGTGAAAAATAATATATTTTGATGTTTGAATATGATAAAAATTGATTTGAGATCAATCCAATGTATATTTATGAAAATATGATTGCAAATGCACAAAACATGCACAAAGGCCAAAAGAGTGGAAATCTGGGAATAATGACTAGTTATAAAATTCTATATTTTTCATACCGATGCAGTTAGAATCTAGAAAAGTATAAAAGACCAAAGTTGTAGATATTTTCAACATCTTTCCAAAAAATCTTAGATCACCTCATTATGAGGTCGGATGAGAAAGTTACAGTCAAAATACCGAATATTATTTTCCTAGTCAGACTAGGTTTCCTGGTTCGGGTCAAACAGGTTTGTTTCAGGTTTGCCTCTATAAATACCTATGTTTTTCATGAAAATTTCTTTCTTTTATCATATTTATGAACCCTAGCAGACACATTCTCCCCTCAAAAACCCTAGATCTTTTTCTTATGAGTTTGGAGAGCTTTGTGAAGCAAAACACCGACACGAGGGCGAGATCATCGACATGTGGCGAGGGAGAACGGGTTGTTTATGCTTGGGGATTGCTTGCTTTGTTTCAAAGGCTTGCACATGATATTAAGGCAAGATCACTTACATTCAAACCCATCCCCATAGTTAAATAACTAGTTTAGAGGTTTAAATTGTGTTTACATGCTTAGATCTTAATCTAATGTGAAAATGAATAGAATTTTGTTGTTAGATTTTAAATAAATGTTAGATCTACATATTTTTCTTGCTGTTTATAATAGAAACATGATCATGATCATTAGGGTTCTTCAAAATTTCATTTTTAACTTGTTAATCAAGTTCTAATCATATTTAAACACTAATTTGATATTAATTGAGTTTACATGTGGATTAAAGATGAGAAAACCCTAGGTTTGTGATACCTAAGTATTAAAAATATGATTTAATAAATATATATCTTTTCTAAGTTATTTGGCAATCATGCTTATGTTTAATATGTAAAAGTTCATGCTTTAGATTGAAGAATTTGGTTAATTAGGTTGAAAAACCTAATTAGATTAACACAAGAGTTTGATTTATGTCGAGATAATTTCAGTAAGTAATTATCAAAGTTTAAGTATTGTTATATATTTTATATATGTTTTAGTATGTTTTAAACATGATTGAAGGTTTAAATATGATTTCTTGTGCAAATAATCATGCTTGTTATGTTCTGCAGAAAAACTATTGCATATATATACTGTTTAACTAGAAAATTAAAATAACAAATGAAATCTAAATTGAACCAAACTAATGCCAATTGAAAGATATGTGAATCTAGATTTCAAAACAAAAAATCTTTTCTAAAGATAATTTTTCTAGAGAAATATATGCTCAATTTACTGATGATACATTCTGTAGAAAAACTGCTGCACATATATAACGTTTAACTGGAAATTAGAGATATCATATGAACTCCAAACTGAACCAAACCAGCGCCAAATGATACCTATGTTAATTTAGTTTCCAAAAAAAATTATTCTTAAAAAGAGTTTGTCTAGAGAAAGATATGCTCAACTGACTAACGATATGTTCTGCAGAAAACTACAAATGTGCTGATTTGAAATAATTGATATATAACGTGAAAGTTTCTTGAGTTTCACTCTTGTTTGTTATTTTCCAGAGAGTTTTTTCGATCTTGTACTATTATATTACAATGATTAAATATTGTTTGACACCTAAGATGATGGTGAACACCAGTTATGGACACGCACACCGAGATATGTGTACATACACTTAGTTTATGTTATGTTAACACGCACTGTTGAGATTTCTTATATACGTTGAGTTGATGAAAGTGTAATAACATATAATAAAGTATTGTTCATCAGTTATGGATGCTTGGTATGGATGTTTTTCCACAATGAGACTGCGGCTGTACCACACTAGGAGTATTGGCTGTTTCCTGTAATAAGACCGCGGCTGTACCAATACTCAAAGATGATCGGGGTTTTTTCGGATTTGGCTGATATATCTATAATCTATTGTACAATAATCTGGATGCATCATCCGAAAATAAAGAGATAAAACCTATTTTCGTAGGATGATTGAGTAAGAGTATTACAAAAGTATCGTCATTTCATGTGTCCGGAATAGGGAGTCAAAACCTATTGCCACAGAGCGATTGAGTAAGAATATTATAAGAGTATCTCTATAGCACAAGGAGATGCATACATATATGTATTATCAGTTGTATTTACTCCCATGTTAGATTACCCATGAGTAGGGTACATTCTTTTGTTTGTGGCATACATGATATGGCCTATGGTAATTTTTGAGTTGAATGATATTCTTTTATTATTGCGCCAACTACTTGAGAAGTAGTTCGAGATTGTGACATTGGTCCTATATGGTTTAGGCTTGGAGTATTTCTTTTGAGTATTATTTTTATTCATAGAGTTGGAATTGGTATTTAGGGATCTATAATTTGAGACATATGGTATATATATGAGGGTTTTCTTATTTGGATTATTTCGCTCGACGTACTACGTCTCGTCTTGTAGGTGTCTAAATATTAACTCCATTAGATACGAGGAAAATAATATAGGTAGACTATGCTTAATAGATAGAGCCTCCATTTCATCTAGCAGCCCTTCCCCTGGGGGCGGATAGAGGTGATCTTGTTGTAGCGCTCTGACGCTCTTGTTGTTGTTCTTTTTGTTTAAATTATATCTTTCAGGTAGATCAGAGTTTCGAAGAGCCGCAGGATGACGGAGTTCTAGCATAGTCGCCGTCGCACAGTTTTAGCAGTTGAAGCTCCACTATATAGTTATGTTCATTGTTCAGATTTGGAGTTGTATTCATTTTGTAGAGGCTGAGTGTCTTAGTGAGATTTCATTTGACTCATTGTGTTGAGATGTGTTTCAGACTTAGAGATATTTTCATTCTATTTCAGTTGGGCTCATTTGTTGATATACTTCTTCTGTGCATATCTGATTTTGTACTACTTCTATTGTTTGCCGGTTTTGTATCTTCACCTATTTGTTGTTTCCACTAGAGAGATAGTGACTGTGATGGTGAAACATGTCGTAGCATGGTGTTTGGTACTTGGCAGGTTTGACAATCCGGGTTTTACCTTGGACTGTAGCCTTATGTGAACACTAAGGCGTGACACTGGACAACTGCTTTTGTTGTGGCCCGGTTGATCGCATCTACTATACTTATTTTTCCTCCTAATTCCTTCTCGATCGTGATCCTTGGAATTTCTAATTCGTACAAAATGAGGGCGCCCAACCGATCTTTTATACAAAGAAGGTAATATCCGTGGCCCGTCTTGTGTCCAATGTCGACTATCATATGGTGGATGAAAATACTCATTGTACGTTTGTTGATAGTTGTAAGTTGAATACCAATTTGCGACGAATTCATAATGTGAAATCCTTGCACCACCCTGTAGATCAGAGCAAGTTGCGACAACATGTGAACAAGGAATCAATTGTAGTTGTGGTACATTACAAGTGCACGTACACGTATGATCCACTAGCATATTGACTTTGTACGAGCAACTTTCTCTATGTGATATTCCCTTAATGACCTCCCATTCATTAAAATTGTATCTTACGACATGAAATGATCAAGCGGAGATAATCCAAGCTGCTAACATTTCTTCAACCTTCGGTGTGAGCTCTGAGAGGATATTTGCACCAAGTTCTCGACGTCGGAGAAAGAAATTATTAAGTCTGTAAATGTTTTAGCAACTAATGATTATATTGGCATATCGCGTGCTCCCCTAAGCACACCATTGAAACTCTTAGAAGTGTTCGTAGTCATCATATAAAACCGTTTCCCGCCATCTTCACCTAAAGCCCACTTATCAACATTGTGTGGCCCCAAACTAGTTTCGATCCATTCATGTGCAGCTCGTAAAATAAACTTAATCCTCTCTCGTATTTAATCATAAAATAATTTTTCTGTTGCACAGCTGGTGTTTGTTGGAAAATTTGTAAGAAGAAAATTGAAAGAATTGAATTTGATTTGTTCCCTCTAACTGATTAGAAAAAGAATGTTTACAACTCTCTCGATCTCTAAATGATTACAATTTAATTTTTTGATTACAAAAGAGAAGAGAATTAATATAAATTCTCCCCTTTATTTAATTCTGGGATCTTCACGGCGGCGATGGAGTGCCTCCCTCGAATGCTCATGTCGAGTTTGCTCTCCGTTGACGATCTGAACGTCTCCCTTTACTGGAACGATTAACTTGTGTGACAAGTATGAAAAAGAACTCTTAACGAGTTTATGAACTCAGAATGAGTTTAAACTCTATGAAAAGAGTTGTTTGAACCGAGAATTTGGTTAATATCCAAATGTTAAAACTCTCTGTTGCTGGGTGATGCTCTAAGATCTGATCTCCTTGTTGCAAAGATCTGATCTTCAGAAGATAATAACTCCCCCAAAACTGAATTCAATCTGCCGAAGTATGATCTCCTGGATGATCCGATCCAAAAGCCCAACTCTGAACCTCCTTTCGGTTGAGTTTGTTGAGGTTTTTATAGGAAGATAAGGGGTGTAACTAACCCCTTAATCCGCTCCTAAGTGGGCGAGATTCCCTCAGATCGTGAAAAAAATGGTTCAGAAACCGTTCAGCTCGTGTTTGAACAAATCAAACGCTAAAGTGGGCTTTCTGGGTTTTAACTCTGTATCTTAGGCTTGATACGTAGAGTTGGGTGTCTATTGAAAATTGAAAACACAGGGGCCGCCTGTGTTTTAAAAATTGAATGCAGAGATGAACTTTGCGTTTAGAAGTGGTTGTTGAATTTTAACCTCTTCTATTAGAGCATTTGCAAAGATCGTTGTTCTGTAATCTTCGCTTTAGCTATTTGGGATGTGAGAGTCGTCAGATTGTAACTCTCACGGTTGATTGTGAAGGCTATTGAATTGGAGCTTTCATTTTATTGACGTGAAAATTGTCTGATTGTAACTTTTATTGTCGAGATGTTGATTGAAGTTAGATAGGTATCATCTATCTGTTGTGATTTTTAGACAACCTACAGAACCCCCTCCAAAGTTTTCGAAAGTTCACGGTTGACATGGACAAATTTTTGGAATACTTTGGATCCCAAAGTTTGTTGAATTATTGTTCACTCCGTCTGATTCGAAGACATTATGAACCTGGTTGTCAGAATGTTGCAATTCTGCTTCCTTAAACCAAACAAGATAACTTTTGTGCCTTGATGATAATGACCTTAGTCAAACAAGCTAAAGCTCAAGTTATAGTTGCATGGCTGATTGTTAACTTCGTCTATTTCGGAGGCATTATGAACTTGGTAGTAGAAATTTGTTGTACGTCGCAATTCTGCTTCCTATATAGGTGATTCTTTGCAATCTCTTTTGGTAACGGTTAACCTCATACTCCTGATGAACATGTAGAAGTAGTCAAGGTAATCCTGATCATCTTAAACCAAACAAGATAACTTTTGTATCTTGATTACAAGGAACTTAGTCAAACAAGCTAAAGTCTAAGTCATCATCGTTAGATCCATTAGTAGAATTGATTTTTTCCTCTTCTTCGGCAGCAAGAATAACAGCATTCTCAGCCGATGCACCATGGGTGATAGCAACAGTGAATATGCTTGGATCCTTGAGATACTCCTTCAACTTGCATGAAGGTGTATTCAGTGTCGACGGCAACATCAAGGACGTTCTTATAGGCATTGGTGAACATGTGAGACGTCACTGCAAGAGTTGGGTAAAAGAGAGCCAAGGATAGCAAAGCAACCATAGAAACACCAGCTGTCAACGAGGTCTTCTTTAATGAGGTTAAGCACCCTTGGGCTTTGTTAATCTTGGTTGGAATGTTAAGCCATTTGGAAGGAAGAGTTGTGCTATGGATTGAGCTCAATAGTATCAACATTATTGATTATAACCTGTCTGTACTCATCCAAGAGGCTGCTTAGCTTCTTATCATAGGCTAGTTTCTTCTCGGCTTTTGTCACCTTGATGGCCATTGTTAGCTTCTTTCTAATTATTTGAAGCTGTATGACAGCCCTGATCGACGAAATGTTTGTATTGTGGCGTTGAAACGCACGAGTAAATCCTGTGCTTGAGTTTTGGGACGCTGAGGTGAACTTTGTGTCAGAAGTTCAACCAACTCCAACGCGGACGCAGAGGTCACGTTTAGGCGGGATTCTTATCTAGAATCTCGTTCTAATTTGACATCTCACAGCTGTCTATAAATAGACCGTTGTGGTCAAATCAAGAGTCATTCGACTCTTCTCTGTTCTTCCCCGAACCATTTAACGAACAACTCTTTGTTTTAAACTTCGGTGAATCCTGTTTATCTTCTCCGATCATCCTCATCAATAGCACCCAGGAAGAAGACCATCTCCCAACCCAGGTCTGCTGTCGTCGCGGCTCAGAGTTCGTTGTCGGCTTCGGCTGCCGGCGACGCTGCGGCTCAGGCAGGCGCGTCGCCGCCAAAGTTCCCATTCATCGGTGGTAAGTGTAACCTTTGTGGCTGTAAAATTTGCTTCGGCAAGTTCTGAACTTGGAATAATGAGGAAACTTATTTTAATGGCATAACGCAGAGTTGGGACTCTGTTGTTTGGAATTTGAAGCGTGGGGGTTCGACCTCTGCGCTCGGATTTTGCAATGTAGGGTTTGGACTATGCGTTTAACTTTTACAACGCAGGGTCTGACCTCTGCATTTGATTATTTTCATGTAGAGTTTGGACTCTACATTTAACTTTTACAACGCAGGGTCTGACCTCTGCGTTTGAGAGTTTTAACGCAGGGTTTGGACTTTGCGTTTAACTTTTACAACACAGGGTCTAACCTCTGCGTTTGAGTGTTTTAACGTAGGGTTTGGACTCTGCGTTTAACTTTTACAACGTAGGATCTGACCTTTGTGTTTGAATGTTTTAACGTAGTGTTTGGACTCTGCGTTTAACTTTTACAACGCAGGGTCTGACCTCTGTGTTTGAATGTTTTAACGCAGGGCTTGACCTATGCATTTGAATGTTTTAACACAGGGCCTGACCTATGCGTTTGAATGTTTTAACACAGGGCCTGACCTCTGCATTTGAATGTTCTAACAAGGGGTCCGCCTTTTGCAATTGGGTTAAGTCTTTTGTTGTTTCATCTTCGTGCTAACTGATTGCTCTTCTCTTTTGTAGTGCCTTGTGCTAACTTTTCTCCATCACTTTGGTCATAAACGTGGTGTAGACTTAAATATGCAATTCAATCTGCGTCAAGAACTTCCAATGTTCAAAGATGCTGACAGGGAACGTGCCTTTTTGATGACCCAAGCTAGTCCGTCTGTACTCTGGATTTTCGTTACAGATGCCAAGTTTGAAACAAAGTCTCGTACGAAATTCGTCAAGCCGACCTTTCTATTTGGAGATAATGTTGTCTTTCAGAATGAAATCTCATGTGGTGGGGATTACAAATGGTTAAGGCAGATAGGAGATTGCCGCTTCTTCCTTCCTGATATGCAGAGGATGTTCCCTATCTCATATTACCAATGTGCCTCCATCTCCAGACATATGAATTGGGATCTTGTCAGAGAGCAAGATGGAGTAGCAATTGGGGCCCTGACTTTTACTGGCGTGCACATCGTAGGCTACAACTGACATGTGTCAGCTTTAGAGCCATGCTTATTCTCAAGAAGATACCTTATAGGGGGGAAAAGCTAGTCCAGCCAACACCATGCGGAGATTTTTGGCTGTGAAAGGAGATTTCCCTTCTTCAGTGTTTAGAACTCCCGGATGGGTGCATTCTACCAGAGCAGGGTGGTGGACGAGAATGACAGAATTTTTATTGAAAGAGTTAGAGGGACCATTAGCTTGATCTAGGCTCGGCTGCCCTATCATAGCTACCTGATATGGTATTGATCACAACCATTACAATTTTTATGCTATCCTAGAGAGATACAACCCAGAGACGTGTACATTCTTTACTCCAGTTGGGGAATTATAGTTTGCTATCCATGAAACGTTTGACCTTTCTGGCCTTCCCTTCGGAGATTTACCCTATGAGGAGTTTATCCCAGGGTCGAGTGAGCTTAGGATTCTGAAGGAGACCAACCCTGAGATCTATGACACCCTATGGGAGGTGATGTGTTATTTTCAAATTTGTACCCAACTGACGGGGACACGAGGAGGTGGCGTAAAGCAGCTGTCTTGGGCCGAATATCTCATCCAAAATTTATCTCACAAAGTTGCTATTATGTCTCATCGAGATGTGAACACCCCTGAGACTAGTCATGCTTTGATCAATAACGTGACAACTCATTATGTCAATGAGGGAGGAGAAGACGGCTTCACTGCTCAGACTGAGTTCGAAAGCTTCCATCACCAAGCTGCCACTCCCCTTTCTGACATGGCTTTGTTAGCGAGGTTTCTCATGTTATGGCTAAAACGATGTGTCGTTCCCACCAGACCGATAGATACCGTGATAGTAGAAGTAGTCTATCCGGCTGTTCTCTTGGCCCATGGGAGGCCTATGAATTTACTTTCAGCTATGGTGTGCTATTTGCAGCATGGTCTAAGGGAACTGTGCCTCGAATTCATTCAGGTGAAAGGGGTAGGCTCCGGAGAGAAGAAAAGTTTGATAACTCCTAATCCTCGAGTACCATTGCTATATACCTATCTGATGGCATGGTTCATATCTCATTGTCCTCACTTAATGAGTGCATCATCTTCCTTAGACGATGTATTCGTTCCCTTCGTACAGAGGTTAGAAAAAGCTACCTGGGAAGGAACGTATGTAGTAAAGGTTCGTCAAATCTTATCGAGAGATCTCAACTATCATATATTCCACTGCTTCTTGGACTTTGAAGGTGGGGGATATGGACAGGTGTTTCAAGATGTAGCTGGCTCGAATGGTTTCACTCGATTGGATGGAGGAGTCTTCTGCTGGTTGCTCAACATCAGACTAGGTTATCTCCTTTTTAGACAGAGTGAGAAGTGTATAATTGAGCCGTACCAACAGTATATGTTCACCCGACAGTTTGGGTACGACCAATTATACATTGGGAATCCACGGGGTCAATTTGCGGCCATCGGTAATCTATATAAAGGAGCTCGAGCCTGATACTATTCTATAGCAAGCTGCACTGGGGCTACATTCAGATTACCTCACAAGACATCCAACTCCTTCACCTCCATGGCTTTCTGCAATTGGTATCACACAGCTTCTAAGATGCCTGATTACAAGCTGAATTTATTCGGCTTACAGGAAATTAGAATAATGTATTTATCTAGAAAAGGATCCTGAGTATCTCGTCTGAAAGGAAACAAAGAGTTCTTATCTTATGAGGATGAAGCAGAAGAAGAAGAAGAGGGAGACCAGGGACTGGAGAGCACTCAGGAAGAAGGGCTTCGGGCTATCGAAACTCCGAGAACAAGGATAGCTGGAAAAAGGGATCTTACTGAGGAGGCAGCGGGTCAGTATGAGAAACATGCCCGTAGAAAATTGTAAGTAGATTCTCCTCCGCAGAAATTAATGGCGGATGCTTTCAAGTCCGCTGAGAGAGAGGAACGACAGGAATCTGCCACTGCAAATCTTCCCACTCGCACTGGACTCCATTCCATGGGTCCTGCTTTATCAAGCGGATTTTCTTCCTATCACCCCTTGGATGAGGAAGAGGGCGAGGGTGAGTCATTTGCTGGGGATGCAGAGTTTTTCCCGACAATAGACCATGTTGCTTCAATAGCTTCAGGTCAAACTTCAAGTAACATTCCTTCGACCACAGAAGCAATACCTACAACAACTCAATCTGGAGGGGTTAGGCCTCATGTAGATGAACCTGTAGTGGCTGAGCCTGAAATACTAGCCGGGAATCAATCTCCCACTACTTCAGTGTTAATGCTACCTATAAGGGATACAGTTTCTAGCCCGACAACAGGCATCCTGACTAAGCCAACTACAGTCACAAGTTCCCCTGGACTTTCTGCTGTAGATGATGAGGAGGAAGTAAATTATGGTACCTCTTCACACACCAACAGTGCTGATGAGGGGTATGATGATATTGGTCACGACGACGATAGTCTCGGTGATTAGGATATCCCACCATCGTTATCTTCTGACAAAGCATCGGCCTATATCCCTCCTTCTCCCGTCGATAAGTGTTGTCCACTTTGAACTTCCTGGTATTTTATTTTTGTATACTAATTGCTTTCTTGTGCAGGATCCCCGGTTCATGAGGCTACTGACATGACTCCGCCTCCTGAACAACAACAAGCAATAATAACTTCCCTCTCGGAGCAAGCACCGATAATGACAACTCTTTCATCAGAACAGCAGGCATTGATAACTCTTCCACCAGAGTAGGCACAGATGGTGGAAAATCCTTTGCAAGAGAAATCTCATCCGTTAACGATTTCTCTCAAACCTGCAGAGACTAAGAGTGTGCTAAGCTCAGCCCAAGCCGGGGTGCTCATGGCTCTCCCTTCAAGCCCTTCACAATTGGATGTTGTAATGTCTTCTCCGGCTTCTTCACCATCATCACCAACCATTTTCACATCGAGATTTACAACTTCGGGAGCTCCAACGATGTCCTCCGTTGCTTCTCTAAGTTCAGTAGTCATTCCATCCATGCTTAAAATTCTTATGAGGCAGTTGGAGGATATGATGAAGATGACAATTGAAGAAGTCACTGTTGGATGAGCTTTGTTTAATTCTTTTAAGCTGATATTCTTGAATTGTCTGAGCAATATAAGATATGTGGACAACGCTCAATGGTTTCATCACCACTCAGATAGTATCTCTCGATTAGAAGAGGACTTGAAGGCTTTGGAGGAACTGCGCTGTGCGATCTTGCTACTCAGATTACGTCAACCTTTGTTGATTTCCAGGCCGAAGCATCACGTAAGTATGAAATCCTTCAAAAGAGCTTAGCCGAAAGAAAGCTTGAGACTGCACTTTTGCAGGGCCAATGTGTTTAGAGGCAAGAAGTGGTGATTGCTTCCAATAATGCTATACAGACGTCTCGAGCAGAGATTGATCAATTAGAGGTGGAGTTGGCCCGAAACAAGGCTGAGCTTGGTTGCGAAGAAGAAATCCTAAAAAGGCTCACTGTTGAAAGTGTAAGAACTTATTCTACTTATCGCTCATCGGTCCAAGCTCTTGAGCTTGCCAAAAAGGAAGCTGTTATGGCAATGCCGGACAAGAATGAACTTAGGAAGAAAGCTGAAATAACGGTACAAGCCGCTCATGAGGAAAAGTTTTCTACTATTAAGTCCCGGTTTGCGTCTTTTAACGATAGGCTTTGGGGTTTATTTCTGTATTGCTCCTTTGGTTAAGAATAAAATTTTGTATCACTTCTTAATGTTTTTGAATAAAAAGTGATATCATTCTAGTTTTCCATTGTTTCTTATGTGTCATATTTTGACCCAAAAATAATGAAAATAATTGAAAATTGCCAAAGGTGTAATTTTAACTTAGCATAAATTCCTTCACAAAACGAGATTTAATACTCATCTGTATTATTATTTATGATAATTTCAGAAAATTTCAATCTGCTAGGGGGTGATTGCCTCCCCGACTTGATGTTCTGTTCAAAAATCATCAAACTCTTGGAGTTGATTGTCATTCTTCTGAAAAGAACTAACAAGTTTGTTTCTTCCTGTGCTGCGTTTTCACTTAAAACGCTGAGAGAAGCTTATAAGTGTCAGAGGTGTAATATTAACGTGGCGTGAATTTTTACTCAAAGTGAAATATAGAAATTTTCTTTTCTTTGTCACCCTTGGGATAATTCTAGAAAAGTTTTAATCCGCTAGAGATTTTATGAACATTTGTTACACATATGCAAAAGAATAATAATTTGAAAAGGGATTTTAACTGTTAAAGGTATAACAGCAATTTGTGGACTTATCATCCTATTGAAGAGAGTTGATAAATTGCTTTTGTCAGAGGTATGATGTTAACGTGACAGTAATTTGTGCGATCTAGGCAACTTTGAGGACCTATCGCTCTATTGGGAGGAGTTCATATGTTGATTTTGTAAGAGGTATGATGTTAACGTGACAAGAATTTGTACTTGTAATTTGAACAAGATTTTGAAGACTTAGCGTCTTGCTGGGGAAGATTACGAGTTGAGCAGTTTTGAGGACCTATAATCCTATTGACAATGATTGATAAGTTGGTTATCAGAGGTATGATATTAACATGATAGGAAAATATTACGATCGGGGTAACTTTGAGGACTTATCATCCTATTGAAGAGGATTGATAAGTGGATTTTGTCAGAGGTATGATATTAACGTGACAGGAAAATGTTTGTGTGACTCGAACACAATTTTTGGGGGACTTAGCGTCTCGCTGGGGAGAATTGCTAAGTGGTTTATCATTCGAGGTGATGAATTTTTAGTTCTTGTGATTTGAACAAGATTTGGAAACTTATCACTCTGCTGAAGAGAGTTGATAGGTTAGTTATTTATTACTCTGCTGAGGAGAGTTAATAAATTGATCATTGGTGGAGTGATTTTGAGGACTTATCATTCTATTGATGAGAATCGACAAGTTGATCTTGACATAGGAATTTTGACTCTGTGGGAATGATGGTCGTAAGAAATGTAGTGTTAACTTGACGACAATAGAGAATCTTATCCCCTGCATCAGCTTAAACTCTGCTGAGGGCATACAGATGTTTCAACATCACTCCATTAGAAGAATTCTTGAACGCAAGAGTGGACTCTTTGTTTAGAACAATTGGAACACAGAAATGACCTCTGTGTTTGGGGTTTGAATGCATGGGTAAACTCTGCATTTGGATTAAGTCTTACTGACTTCTATCCATTAACGTTGAGTTTGCATTTGAAAATGGTTGGGATTCTTTCCTAGAATCCCGAACCGCCTTAACATCTTGACGACTGTTATAAATAGACCTGAGTGGTCAAATCAAGAGTTATTTGGCTCTTTCTTTTCTTGTCTTGATTCTGTAAACGAGAATTCTCTTTAATTTTGCCAGAACCTCCGATGAACTCCATCTTCTTCGACCAGCAACATCTATGACGCCATAGAGACTGAGCTCTGGCTTGAGGAAAGTCGTGGGAACGACTACAGATACGCTGCCGGCTAAAGATGTTGGCGGTGTTTTAGCTTTCACGGGCACCTCGTCATTGTCGCCGCCTTGTAGGCTTCCCTGCTATGGTAGGTGACGGCCATGATAACTTGTTTTGACAAGTTTTCAAAACCCTAAATGAGTTTTTGGCAATGAGAAAGATGACTCGTTTTCTTATAACTAAAACTCAAATTTGGAACTCTATATTAATTATAAAACACAGAGTTGGGACTCTGTGTTAATTATAAAACATAGAGTTGGGACTCTGTGTTAATTATGAACTCTGAATGCGGGTCTTGACCTTTGCGTTTGAGATTGAAAATGCGGGTCTTGAACTCTGCGTTATAATCTAGTTTCTTACATTAACAACTTGTTTCAGTTACTAATTTTTGCTTCTTGTTTCATGGTGTTTTTCTCCAATGTGTCGCTTTCCCAGGAGCATCATTTTGGGTACACTGATAGTCCAGATGTAGGTGAAGTTTTTGGTTTATGTAAAAGAATTATGTTATGCACTTTCCCTGATTTAGAGCGAACATACCAGATTAGAGAAGCCAGATGTTCCACTCTTAGAATATTAATCACCAACTTGGACATGGAGATGCCTGTAGATGACCAATTCATAAAGCCGACGTTTTTCTTTGGAGATCGTATAATAGCGGACGACAGACTTATACATGTAGAAGACTCCAGGTTGCTACGAAGAATTAACGATCGTTTCTTCTTCCTCCCAAGTATGAAGAGAATGTATGCGCTCTCTTATTTCCTGAGCGTCAGCTATCATAGGAGTTTAGCTTTTGACCTTGTCAAAGAGAGGGAGAATGCATCACTTAGATCTAATCGATGATCTCGTGTACAAATTGATGGACAAATCAAAGGTCTGAGGCCTGGCAGGTTTGAGAAGAAAGATCTTGCTCAAGAGGCGCCCCTTCGGGTGAATGTCTTCATTCGCTAATTCATTGCTACCCGGGGTGAGTTCCCTGCGTAAGCTTTTAGGTCCCCTGGCTGGGTATATTCAGGAGAAGGGGGTTGGTGGACTCGGATGGTAGATTTTGTTCTTGAAGAACTCAAAGAGCCACTTGCTCGGTCCGACCTTACAATACCAGTGTTGGCCATCCGGCGTGGGATTGTTCAAAACTAGGGGTGTGCAACGGTCGGTTCGGTTTGGTTTTTACTAAAATTTAAACAACCGAACCGAACCACCTATAATTCAAAACCGAACCGAATTGTTGCAAGTCGGTTTGGTGCGTTCGGTTCGGTTTGTTTGGTTCTAACTTCATCAAACTTCTTATCAAACAACAAACAGTGTTAAAGAAAAAAAAGGTATCAACAAAGTAGGAGATTATGAAGCATTAAACATGATATAATGATATTGTTTTCAACCCATAATGATTCAGAAAATGAGTTTAGAGTTTGAGTCTTTGACTTTTTGGGGACGGGTCGGGTAGGGTTTGAGATCAGAATGGCTAGTATTGCACTATATTCGGTCGGTTCCGGTCGGTTCGGGTTGAAAAGTTTTCAAACTGACCCGAACCACCCTACTCATAAAACCAATTTTTTGGGTCGGTTCGGATCGGTTTGGTCGGTTTTTTTGGTTTGGACTGAACCATGCTCAGCCCTATCCTAATTTCTTCGCTATGCTGGAGCGGTACAACCCGAATAGCTACACATTCTTCATGCCTGTTGGGGAGCTGGGATTCGCTCTCCACGAAATGCATGTGGTGTCAGGGCTGTCCCTTGGAAAGATACCCTATGAGGAGTTCATCCCCACTACTGAAGAACTCTTCATCCTAAGAATGGCACATCCAGAAGTTTATGCAACTTTCTGATACGGGTGTATCTTCTCTTCGGGAGCTTAGCGATCCTCATGGGAGCTTGAGGATAGATAATTCTCATGGTATCTTAAGAATAGAGTAGAGGAGTCGTGGACGAGGTCATTGGAGGCGGCAAAGTCGAAGGATTCGTCAAACTACAGGAATTACAACTTGGGCTCTGTCCGGTCGACCGCATGTGTCACTGCGGTCGACCGCGTAGTGCACAGACCCAGACTGTGTCTCTGGACTGAGAGCGGTCGACCGCTGTAGGTGCTGCAGTCGACCGGAAACCCTGTAATCGATTTTTCCAGAAAACGACGTTCTGGCCGGTCGACCGACTTGGTCACTGCGGTCGACCGCGTAGCGGTTATGGGCCTGGGCCTGTTTCTTGCACCGTTTAGGATTTCTGTTTAGTATAAATAGAAACACGACTTTTCTAAGAAAAATCACTCAGATTGTAATCAGAAAAGAGATCAGGGAGGTTGTTCTTTGATCTAGAGAGATTGTGAGAGAGAGATTTTGTAAATCCAATTGATTCTCATAATCTAGAGAAGGTATTTTCCTTCGCCCTAATTATAACTCTTGTGTTCTTCCGTCGTTTTCTTCTCTACCCACTCTTGATAATTCCACGATCAAGAGTGCTCGCACGACAACTCGTACCAAGTTGGTATCAGAGCACCTAGATCCTGTGAAGGGGGAGCCTGTGTATGGTCCTTACTCGCTCACAGTACAAGAAGCTTAGCGAGATCCTTATTTCCTTGGAAGGAGTCCAGAAATTAAGAAAGGAGAAGATGATTGAAGTAGATAATTCAACAAGACTTGATGCCATGGAGAAGCAGATTGAGACGATCGGGACGACTCTTACTCAACTCGCGGGTCTCATCAACGGAGGTGACAACAAGGAGGAATCTTCTTCGAAGGGTAAGAAGAAACTCGTCGAATCCGACGAAGAGAGCGAGGAATCTGATTCAGAGGGGGAGACTGAGATTGTCAAGACTGTTGGACATCAAGGGGGTAAGAATAATTACCAGAATCTGAAGATTGACTTCAAGGTTGAGATTCCTGTTTATGATGGGAGTATCAATGTGGAGAAGCTTGATGATTGGATCGAACGTATGGAGATGTACTTCACTCTCTACGGATATTCGTCCAAGGAGAAGATAGTGTTCGTGACATTGAAGCTTTCAGGGCACGCGTTGACGTGGTGGAAATCCTATTGCAAACAGGAGAAGAAAGCGGCGTCGTGGAACAAGTTCAAGGAGCTACTTCGGAAATAGTTTTATCCAGTGGGGTTCCTTGAGGAGCGTTGGTACAAGTGGTATGGCTTGCACCAAAAGTTTAATCAGACCGTTCAAGAGTACACGACGGAGTTCCAACAGCAGGCAATGGTTCTAAACATCGCAACAGATGAGTACTCCATCTTCATGAAGTACATGGCGGGTCTGAATGATTACATCCGGAAGGAGATGAAGCTATTTTCAGTTGAGACAATCGCAGAGGCGAGTGTGAAGGCCATAGCCATTGAGGGCAGGTAGAAGAAGGGCAACCAGACAAAGGGGGATACCAAACCATCGGGGAGCAAGACGGGTGGCTCTCAGTCTAAGGATGAGAAGAAGAAGGGTGACTCGGGGAAAGCAGGATTGACATGCAATCACTGCAAACAGACAGGGCACATGGCTGATCGTTGCTGGGATAAGTATCCTCATCTGAAGCTAAAAGGGTTGAAGAAGAAGGAGGAGAAGAAGGCGTACGTGATAGCACAGGGTCCGAAGGAGGTTCCCGGGATGACTGAACCCAATAGTAGTCTCAACCTTTATGGCGGGGAAGCAGGCCACTAAAGAAGATGACGACCCGAAGGAGCAGCTCTTTGTTCTGAAGTTGCAGGTCAAGACCAGTTTAGTGGATGCTATTGTAGATACAGGAAGCCAGAAAATCTGATATCTGAGGCATTAGTATAGAAGCTGGGATTGAAGATGGTGAAGCATCCGAAGTCCTATCAATTAGGGTGGATTCAGAAGGAGGCGGGATTAAGTGTGGTGAACCAGTGTTCATTCAGATTTGCACTCCATGAGTCGTATATTGACGAGGTCACATGCGACGTGGTTCCGTTGGATGTTTGCCAAGTTATTTTGGGCAATCCTTATTTGTGGGAAAGATACGCAGTATATGATCGGCGAGCCCAAAAGTATACGTTCACCAAGGATAGCGAGCAATTCATTTTTTGTTTAGCATCTCTTCCACAGGAGACGAGCTTGGTGACGGTGACTCAGACTAAGAGGTTGGTGAATGCGGGCAGGAAGTTCGTTTTATTGTTCATTCGGCCGTATGAAGAGCAGCTGAGTAGGATGTGCTTGTCCACCTTGAGCAAGCTTCAGGAGGGAGATCTTGAAAGGTTAAAGGCCAAGTATGCGGACTTATTTTCGGAGATCACGGGACTACCACCACGTCAAGGTGTAGAGCATGAGATTATGTTGATCGGGGAGAGTTCCTTACCTAACATAGGCCTCTACCGCACATCAGTACAGGAGTCCGAGGAGATCAAGAAGCAGGTTCAGGAGCTCTTGGAGACGGGAGTGATTGTGCCGAGTTGTTCGCCTTGCGGGTCACCAGTGTTGTTGGTGCCCAAAAAAGATGGAGGCTGGCGCATGTGCGTAGATTACCGGACGCTCAACAAGATAACCATCAAGAATCGCTACCCATTACCATGGATCGATGATCTTATGGACCAGTTGGAGGGAGCGAGGTTTTTCACGAAGCTGGATTTGAAGTCTGGTTACCATCAGGTGAGGATTCGGGAGGAAGACACTTGGAAGACTGCGTTCAAGACCAAGCAGGGCCTATTCGAGTGGATGGTGATGCCGCTTGGATTGTGCAACGCTCCGGCTACCTTTATGAGGCTTATGAATGATTTATTGCGACCTTTTATAGAGGATTTTGTGATAGTTTACCTTGATGATATCTTGGTGTACAGCAGGACTTGGGAGGAGCATCTCGCTCATGTTAAGAGGGTATTTGAAGTGTTGCAGGACGGACAGCTAAAGCTCAACGGGAAGAAGTGTGAGTTTGGGAAGGACGAGTTGGTGTATCTCGGCTTCATCGTAGGGAAGGGTCAGCGGAGGATAGATCCAGGCAAGGTGGAGGTGATCACGAGGTGGGACGCCGAAGACAGTGACTGAGGTGAGGAGCTTCATGGGGGCTTACCAGTATTTGCGCAAGTTCATTCGACATTTTTCGACTTATGCGGCACCTTTACATAGCCTCACAAAAGCTAAAGTTCAGTTTGAGTGGGGGAGGACGCATGAGGAGGTTTTTCAGTTGCTAAAAAGGAAGATCTCGGAGGCACCGGTGTTCGTTGTCGAATTTGCAGCGGACTTTCGAGGTGGAGACCGACGCGTCTAGTTATGCGATGGACGCGGTGTTGATTCATGATGGGAACCCGGTGGAATACCATTCTGAGAAGTTTTCGGGTGCTGTTGCGAACTACCCAACCTACGACAAGGAGTTCTATGCACTATATCAAGCAATTAAGCATTGGAGGGTGTACTTGTTGGGGAAGGAGGTGGTCGTGCATTCAGATCACAAGCCGTTGGAGTTCTTACATGCCCAGACGAAGCTACAACAGGCACGACATATGAAGTGGATGTCTTATTTGATGGCTTTCAACATCATTATTAGGTACAAGAAGGGGGCGACGAACAAGTTGGCCGATATGTTATCTCGTTCGCCGATAAGGTCTTTATTGGTGGCGACGCATATTCAGCCCTTGGTTCCTTTAGAGTATGTACAGCTGTACGCATCCAGTAGAGACTTCGGTAGTGTGTTTGAGCAGGCGAAGGCTGGTCGAAGGGGGGAGTATGCACTTGGAGAAGATGGCTTGTTGTATCGTGGGATATTACTATGCATTCCGGAGGATGGTGATAGGTTACAGTGGATTCGGGAAGCACATACCTCGCGTGTGCAAGGGCATTTTAGCATTCAGAAAACGCTTCTCAATCTACGGCGACATGTGTTTTGGCCACGGATGCTTGATGATGTGACCAAGTATGTTGGAGGGTGTAAGTTATGCTGTATTTCGAAGCCTTCTAACAGGAAGAGGGATTGTACCTACCATTACCGGTTCCTTCTAGGCCGTGGGAGAGCATTTCTATGGATTTTCTAGGAGGGTTGCCGACTACGAAGAGCGGGCATGACTATTTGTACGTTGTGGTGGACCGGTTCAGCAAGATGGTGATATTGATTCCTTGTATGAAGACCGTGACGGGAGCGGGTGCAGCACAATTGTTCTTTGTGCATGTGTGGAAGCACTTTGGGTTGCCGAGTTCGATTATTTTAGATCGGGATAGCTGTTTTCTCGGGCATTTTTAAGATTCTTTGTGGAGTTTGATGGACACTAAATTGAAGAAGAGCACGGCCTTTCATCCACAAACAGACGGACAAACGGAGTTAGTCAACCGGACTATGGTGCACATGTTGCGGGGGTATAATTCCAGGCATCCTAAGACTTAGGATAAGAGTTTACCATATTTGCAGTTTGCTTTTAATCGGGCGATTCATGGATCTTTCGGAAAGTCACCGTTTGAGATTTGTTATGGATTTTTTACCGCCGAGCCAGTTCGATCTTGTGTTTTCGTGTGAAGCCACAGTGGACAGTAAGGAGGGGAGTGAAAGACAACGTGCTCAGCGATTTCTCGAGAAGATTGCACATATTCATGCCACGGTTAAAGCTCAATTGAAGAAATCACAAGAGTACAAGGCGAAGCATGATCAATATCGGGTTCCTTGTAACTTTGGTAAAGGCGATATGGTATGGCTAAAATTGAGTAAGGAGAGATTAAAAGGAGAAGGGAAGAAGTTGAAGCCTATTCGTTATGGTCCGTTTTGGATTCTCGATCAGATTGGCGACAACGCTTTTCGTAGATTTGCCGCCTTACTTAGGCATGTATTCGGTGATCAATGCCGAGTACTTGAAGTTGTTTGAACCTCCGTTATTGGATGATGAAGGTGATGACAAGATGATCTTACCGCATGTTGAAGACTTGTGGTTTGATAGGGAGGAGCCACTGAAAGAAGATTGCATTTTGGAACGGAAGACGACCACGACGAGGTGGGGGACGAAGGAGTCGTTTCTCATTGGACGTCAAGGTCAGGTTCCTAGCACGGCTAAGTGGTTCAACAGAGAAGGAGGGGCTCGCGAGTTCCCTCAGCTGAAGTTCTAACTTGAATGGGACTTCAAATTCCTAAAGGGGGGACCCATGATACGGGTGTATCTTCTCTTCGGGAGCTTAGCGATCCTCATGGGAGCTTGAGGATAGATGATTCTCATGGTATCTTGAGAATAGAGTAGAGGAGTCATGGAAGAGGTCATTGGAGGCGGCGAAGTCGAAGGATTCGTCAAACTATAGGAATTACAGCTTGGGCTCTGTCCGATCGACTGCATGTGTCACTGCGGTCGACCGCGTAGTGCACAGACCCAGGCTGTGTCTCTGGACTGAGAACGGTCGACCGCTGTAGGTGCTGCGGTCGACCGGAAACCTTGTAATCGATTTTTCCAGAAAACGACGTTCTGGCCGGTCGACCGACTTGGTCACTGAGGTCGACCGCGTAGCGGTTATGGGCCTAGGCCTGTTTCCTGCACCGTTTAGGATTTCTGTTTAGTATAAATAGAAACACGACTTTTCTAGGAAAAATCACTCAGATTGTAATCAGAAAAGAGATCAGGGAGGTTGTTCTTTGATCTAGAGAGATTGTGAGAGAGAGATTTTGTAAATCCAATTGATTCTCATAATCTAGAGAAGGTATTTTCCTTTGCCCTAATTATAACTCTTGTGTTCTTCCGTCATTTTCTTCTCTACCCACTCTTGATAATTCCGCGATCAAGAGTGCTCGCACGGCAACTCGTACCACTTTCTAGGAGTTGATGTGCCATTTTTGGATCTATGCTCAAGTGGTGGGGTTACGCAGAGGAGGTATTATGCGTACTACCTGGGAAGACTATCTCTTCCAGAACTTGGGTCAAAAGGACGTAACAGTGACCCGTCTTGTTGCAAGCTCTTCCAAGAGCATCAAAACCTGCATTAAGGCTCCTAATGCTGGCTATAAGAACGAACATCCAGAGGATAGATTTGAAGTTGGTACTAAATTCGAGAGTTTTCACTACCAAGCTACGAATCCCATCTCTGACACCGCTCTTCTTGTCGGTTTCCTGATTATTTGGCTGAAGCAGTGTGTCATGCTGTCGAAGCCAGTTGAGTCTGTCTTGGCTGAAGTAGTATACCCAGCTGTTCTTCTGGCACACGGGAGACCTATAAGTCTTCTTTTTTGCAATAGTAGGCTATTTGCAAAGGGGCTTACAAGATTTAACTTTTGATTTTCTCGACGTCAAGGAGATGAACGTTGTTGGGAGGAAAGTTTGGAAGACTCCTCAACTTCGCGTACTAGTGCCCTACACTTATTTAGCAGCCTGGTTCGTGTTACATTGTCCCTCGCTAATGACGGGGATCATGAAAGCTAGTGAGACCTCTGTTCCCTTTGTGCAGAGGCTTGAGTCGGCCGCATGGACGAATGTGTACATAGTCCAGGCTAGACAGCTCTTGTCCCTAGAGGACAATTCTGACATTTTTGTTGTTGCCCTTATTTTGATGGGGCTGAAAAGGAATGCACCAATTTTGCAGACGTGGTCTTCGAAGGCTCCTCGTCCTTAAATGCAGGAATTTTCCAATGGCTCCTCATGATCAGAGTGGGCTATCTGGTTTTTCGCCTGGGGGAGAAGTGTGTCATCGAACCTTACATGCCTTCTCATTTCGCTCGACAATTTGGGTATGACCAACTATATGTTGGTAACCTTAACCCATAGTTAGCTCACGTCGGAAATTTGTATGAGGGGGCTCGTACTAGGTATTTCTTCTCTACCAGAGGGACCTATACACAATTCACCTTGCCCAACTTGCAACCCAGCTGCTCTGTTGTTTTTGATTTTCGCAACTGGTTTTATGAAGCTTCTCAGATTCCGGAGTATAACATGTACACTTCTTGTATAAACAAAATCTGAGAGCTTTATGAGTCTAGAAAGGGTTTTACAAGGACTCGCCTGTCGGGGGTAGACGAATATTTATCCTGTGAATGGGAGACAACCGGAACTGGAGGGATTCAAGTAGGGCTACGAATTGCCGAGCCTGTTGAAGAGAAGGCGACTGAAGAAATCCTTGAGGAAGCACCCGCTCTTGAACCTCGCTCATTAAGATTGTCAGGGAAGAAGGCCCTTACTGCTACGGAGGAGGGTGAATATGATAAGAGGGTTCACAAAGGAAGGCCCGTTGTAGCCAAAAACTCCAAGAGAGCCAAGTTGATGAAGGACGCAATGAAGTTTGCACCTGTCACACTCCCGGCTGATATAGAAGATGAAGCACTTCAATTGACTCCTTTTGTTCCTGAGGACGTGGAATCTTAAGAGAAGTTGAGTGTCGGGGAGTCAGAGCATGCCCCCTCAATGAGACTTATTGATGGGGTGACCATAAGACAAGGTCGGTTAAAAAAATTTGCTTCTGAAGTTGTTTCTGGGTTTGCTCCCACTGAATTTGTGGGTGCAATCTACCCGACCGCCCCTCCCCCAAGTTCAGAAATCCTAAGGAAACTCATCAAACAGCTAGAAAGTGCGATGAAATTAACAATCGATGTTGTTAGCCTTAGACAGGTTGCCTTTGAGGATTTCAAACCCCTCCGACACAACTGCCTAGACAGCATCAAGAGCTTGGGCGACTTTCAGTGGACTGAATGTTGCAGAGAGAGCATCATCCTCATGGAAGCGTAATTGAGGACCTTTTTAGATTGGAAATGCACCGACTTGGAATCTAAAGTGGAGCAAGCTTTTTCTGTGGCCCAAGCCTTGAGGGTGCAACATCAAGAGGCTCTTCACAAGAGCTTATCTGAGAAAGAGGCCCACATGGTGAACTTACAGGAGCAACATACTCAGATACAAACTAATATGGGTAGTCTTTCTATTGGTGCTCGTGACACCGAAGAAGCCATTATTCATCTAGAGACTGAGCTAGCTCAGAAGAAGGCCCAGTTGGCTCAAGATGTGGACGTTATAAAAGGGATTCAGCTTCAAAGTGATGAAGTTTTTAAGAACTTATGCAATGAACTACAAGCTTCTGAGGGAATTCGAAAAGAGATTTCTACTGCAGCGCCTGTTGAAGCAGAACTTAGAAGGGAGAATGCCGAGCAAGTCCGAGCGGTTCATGAGAAGAAACTGTCTGTACTTAAGTCCAAGCTCAGATCCCTCAAATTGATGAGCCTTGGTGCTTGAATCTTATATTGCTTTTAGCTGGGAGTAGGAATTTTTTGTATCATTTTTATGCCAAGTATTATCACTCTGTATTAGATTAACAATATTGAATGAAAGTGATATCATAACTCTTTTCATTGCCTTTTCCTTGTTTTTTTTATTTGTGATAATGAAAATATTGAAAGTGCCATAGGTGTAATGTTAACTTAGCAAGAATCGAAAATTCTCTTCATTATCACTTAGAATAACTTTAGAAAATTTTAATCGTCGGAGGTGTATTGTTAACTTAACGATATACAAGCTGAGGAAGGTGTGACATGGTTTATTATTCTCTATTCAAATGTATCCCGAATGATCAACCCCCAGTCTAAATAAAATAGATGTTTCATTTTAGACTTTGCTGGTGAAAACGACATGAATAATCAACCCCCAGCCTTGGGAAAGTTGATTCATTATCTCAAACTTGGCTTGGGATTATGAAAGAGGACTTTATGGCTTACGGGTAATATTTCTTGAGAAATTTTCTGTTAATAGGCATCATGAGACTGTCGCCCTTTTGATCGATGAGACGATAAGCCCCATTCAAATAGACTGATTCTATTACGAAAGGCCCTTCCCATTTAGGATTGAATTTCCCTTTGGTCTTGTGTGTCATCACCATTAGTCGTCTAACGGCTAAGACCAAATCACCTTTCTTGAAAATCCGTTCTTTGACCTTCTTGTTGAAGGCTTTAGAGATCCGGGGATCCGGGCTTGATACAAATCGATTTGCTACTGGGCTTGAAGTCGCTTGTTATTTATGGCTTCAAGTTCCTGAAGGCGCAGTCGATGTTTTTCATCCTTTGTCATTCCGGTCGTGAGGGTGACTCTCAAGAAAGGGATTTGGATTTCCATTGGCAACGCAGCTTTGCAGCCATATACCAAAGAGAGCGGAGTGGCTTTCATTAGGGTTCTTACCATTATACGGTAGGCCCATAGACATTCACCGAGTTTTTCGTCCCAATCACGTTGGCTCTTGGAAATGAATTTTTTGAGAAGCTTCACAATAGTCTTATTAAAAGCTTCTGTGTGACCATTTGCTGGTGGATAATATGCCGTAGATGTAACACTTTGGATTCTGAACTTATTGCAGAATCTCTGAAATTCATGTCCGATGAATTATGTTCCATTGTCGTGAACTATTCGTCTTGGTACACCGAAATAGTAGATGATGTGATGTTTGATAAACTTGATCACATTTGAGCATTGACTTCTTTCAGCAGAATTGCTTCCGCCTATTTGGAAAAGTAATAAGTTATTGCTAAGATGAACCAATGCCCTTTGGAAGTTGGCAACATGATGGGTCCGACAATATCCATTTCCCACATCTCGAATGACCAAGATGCAGATATGGGATGTAAGTTTCCTGGTGTTTTATGAATGAAGTCACCATGGATTTGACACGCGTGACAACGTTTAGCATAATCCATTGCGTCTGAAAACATATTTGGCCAATAATAGCCAATTCGTTAGAGACGGTCCCCCAACTTAAGTCTGTATTAATGAGCTCCACACATCCCATCGTGAGCTTTCTTGAGAGTCTCTTTCATTTCTTTCCTAGAAATGCAATGAAGTAAGACTTTATCGTGTGTTACGATACAAGATTTGAGAAACTGCGTCGTAATAAAATCGGAAGGCTTTTCGTTTGATAGCGGCTGCTTCCTTAGGATTATCGGGCAAATTTCCGTATAAAACATAATCGATATACGAGAATCGCCAATCCCTGGGTTCAAGCTCCATTGAGGTTGTGCAGACTTCTCCTGTCGTCGTCTTGTCAGATTGTTCATCTAAAGAAAGCTTGGGGTAATGCAATTTGCGTCCTGTAACAAGAATTGTT
The DNA here is from genome assembly GCA_022839385.1 of Asparagus kiusianus. Lineage (NCBI taxonomy): Eukaryota > Viridiplantae > Streptophyta > Magnoliopsida > Asparagales > Asparagaceae > Asparagus > Asparagus kiusianus. The sequence continues at coordinate 68,296 of BQKN01000536.1, read as the reverse complement.
ATTTCGACCCCTGGTGGCAATGCTAATGAAGTTGCCAGTGAGGCTAAAGCGTCTGCATAAGCATTTTGAGCTCGTGGAATATATCCAATGAAGAAACCCTTGAACTTTTGAGCTTGTTCTAGCACTGTGAAGTAGTATGGGAGTAAGTCCTCATTGCGTACTTCATATTCACCTCGGACTTGATTTACGATGAGTTAAGAGTCACCGTATGCCTTGAGATGTCGAATGTTAAGCTCTTCGACGAATTGCATCCCTAATAGTAGAGCGTTATACTTAGCTACATTGTTGGTGCAGGGTTCGATCATGGAAAATCCTCTTGGAATCACGTGACCATTTGGGGAAATGAGTATTACCCCTACTCCGGCAGTGATTGCTCCATGAGGGTTTTCTCTGGATGCACCATCAAAGAATAGTTTTCATACTTGCATAACTTCTTGGGCTACAAACGCTTCGACGACTTCATCAGGCAAGTCTTCATACAATTTAGATGATCCCAGTACCGGATGATTGGCTAGGAAATCCACCAGAGCTTAACCTTTAACCACCTTCTAGGGCATGAATTGCATGTCATACTGTGACAGGAGGATAGCCCATTTTGCTAGTCGGCAATTTAAGAAGGATGGCTTTGTCATAAGGGCTCTCAAAGGATTTACCTTAGAAATGACATGAATTGTTTGTCCAACTAGGTAATATCGCATCTTTTGGACAACGAATACCAGGGCGAGACCATTCCTTTTCTACCGGATTATACCGGTGTTCGACTCCCATCATGGTCCTACTTAGGTAGTAGATTGCTTGCTCCTATCCTTGGTCATTGTTCTGAGCTAATAAAGCTCCAAGAGAATGATTCATGTCTCTCACGTATAGCAGGAACAATTTTCCTAATATCGAGACCACAAGGACGAGCGGTCGAGTGATGTATCTCTTAATCTCCTCAAATGCCTTCTGGCAGTCTCCATCCTAAATAAAGGATACTCCTTTCTTCATGAGCTTAGAGAAAGATTGGCAGCATCCCGAGAGGTTGGAGATGAACCTCCGAATGTAAGCTAATTTGCCTTGCAAACCTCGGAGCTCTTTGAGGTTCTTTGGAGGTGGCATGTCTTGAATGACACACACTTTTTCTGGGTTAAGAGAAATTCCCTTAGATGTAACTATAAATCCCAGGAATTTTCCACTTGATACCCCCAGTAATGATTTGGTCGGGTTCATCTTCAGCTGATGTGCTCGCTTGAAAAGTCAGTCGTTCGAGTCAAAGACTGACCTATTCGAAGCTATGCTAGATGAAATCCATGAGGTTAATGCAACCTCACAGGAAGAAGTTTGTCGATTGTACTTCGACGGAACATCTCGCGTAGGCATAAGCGGGTCTATCGTCGTGGGGGTGGGGGTGGTATTGGTTTCTCTGCAAAACTATGTATTACCCCGAGCTTTCTCTTTAACTAAACCGTGCACCAATAACGTGGCTGAGTACAACGCTATTATCTTTTCATTAAAGTTATAACCCATTCGTTTCATCAAATAGATGGAATTGGGCTCGTGGTAATGGAATTGAGGAACCTCATTATCTTCTTCTAAACTTCCTTGCTTGAGTAGTTCAGGTTTGACTCTCCCAAAATAGATAGGCTTTTGCCCTTTCCTTTTGGACGGGAATTTGAAGAAAGCCTTCCGGACATCTTCCATTTCTTCATCTACAGTGAAGGATGATTTAACCGGCAATGTAAGTGATGCCTCGGTGTATAATATGCGCCATGGGCCGGTACTTGCATCAGTATTATTCTCTATTTGTTTATTTTTAGAGGACACATCAGACAAGTACGCTAAAATAAAATCTTCATTAATGCACCACTCGCCCTCACTCGGTACATTATTATTGCTCTCGATTTGACCCATTACATCAAAATTCAACTCCCATGGACAATCTTCCTTAAGATCTGGCTCGATGTCGGCTTTGTTGCCAATGTCAGCATCTTCTTTCGATTTCTCTTGGGATTCCAAGTAGAAGATGGAGTTTGTGTGGAAGTTCTCCACCCCTCTGAAAGGGCGCTTCTCAGCAATCAGGGTTCTGTCTTCCCCTTCATCATTAGCATACTTCATAACCTGATGTAGGGTAGACGGGACAATGCAGTTCACATGAATCCATGGCCGTCCTAATAATAAATTATAAGATGTGTCCGCATCTATGATGTAACAAGTCACTTTGAACTTGAGATCTCCGATTTAACACCTGAGTTTGATCTTCCCCATGGGTTGAGTACTGTTGGCGTTGAAACCAAAGATAGTAGTCTGGGTGGTGTTCAACCGATGCATAGGAATCCCTGAGACCTACATGACCCTGTAAGGCACGATGTTAAGTGCTGAGCCTGGATCAACTTGTACACAGCTAATTTCTAAGGACCCAATATACCCTGTGTAGTATAAAGGTCTGTCATGCTTGTGTTTGACTTGTATATCTTCTTGAGTAAATGATATGTAGGGTAAACTTCTTGCTGCTTGTAGACACTGTATACAAGACTGGCCTTCAGAAGCTTAAGGAATCAGAGTAACTTGTGTAATAAAGCTTTTCGTATTCGTTAAGGCTTCAATTAGAGCTTCTTTTGTAGTTTTAGACAATCGCAAGAGCTCATACAGGGTAATCCTACCTGGTATGTTGACCAACTGTGCCATGACGTTGAATCGGAAGGGAGCACTTGATCCTTCGGCTTCTTGAAGAAGGTTCTTATTATACCGGGTCTCTTTTTGCTTCCCTTGTCAGTTGACCTTTGAGGGACAGAACCCGTAGCATCTTGGGGCTGCTCTTCTATTTCTTGAGCACTCTGATCATAGTCTTTCAGATAAGCTTTTCCTGATTTGGTGCCAGAGTTACCTCCTTGGTCTGCTGCAAGAACGATCCTCTCTTCTTCTGAGTCCGTGAGAGGTTTGAGATGATCATCATTCTCATTAATGGAGGGGCTAATCATGTTGGATACCTTAGCCTTGCCTCTTCTTTTTGGACGAAGTGTTCGTCCACTGTTGGTCTTCAACCAGGTCGGGATGGACCACATAATCTTCCCTTTCGAGGTAGTAAGGAGAGCCAACCCTTTATCTTTCTGACCATGTGGGTCAGTGTTTTTCATGTACATTTCCCCTTTATGGATGAGGATAACTCCATCTGTCGTCGCTACAAGAGGGAAATCACCGAACTGGACCGCTATCAAATTAGTGAATACAGTCTTCTACTCGGGCTTCAATGTAAGCACATTGGCATTCACCAGGTTTTGCAGAATATCCTTGAAGATATAGCATTTTCCAGTAGGATGTCCCAAGAACCTGTGATAACGATAATAATTAGGGTCATCCACCTTTCCTGCCTCATCTGGTTTCTTGATCTCGGGAAGTTGCAGCTTGTTGTTTTTCTGAAGTAGCTGGAATAAAGTGTCCACATGATCTTCTTTAAATGAGTACTGCTTGGGCGCTCTTTGCTGATTCGGTGCTTTTCCTTACTTAGCGAGTGATGCCCGTGTGCTGGAATCGGTAGCCAAAGTCTCCTTTCCCTTGGGTCGAGGAGCATTATTTTGGTTGCGTTGCTGTTATGGCTTTGGTTGAGTAGCTTCTTCAGTCTTGACCCGAGCAACGATTTCTTTAGCTTGTTCTCCTTGTGAAACCAATTATCTCTAGGAGCGACATTCTGCTACTCCCATTTGAACAAGGAGTTGGGTCTGCAAATTGTGCGTGCAAGTTTCCACCAGAGTAGATTAGATCATACCTGATGGGCATTGTAATACCATACTACGGAATCTTTCAACATAAGTCTTGATAGACTCTCCCTTCCTCTGCTTGGTGGCGAGAAGGGTCGGGACAGACACTTTCGTATCATCCTCGAAAAATCTGGCTAAGAAAAGTATTTCCAGATCTACCCATTTTTGAATAGATCCAGCAAGCAGCTTCATAAACCATTCGAATACAACTCCCTTAAGGGTGCTGATGAACATGCGAGTCATAATTGCGTCGTTTGCTACCACATCTCTGGTCTACGACTTGAAGTAGTATATGTGTTGATTTGGTGATCATGTGTCGTCAGAAGGTTGCAAAGTTAGAGCCTTAAATTTTGGTGGATAGGGAGCTGTGTCACATTCAACAGGATAAGGTCGTACTACTCCTTCTTCACGAAGCTCACTTCTGTTGGCAATTGCGTTGAGGCGAGCCTCTAATTCATCCATCTTGGATGACTGAGGATTTTTCTCCTTATCTGTATCTTTCTCATTTTCAGAGGAGGATTCTATGTTTTGAGTCTCACGATCTGAAGTCTCGTGCGCCTTTTGCTTTCCCTTTGAGTATGTTCTCCGGGAAGATTCAGGCTTTTGGACTTTCTCTGCAAGGAGCTGAGTCAACATAGCATTCATTTGGGAAAGTGTCTCCTGCTATGCCGGGAGCATAACGTGATGTTCATCAACTCTCTTCACCAAGTCGTCAGAGCTTCCAGTCATATAAGCGGAGTCCTCGTATGCTACGAAAGAGCTTGAGGATTGAGAATCCGCAATTGCTGAATGTTCATCATCTGAAGCGATCTCCTTGGCTAACCTTTAATAGTTAACCAGGCGAATAACTCCTGTGGGAGTCCTAGTGCGCTGATATACTCCTTCGAACTTGTCACAGATTTCCCAAACAGCCGGGAAATGACTTCTCTTCGAATCGTCAGAACTAGGAACTGATGCCTTCCCTCTGCAGATCACATTGATAGTGACTTCGGGATATTCAACATCTGAAGTCTTTCTTGTGATGACGTCGTCACTTGGCAGGCCTGGCGACATTTGTCAATCGATCGAATACCAATCATCATAGCGCAGATGCGCAAAAGTGGCATTCTGAAAGGACTACAGAAATAAGCCGCTCACATTGACATGAATGAGCTATTTGTTGTGTCGGTCTTCCTCTTGACAACAATTCCCGCAGGTCAGAGACTTGGGATGAACCTCTCACAGAACGTGAAGATGGAGATGGAACCCCTTGGCCGTTAGTGGGTGGGATTGATTCTTGATGAACATAAATCTTAAATCCATATTGATCTTTCTAAACTTTACGGACCACATCACGCTCTAGAGAAGAAACACGGGGGGTCACGTTTTGATGTTGAAATGCACCTCTGATGTGTACGTTTACTTTTGAAAATGCATTCTTGAGACTGCGTTCGTGATGATCAACGTGGTCTGAAGACCCACGTTCTGGTTTGGAAACGCACTCGTGAGAGTTGCGTTTAGCTTTAGAAACAATTCCCTGAGGGCTGCGTTTTGAATGAACAACGCTCCACTGAGGGTCGTGTTTAAGTTATATTACGCTGAGCTCATATTTAGGCTCATCACCACGAAGTGTGCGTTCTGAAGCAGAAGCGCAGTGCTCAAGCAGAGGCTTACAAACGCAACCTTCGCGTTGGTCAAGAGATCGGCTATTTTATAGGTGTGCTTGACGTATGGATCTTCTCCTTCGTCGAGCGGCGTTCTTTTTAGCCTGTTTCAAGGCCTTTGCAGCAATGTCGTCAGCCTTGATGGAGTTGGTCACCACGATGGGCCTTTTGTGACCCGTTACACGCCGTGTAGACTCGGGTGTGGAGCTTTTAACTCGTTGAATGAGTTTGGCAGAGTCGGAGCCCATTCCTTTAGAGGAGGGGCTATTTAAACAATCTTGGCCAAAGGAGAGGACTTTCTTCAGTACTGTAGCAACAATTGGAGTTTTGATCTCTTTGGAGATCTTGCGGATGTTGCACCTAGCCTTGCTAAGCGATCCAGAGGAGAGGACTTCTTCATACTTGGCTTGATCGAACTCTACAATGAGAGTTTCGACGGTTGTTCCAGCGAGATTGATGTCAGATTGCGCCACCACTTTGTCATCAGAGAAGCTTGTCCCCAGCAGAGTCGTCATCTTTTATTTGTTGGAAAATTTGTAAGAAGAAAATTAAAAGAATTGGATTTAATTTATTCCCTCTAACTGCTTGGAAAAAGAATATTTACAACTCTCTCGATCTCTAAATGATTACAATTTGAATTTTCGATTATAAAAGAGAAGAGAATCAATATAAACCCCCCCCCCTTTGTTTAATTCTGGGTTCTTCACAGCGGCGATGGAGTGCCTCCCTCGAATGCTCATGTCGAGTTTGCTCTCCGTTAACAATCTGAATGTCTCTGTAAAACCCCGTATTTTTGTTAGAAGTATATGTGAATTATTTATGATAGATAATTCTATTGTGGTAAATGACTTAAGGTTATAGATATACTTGATAACAAGTTATCAGACATGTATGAATGTATTTTTATAGAGTTTTGTGCATTGGTTTTGGTAAATTAGCAAAAACATACACGGATCTGGAAAATGTCTGCTCAGTCGACTTATGAGTCGACTTATGAGTCGATTGATGAGTCGACTGATGAGTCGACTGATGAGTCGACCTATGAGTCGACTGACGGACTGATTTCTAGTTTTTCTTTTTATTTGCGGGTTGGTTTGGTTTTGTTTCGGGTTTGACCGCTTATATAAAAATCTCTCTTACCCGAAACCAACCCCAAAACCCATCAGATATCAGAGAAACCCTAGCCCCCTCTCTCACCTAAAACCCTAGCTTCGTTGTTGGAGATTTTTAGGGATTTTCGAAAGAATTTTAGCGGGTTTTGGTGAGGTGTAGCGAAGGGGATCTTTCTCTGTCGGATTCAGGAGCTTTACAGCATACCAGAGGCGAGTAACATCTCGCCCAACCCTCACCCACTATTTGTATAGTTTTCTTTGAGTTTTTATTTCGAATTTTTGAGCCTAAAACGTATTTTTGTGCATAAAAATAGATGCTTCGCGTTATTAGCTGCAAGATCTATATTTTTCAGTTAATAAAAAGCTCACCAACGTTTTTGTAATGTAGATCCGGATCTGGAATTAATTTTAAACATGGGTTTCATGTGATTTAATGTTTTCAATACGTTTTTAAACATGTATAAATATGTTTAGGGTTTTAATGTAAGATATTACATGCAAATCTCTCGTTTCTGTTGATACACATGTGTTAGAATCAGAAATATGTTGCTTGACATGACGAAAAAGAACTTTAGTTTAACGTTTTTTGCAGATAACCATCGTATGTAGCAAAACTGGGGATTTTCTACTCAGTCGACCAATGAGTCGACTCATGAGTCGACTTATGAGTCGACTGATGAGTCGACCAATGAGTCGACTGACGAGAAAATTAACAGTTTTGTGTTGTGCTCTGGTCGACCAATGAGTCGACCAATCCCAGTGGACTCATGAGTCGACTGATGAGGAATTTTCCAGTTTCCTCGGCTTGGATCTGTTTGGGATTGTTTCAGTTTAACTAAAACTGTTTATGCTTGTTTATTGTTGTTGCGTGCTTTAATATGAACGAGGAGTCGCCTCAAATAACGGGTATTAGAAATTATTGTTTAACATGTATCTTTACATATGAGATGACATGCGGACACGAGTTTAGGTTTGCACACCGAGACACGTGAAAAATTAGGGTATATGCATCTGTTCATATATTTCATCTAGTCCATGTGTTGGGCAATTATGATGTGTAGTCCATGTGTTGGACATTTATCACATTCAGTCCATGTGTTGGACAATCTTCATATGCAGTCCATGTGTTGGACATCCACTACATCTAGTTTTAGTCCATGTATTGGACATCAGTTTAGACCTTGAAATTGACATCTATACTTGCATAGGCCGGACATGACACTTATATGAGTTATGACATGACCTGGTATTTAAGTTTTGAGATAAGGTTGTCTTCTTTTATTATTATTCATGTATTAGATTTTGGGTTTGGTATTTAGGGATTTACAATTTGAGATACAAGGTATATATATGAGGGTTTCCTTGTTTGGATTATTTCGCTCGACGTACCTATGCTTGTGTTGTAATTTCCTAAATACTAAAATCCTCTTATACATAGGTATTTACAATTTGAGCTACATAGTATATACATGAGGGTTTCCTTGTTTGGATTATTTCGCTCGACGTACCCATGCTCATGTTGTA
>BQKN01000536.1:18795-59883 GCA_022839385.1 Asparagus kiusianus | reverse complement strand
TATTATCTTCATTAAGCTAGATTTATATTGAGTTTACATTTGATTTTGTTGTTTCTCATTGTTTGCACACACAACCATTGAGCTTTAGTATTTTACACATATTGTATATTTGGGTTGTGGGGAGTGTATCATTGAGAGTGAGCTACATTGTGTTCTCATTCATTATAGAGAATAAAATATTGTATTTGAACTTATATTGTGAGCATCACTTGTAATACACTTGTACACCGAGAGTAGTGTGTGGTGAGAGACGGGGTCGAATCCAATAGGAATGGCGTCGGTTGACGAACCTAGGGAGAGGTTGCATCCGAGCACTTGAGGAGGAGGATACGGACTAGACCAACACTTAGAGGGTGTAGAGTATGATTGCAAGTGTGTAGTTGTAAAGTTTTCGGTTAGCTAGAAAACCGAGTGTGAGGTGTAAACGTTATTCGGGTAAGCGTAGAAAACCCGGTTGTGATAGTGGATTTCTCCCCGGGAGTGGGGAACCGAGACGTAGGACGGAAGGTCCGAATTCCGTGATCATATTGTGTGTTTGCATTGTTTATTTACACTATCACTCTTATCTTGTTTATGTTTATTTCACCCTTGCATTTGTTTATATATCCTTGCATATATTTCATCATATACCTCTTTGCTAGGATATATCTCTTTGATCATATTGCATATTCTTGCTCATATCTTATTGTATATCTATCTTGCAAGAATAATATTTGAATTAGTTTTAATTGACATAAAATCAGATTAGATTAGCATAAGACCCTAATCACCCCTCCTCTAGGGTTTAACACACTGTAGACTTTTGTTAGACATTTGAGAGTTTATTCTAGAAGTTGTAAAGGTTGTGTGCCTTATTTCCTTTTATTCAGACATTTGTATTTGAGACTTGTTGAGAAGTTCCAGTTTATTCATTTCAGACATTGACTTGTACTTCGGTATGTTAGATGATGAAATACTAATTTGATATCTATTATTTCATCAGTTGCCTCTTGAATTATCTTTTACTTGCTTTTGTACCTACACCTGTTATTGACTCTACTAGAGAGATAGTAATTGTGATGGTGAAACATGTTATTGCACGGTGTGGTGCATGGCATGTTTGATGTTCTTGGTTTTACCTTAGACTGCAGCCTTGTGTGAACCCAGGGGCGTCACAGTCTCTCTTTACTGGAACGTTTAACTTGTGTGACAAGTATGAAAAAGAACTCTTAACGAGTTTATGAACTCAAAATGAGTTTAAACTCTATGAAAAGAGTTGTTTGAACCGAGAATTCGGTTAATAGCCAAATATTAAAACTCTTTGTTGTTGGGTGATGCTCTAAGATCTGATCTCCTTGTTGCAAAGATCTGATCTTCAGAAGATAATAACTCCCCCGAAACCGAATTCAACCTGCCGAAGTATGATCTCTTGGATGATCCAATCCAAAAGCCAAACTCTGAACCTCATTTCGGTTGAGTTTGTTGAGGTTTTTATAGGAAGATAAGGGGTGTAACTAACCCCTTAATCCGCTCCTAAGTGGGCGAGATTCCCTCAGTTCGTGGGAAAAACGGTTCAGAAACCGTTCAACTCATGTTTGAACAAGTCAAATGCCGAAGTGGGTGTTCTAGGTTTTAACTCTTCGTCTTAGGCGTGAGACGCAGAGTTGGGCCTCTGCTGAAAATTGAAAACGCAGGGGCCGCCTTTGTTTTAAAAATTGAACGCAGAGATGAACTCTGCGTTTAGAAGTGGTTGTTGAATTGTAACCTCTTCTATTGGAGCGTTTGCAAAGACAATTGTCCTATAATCTTCACTTTAGCTATTTGGGATATGAGAGTCATCAGATTGTAACTCTCATAGTTAATTGTGAAGGCTATTGAATCAGAGCTTTCATCAGTCATCGTGAAGGTCGTTGAATTATAATATTTCTCGATCTACATGCAAATCCTCCAATTGTAGCTTTCGTTTTATTAACGTGAAAGTCGTCTGATTGTAACTTTCATTGTTGAGATGTTGATTAAAGTTAGATAGGTATCAACTATCTGTTGTGATTTTAGACATCCTATAGCCGGCTTGCCAAAGAAGATCTTGAACCTGCACATTTCCATGCTTCTTCTTGAAGTTGTTCCTAATATGTCGCAAGCAATGACGATGTTCATGTGGTGATGGGAAATGTTGTTGGAGTGCACTTGGAATTCCTTTCATCCTTTCAGATATGAATGTAATCGACCGCGTCCCCACACTAGGGATATGATATCTAATGCATGCAAAAAACCACACCTAATTCTCTGTGTTTTTAATATCAACCACTGCAAATGCTAAAGGAAATAATCCACCATCTGCGTCAACTCCGGTTGCAACAAGCAAAACGCCTTTGTACTTACCGTACAAGTGGGTGCCATCAATGCTAAGAAGAGGACGCCAATATTTGAAACACTCAATACAAGGGCCAAATACCCAAAATACATCTGTGAACCGTTGTTCTCTGCTATCAACAGGGTCTGATGATACTTCATAGATAGTCCCCGAATTTTCTCTTTTGAGTGCTTCGAGATAATGTGGTAAGATCTCATAAGATTTGTCCTAATCCCTGAATATTTTTATCATCGCCTTCCTCCTTGCATTCCAACACTTGTTGTATAATACATCAAATTTGGTCACTTTATGCACTAAAAGACGAATACTTTTTGGCCTTAGATTAATATCCTCCCTTAGATTAGGTAAAATCAATCGATATATAAAAGATGCAGACGCATACTTGCTACTCATCTCTAATCGAGGATTGCTACATATGTGGAGTCCATTGTAAGCCGTGATTTTAAATTGTCCGCCTACTCTTACACGCAAGCGTGAATTAAGCTTCCACGGACATTTCACATTGCCGTCGTGGTGTCCACCATTATCTTCGTCTTCGCCATCTTTACGATAAAAACAAACCACATTATATCTTGTTGTGTTGTTTTTTATTGGCCTAAACTTGACATTCTTTTCAATGGACCATAAATGAAGCGCATGGATCAATTTCTCCTTACTTTCAAATAGATCACTCTTCTTGAATGAGAAGTCCTCGCCTTGTGTATCGTCAATGATATTAGTGCTGATAGGAATACTTTTCATCGTGGAGTTATCAATCCATTTTTCTCCATGAAGTTTATTGGGTGGCGGATCCTATAACACGACATACTGATTATTAGTATAACATCCGTTAATGTGTTGGTTGTCCCTTTCATCATGATCAATCAAACACGTCATGCTATTAATTTGTAAGACATCCTCTTCATCACCATCCTCGGATTCGACACTTGCATTATCATCTAGATGGGCCGTGTTAGTAGCGATATTAGAAGTGCCCACAAACGAAGGACCGCTCACGTATTCTAACTGTGTCCAACCTTCATCTTGTTGCGGAGATAAAAATCCAACGGAGGCAACTTCAAGGTCCTCCAATATGCAGGAGTATATTCTGTCATGATTCACCAATTTGCCTAAATTTCTATGATATTTTTCAATAAATAATTCTACCGAACACTTCTCGTCATGTAACACTCTAATGAGACCCATATCATAGTCACTTGAGATTTGAATGCCGCTTGTTAGGTTCCCCCTAACAGGATAATTGCAAATAATATTGAGGTGATACTCACGTGAGTTAGTTAATGTAAGTTTGTGTAAGTCATTAACTAATTCATCGAAAGTAAACAATTTTGATATAAACAACGACTTCGTGATACCTCCTTCATAAACAAACATATTATTTTCGAGATAGTTAATCTTCCCGTCATATGAACAAAGAATTACGATTCGATCGTTCATCGTTATCTCTGAAGAGTAGAAAATTCAATATCAATATTAGAAACCCATAATTTTAACCATTAAATCTCTTAGATCGATATTAGAAACTCATAAACTTGACATTTTGTTAACTTCACGGTTACAAATTTTTAATAATTTCCCCTCTAACTTTATACACAATATTAATTTTCTTCACAAATTTCATAAATAATTACAAATTTATTTAAAAATCTAATTTTTTACAAGTAATCATCAAGAAATTGTGAGAATATACAAAAAATTTGAATTAATTTTTTAAAAGATTTTACCTTAATATTGACGATGCCCTAATTCCGGTGAACTCCGACGGTGACAACGGCGGTGGGGGTCGGCGGGAGGGGTGACGACGGGGTCGGTGGCGGCGCCGGTGAGGGGAGGGGGTGAGGGCGGGGGTGAGGGACAGATGTGGAGGGAGTCGAGTTTAAGAGGAGGAGTGGGGCTAGGTTACGGGTCATACATCGCTTCTGCCTTATATAGGCAGAGCGAAAACTCTACGGGACTTGATGTCCCGTGGAGTTACAGTTCTCATTTTCCAGAGCCGCGATTCTCTAGAAAATGAGCCTGAAACTTCACAGGACTTTAAGTCCCGTGAAGTTTCAGCGTTAAAACAAAACTTCACGGGACTTGAAGTCCCGTAAAGTTTTTTAAACTTTGAAACTTCACGGGACTTCAAGTCCCATGAAATTTAGCAACTTAACAAAATAACTGCTAAACTTCACGGGACTTGAAGTCCCATGAAGTTTGGGAACTTTTTTCTCCAAAACCGACCTGAGGCTGAAACCAGATCGGTTTTGACAAATAAACTTGAAAGGGATCGTTTTTAGGGATTAAGTTTGAAATTAGGGCTCTTTTGAAAATTTGTCCTTAAATATAGGGGTGTGCAACGATCGGTTCGGTTCGGTTTTTACCAAAATTTGAACAACCGAACCGAACCGCCTATAATTCGAAACTGAACCGAACTGTTGCAAGTCGGTTCGGTTTGTTCGGTTGGGGTCAGTTTTATGAGTAGGGCGGTTCGGTTCGGTTTGAGTCTTTGACTCTTTGGGGACGGGTTGGGTAGGGTTTGAGATCAGAATGTGTAGTATTGCACTATATTCGGTCGGTTCGGATTGAAAAGTTTTAAACCGACCCGAACCGCCCTACTCATAAAACCGATTTTTTCGGACCGGTTCGGTCGGTTTTTTCGGTTTGGACCGAACCATGCTCAGCCATACTTAAATATATGAAGATGTGCTGGACTAATATTAATCAAAATAAATAAATAAATAAATAAAATTATATTAAGGTCCATTTTGAGAAGCCCCCTTAAATTTTCGCGTACCGGTTCGGTATCCCGCAAACATCACGTGTAAATAAAAATAAAAAATGAAAAATGAAAAATGAAAAATTAGGGTTTAAGAGGGAAAACAAAAACCCCTCCCATTCTATCTCCAATCTTCAACCTCACAAAAAACTAAACAAAAGAGTGAGCAAAACCCATCTCAACACACAAGAATTTTCTCACCAAATTTATCGATAAAAAATGGCGCTCCTCAAGCCTCCGCCTTCTTTCCCTCTCCGATTCGTCGCCCGTCGCTTCTTCTTCTCCTCTTCGTCTCTTCTCTCTCGCCGGCGCCCTCGCCTTCTCATCAGAGCAAGGTAGGCTTTTTAGTGATTTGGTGTTGTATTTCTGTTCGTCTTTGGAATTGAAGTTTGGGGTTTTAGTAGGGTTTGTAGCAGCAGCAACAGCGGTTATCGTTTGCGGAGCAATGGGGTTGGAGTTAGGGCTTTCATGTCCTCGAGTTTAGCTTCTGAAGCTCTACAGGGGAAGCCTGGGTCACAATCTTACGGTTCTGAGCAGATTCAGGTCTTTCTCTTTCATTGATACTTGATTTGAGGTGTTGGATTGTCATAAAAACTGTATCTTTATGACTATACTATCTTACTTTAGTAGCTGGATTTTATATAGTGAATCTAGTTAATATAACCAGTTTAGTAGGATTCTTTAGTTGAAGTTTGTCTCTGAAGTTGAGATGTTCCTTTTATTGTAAATTGTTTCTATGGCACAAGAAAAACCCTCTTGGCATCACACGAACCTATATAGATGTTGTTAGTGGATCATGTCGTGTTAAACATTTCATTGCTCCTCCGCTGTGCTTAGTAATGTGTATTCTGGAGTTCTATGAAATATCGAATCCCAGGCTCTTGTCAACAAGCACAAAAGACCTTGAGATAGCCTTAGTAGTGTTACAGTTGCTTCATAGGAACTTAGGAAGAAGGGTTCACATTGTATTTTTTTAAATGTCTATACTTTGTTATTAGTTTATTTGGCTTACCACTTCCTTTATTCTTTTCTCACTTATTGACAATTCTCCACATACAGGTGTTGGAAGGATTAGATCCAGTCCGTAAAAGACCTGGAATGTATATTGGCAGTACTGGACCACGTGGTTTGCATCATTTGGTGAATAATAGTATTTATTTCCAATTTATTTCCTTATATTTATTTGTCTTAAGTCTTAATTTGTTTGTCTTGTATCTAGGTATATGAAATTCTGGATAATGCTGTTGATGAAGCTCAAGCGGGCTATGCCTCAAAGATAGATGTAATTTTACATGAGGATAATTCTGTTAGCATCACTGATAATGGACGAGGGGTATGGCTGTATTCTTTCTAAGTCATATATTTTTGGGTAAAATGCCTGTAATGTAGCTTTCCTTTGAAATGAAGATTTTTATTTTTGTTGTTGTTGTTGGATTCTTCAGACATGTTTTCTGTGAACTTCAATGGTTTAATGGAACTATAAAAAAAAGTTAATACCGAAGAATCAAAGAATATAGTAAAGTAAATTATAATGGTGTTAATAATGTACGATCTTTGGAGTACATGCAAGAGATACATCATATATGTCATGCCAAACTTAATTATTTAAAGTAATCGTGTTCATCATCAAGTTGAAGGAATATTTATTCATATGTAATATTATGTTTTTTTTGTTTTGCTTTGTTCTTTTTTTTATAAATGATCATTGCCCTTTTGATACGTATCTTTACTGATCCATATCATACCTGCAGATTCCTATAGATTTGCATCCTGTGACGATGAAATCCTCACTGGAGACAGTTTTAACGGTATTTCTACATTCACTTGCTTCTAATCATTTTATGCCCACATGTAAAGTAGGTTTCACATTTTCCCTTAATCAATTTGCACCACTATGTTTCACGGATATGGGTGCGCAGGCAGACACGGACACGGGTTGATAATGAGACACGACAAAATTGTAAAAGTCAGGATGCGAGGACACAACTATATACCGTATTAAAATTAATAATCTATATGGGATTCATATTGTTTTTCATTCACATGGTATTATAACTAAAATCCTTATACCATTTTCATGTTTCTTTTATTGGGTATTATTGAGTAGATTATAAATTGAAAAAACACTTGTTTTTGAACTAGATACCCAAATGAGCCCTTTAAAATCATTCTTATGAACTAGGTATGTGCTCAAAATGAACCTGCCCCAAGTCCAATGAGTTGCATAAATTTGGGTTGAGATGTAAAATATACGTTCAAGAAGTGCATCACAAGTGTTTTAAACTAAAACATGTGCTATATAATTGAGTGCACTGTACACGTCGATATAAATGTATGTATATATTCAGGAAGTGTCAGACACTGACACGGATACGGGAAGTGTCGGACACGAATACAGGAGCTTAGATGAAGTGTCCGGGCAACCTGGGCGCCAGTAATCCTTTTTAAATGCTTGTTAGTCTACCTTTCTCGCATTAAGATTTAACAAATATCTTATTGTTAGTGCTATAAGCATGATTATAAAGATGGTCAGCAGAAAAGGGTCTTGAGAACTATGTTGTAGTGGTATGGGTATGGAGTATAGCTATGATTGGATTTAATTGCTCGTCAAATAAAAAATCAGGATATGAATACTTTGGGGATATGGCAAAACAAAATCATGCCTTGTCTCTGTTAACATTTATCTATTGCAGGATTTGTAAGTTATATCAGTGGAGTGTGATAGCACAAAATATTTTAAAATTTAAAGTATTTTAAGTCATACATCAATATATACTTGAATTGTGACAATCCTTCGGCATGAAAGTAAGCAGATGAGATCAATGCTTTTGCAAACTAACATCAAATCAAATTGTGAGACCAGTATCTGCACCTGGAAGTTCTAAGATCACGTCTGATATCTATACTATTATATAATGGAAATGGTGGCAGCTTACAGAAAATGGATGAGAGGTGGACATTTCCTCCATTTCTATTGTATTTGGTAGGTAGAATCATAAGTGTATAGGAGTACTTTTTTTTCATTTCTTTTCTTTTCTCTTTCTTTTTTTTCTAGAACTTTCTAAAATATTGATGTGAGCTTATTATTAGGGCTCACTAATAAAATATCTATTAGATTGCATATTATAAGAAATATAAGTATTAAATGATAAAGTTCTTTTCCAAAAAATGGATGAAAATAAATACAATAAAAACAATATTAGAATTTTAATATGTTCCAATGTTAATATTATTTAAAGTGTATATCTAGATGCTTAAAAACTAAAAATATTTAAATATAATAATTTGAATATAAAATATGACAAAAAGACTCTTCTCAATAACATTATCTAGGAAAATTATGTCCTTGTTCAAATTGAAATATACTTCAGTAATTTTCAAATAAGTAAATAAAATATAACATATTAAATGAACAAATAGCATAAAATGATCTTGCAAAAATTGATGATACTTATGGCATTAAACTGACCCTTTTGTGTAAAAGTTAGACTAGTTAAGTTTTAATTTCTGTTGCACGTGAAATAAGGCTAGTATTGTTAATGAATCTTTATGTGTTAATGATATGTCAAAAGGAGTATCTGTTAAATTAATATAAGTATTGGAGTGTCCATGTAACTGATAAGTCTTAGTAGTTGAAGTATCTGCAGAACATATAGCCTGGGAATCAACAGGTACAATTTCCCTTTACTAAACATGGATTACTGGAGTTAAAAACAATATTTGGAGCAAGCATTCAGCATTTCCTTTTTTATTTAAAGAGGTTACTTATGAAGGATTGAAGGTTGTGGTACAACAAAGTTTAAGCTTATAACTTTGTCGGACGATGTGGCATTAGTGCTTATATCATTGAAGCATATTACTGTGTATAAATTTGATTTTTTTTTCTGTGATTCTTTGCTAGTGAGGTTGGTTGTAGTATATAACCAATTCTTTAAATATCAAATATATATCTACCTGTATTATTTTTGTTAGGTCTTGCACGCAGGAGGCAAGTTTGGTGGTTCAAGCAGTGGCTACAGTGTGTCCGGAGGGCTTCATGGTGTGGGCTTATCTGTTGTTAATGCTTTGTCTGAGGTATTTATTTTCCTTTGCCAGAAAGTTGTATAATTCACATCATTTTCCTTGTCTGGTGTCTTTATATATAAATTTTATGTTCTCTTTACTGTCTTGCTCCACATGCTCTAATTTGTACTCATATTTAATTTACAGTCATTTATTAATCAGTGCCATGTATCTCTGCTTGCATACTCATAAGGAGGATAGAAGGTTGCTAGTCATAGAAACTTAAGAGAAGTCTTATCTTTTCGTTTCTTGCTGTTTCTAGATATTTTTGAGCTCCCATTTTGTTTGTAATTTTCAAGACTTCCGTATTTGATCACCTTTCTTATAATTCGTCCTGTCATCCAGAATAATATATTATTTGAACCATTTTATAAAATTGACTTGGCTTTACTCATATAAGTTTTTGGATCATGCCCTTGATATGTTATTTGTGATGCATGTTTTTGAGATGGATATGTTGGTAATATGCTATGATGGTAAAGTTGGGGATACGTGAAGTTGCTAAACATATATTGAACCCATGTGGGTGTTTGGGTAATTGATTGATGTATACTTATGGATACATGCTCAGTTATGTAACACTTCCTATGAAAAATCATTGCATACTCTTTCCAGTTGCATGTTAAAAGAGTTCACTTCCATGTGATTCATATGATTGGAATCGTATTGCAGTGGAAAGCTATATTTAACATTATCTTTGTCTTCAAGATAAATTAGCTGCCGTCTAGAAACAGCTATTCTATCTCTACAGCATGAGTACTGAACATTGTTGACCTATTTTTCTTTTGACAAAACTATCCTTGTATCACATAGTATATACCTCTATATTTAAAGAACTTGGCCATCTTATGATGTTGAATCCGATGCCTGATTTATAGCAGGAGCAAATTCATGGTTTTATTGCTACAGTATAAATAATTTGTATGTTGAAAGTGTTTATGTGATTTGATGTGTTCTTTGCATCCTTTACATTAGAGTTCTTTTCTGATACACAGTCTGACATAACTTGAGTATGTAGTTTAAAGTGGACTCCTAATTCATCTTACTATGCGCAGGCATTGGATGTCACAGTTTGGCGTGATGGTGAGGAATACCGTCAAAGCTATGCTCGTGGAAAGCCAGTGACAGCTCTAACATGCATTAAGCTGTCAGATGAATTAAGTGATCGGCAAGGGACGCGTATCAGATTTTGGCCCGATAAAGAAGGTTTTGTTTCTCTATTACCTTCTTTTTTATTTTTATTTTTGGAATAAAGAGATGGAGTTTGTAATTATCATTTTGCTACTCCTTTACATATATTCTGTTTGTTGTAAGCTTTTCCCTTTTCTTTTTCTGCTCTATGTAGTCTTCACTACTTCCATCATGTTCGACTTCAACACAATTGCTGGGCGTATTAGGGAACTTGCTTTCTTGAATCCTGAGGTACAGGGTTGTTTCCTTAATGTGCCACATATTGTAACATTTTGTTGCCTGATTATTTTATTATGAACTAACCTAACTAGCTAGTAATAATGTAAATACATGGCATTGTGATACACCCCTTTGGAGCATATATTTAAAGCATTAAACATTTTTTTTGTTAAAACTATTTTCTCAGGAACTAAGCTTAAATGATTCTATAGGGTTTAAAAGAATGGCATGTAGGATTTTGTAAAAATTACCATCCCACTAAGGATTTCTTCTATGTTTGCATAAGTGATTTGTGGCGCAATGGTGTATGACACACCATCATTAGAGTTTTTAAAGCGAACACCAACATGGAAGCTTTTAGTTTTTCATAGACAACACTGGTCTAGTTTGCTCCTACAGGATAGGTTTTGGTTTTGTAGATTTGACATGGTTCAAGCAAGTTTTATACGGATGTCAGTGTCCAAAGCATGTCATGCAAATGCCTCGCAAGTGTCGGTATTTGACTGTGTACCGGACACAAACACTAGATTCATTTTTTAGTTGTGCTTCTTAGATGTGGATCATGTGGCAAATGTTAGTATGCTAACCATGAAGAAGGATCTACTTTCTTTTTCCTTTTTCCAGCATGGTTTAAGAGGGCCGTTTTGATGCAGCATTAACTAACTGGAATATGTATTGGTGTTGATTTGGAAAGATAAACAACTCATTATGTTTTTTACGTCAATGTTGGGATAGTTAAAAGAATCTGAAACTCTTTTTGGATATAAGTTCATAATTTCTATTCTAACAAGAAATATGATTTTTTAAAATTCTTTTCTTGTTGCTACCTAGACAATCTACTGTATAATATGCCAGTTTTGGACTGAATAATCAGTAAATATGGTATTGTTATGATTTATTTTTTTCCCTTACAGCTTATGATTACACTGGAAAAAGAGGAAGGAGATTCAAAGGCACTATATAACGAGTACTATTATGCTGGCGGTTTGGTTGAGTATGTCAAATGGTTAAATACTGACAAGGTATGTACTCTTGACATAGTGAAGTTGAAAAATTGTTTATCTAATTTTTATGATATCATGAAGTCATCGTAGACACTCTCATTTGATTGGAACATCTTTGTTTTTCACTTTCTTTGATTATAAAGTATTTTGATTTGGTTTAACCAGCTGTTTGTTGTTTAAGCGTATTGATTTTGCTCAATGATTCTGCTTCACCAGGGATACAGCATATTGATGCTGCTCAATGATGATTGTAGACTCTCATTTGATTGGAATATCTTTGTTTTCCACTGTCAATGATGCTGCTTCATCAGCATCTACTCTCATGCTTCTTATTATGTTGTTTGAGCATATTGATGACAAACAAACATGAGAACATGGAATTGGTTAGACGGGTTTATGTTGTGGAATATAGACTGTACATTCTGATTTTCATTTATCTATTGTGATAAGCAGCACAGTAGTCTGACTCCCTAATAAAGTACTGTATCAATGAACATTGTCACATTTTCTTAAATAAAAGATTGTGTTGATGATGTCTTTCATAAGCTCTTGCCCCGACTCAAAGTGATGGGGTTGGCTTCCAACAGAAGTCAGCTACCTGCAAGAGGCCTTCCTTAAGTATTATGTCACATCTTTGACCTTTTTCTGGTAGCTACTATTGATCCATGCATCAGTTGTTGGCTGTAGAGGAAGCTCTGGACTAACCAACTGATGTTAAAAAAATGCTATCCAAAAAGATGCTAGAAAATAATGGTTCTTGTTAGGCCTTACTTGCCTACAATTTAATTAAAATATATCTAGGATTTTCACGAAGAAATAGTGACATGCAGCAAGTAATGACGTTCAAATCTTCGCTTTCCAGAACATTTATCCAATGTGATAAAAGCATTTACTTAAATCGCTAAGATGAATTTGGAGTTTTTTTTTATTTTTTTGCTTGCCATGTTGGGCTTCACAATCAGCTGTTCAACTTTTTGTTACTTTCTTCCATGGTCAGAGGTGGTGTTTATGCTTTGTGCCAGTAGTCTGGCACTTATTCATCACATGTTTTACATGATTTTGTAGGGAAGTAATTTCTTTTATCTGATTGTATTTTTGATATGCTATTCTTTTTGCATGATAGCGCAATCGTAATATTTGTTGATTCTAAGGCCTTTCATATTATTAATAGTTTATGCTACATTTCGTTTTCTTGAAACATTCACTTCGCAATGGTGATAAATACTCTATTGTGCAGAAACCACTTCATGATACTCTTGGTTTTCGAAAAGAAACTGATGGAGTTACAGTAGATGTTGCCCTCCAGTGGTATAATACTCCATCCTGTAATATTAATCCTTAGTGTTGAAGCTTTACTATTTTCTTACAGCTTCATGTCATGCATACAGTTTATACGTGTTCTAGCTCATAATGTCGTTCTCTAGGGGATTTTTTTTGGGGTGTACTGCAACCTATAGTTTTTCTTGGTGAAGAAATTTCACTTCTTCTCATCATGTTTAGCCGTATTATTAAAGTGTACTATTAAAGTTTTCTTGCATCCTAAACACCTTTGTTCATGAAAGTCTGCATTATCCGAAATAGATCATAGTGATGTGCTATCATAAACTGGTATATATTTTTATTTACATTGTCATTTGTAACAGGTGTTCAGATTCATATTCAGATACAATGCTGGGATATGCCAATAGCATCCGAACAGTTGATGGTGGGACTCATATAGATGGGATGAAAGCTTCATTAACCAGAACAATTAACAATATGGCAAGGAAGTCCAAGCTTATAAAGGTGTGTCTTACCATTTAGTTTTACCAGAGTGTAATTTGTGATTTGTCAGCAAGTTACAGTTCTTCTATTGCATTATCATGCTATACTTAAAAAAGCAGCTTTATTAATACTTTTATACATTAAAAATAATCCATAATCATTGACTATAATTTTAAAGATAAGTGGTAGATCTATATGTATGGGTAAAACAGTCATTGCACTTCCATTAATAACATTCTTAGTTGCCCATCATCAAACTGGAGGGGGCAAAGTGTTGAAAGAAAACCTTTGATGGGGGTATATGCAATCAAAACTTTTGGAGGGATAAATATAATTCATCCCTATAAATTCTTCGAATTAGATGTATTTCATCATTTCTCTCTCTCTCTCTCTCTCTCTCTCTCTCTCTCTTTCTTTTTTTTTGTGGAATATTTTGTTGGCTCATTTAATATTTGTTTTATCTAGCAAACGATATGATATGATAACCATTAACCATATTATACCAAATATGCAATCATGACAATCCATTGAAGATCTTTCTGTTACTCTTTTATGCTTAAAACCTTTTCTTTCTATTTGAATTCAATCATTGCTTCCAGGAGAAGGATATAAGCTTAAGTGGAGAACATGTAAGAGAAGGATTGACATGCATTGTCTCAGTCAAAGTCCCAAATCCAGAGTTTGAAGGACAAACAAAGGTGACATGAACTTCATTGTTAATGACTTTGAAGTATTTTATTTTATTTATTTATTTTTGAAGAAGTTTGTTCTAATGTTAAAAATAACGAGAATGAGTTATTGAACGTTTGGCCTCTTGTTAACGGTTAAGGAATAAAACGCAAAAAAAATATAACGCATAACATAGGTTATATTATTTATTAATTATTTAGATTTTTATAAATACTAACAATTCATAATGACTTTAATACTTAGAATCATCAAACTTTTCAAAACATAACATCACAATTATCAAATATAAAAATATAATATCACAATTTCTTAACAAAAATTAGTCATATATGACAAACAACTATTCCAGAAAGCGCATCAAATGATCAAATACGTTAACATCATCAAGTTTAAGGCAATAAAAACAAGTCTAAACACTTCCAACTCTCGAGTTCTTAACTTCACAAAAATATTCTAATTCCTAATCAAGTTCACTACATCAACCAATCTAAACATAATTATGTAACAATAGTAAGAAAATTTGCATATACAACAAAGTTAATTTCACAAACTCTAGTATTAACTGAAAGCTGAGACATAATCAAAATCAAGCAATAGCTGAAAGTAATTATCTAACCAACACAATTAACCCCCTAATTAATGTCGGTAGTCTAATTTTGTGACAGATCTTAAAAGATTTATGTTGAAGCGTAATGAAGCAACAAGTCTGATATGATTTATGGTAAATTAGCAATAAAAAAGATTAAAATTTGGAAGGTAATTTTAGAATCACTATTTATTTAAAAGATATAAACTGAGATGACTGATACATAACTGAAAAATAAAAAAATTACCTCACCGGGGTCACAAAAGCTGCTGATAGATGGAGGAGTTTTAGAGCAAGTAAAGAGTCGGGGTTTGGGTTAGAGGAGGCGAAAAGATCACATATTTGTAGAAAGAGAATGAGATATTTGGTACTAAAAGGGGTCAGTTTTAAATGATATGGACGGTGGAGATGCATCAATGCATCCTAATCAGAGATGCAATTTAACTTAAAAAACCCATGTTAATTGGTTTTATAACGTAATGTACATTTAATGCAATATAACACGTTTTTTGGGTTAAATGAGTGTGTTACCTAATAAGAGGACACCATTAAGTTACGAAACAGGTTATATAATGGGTTTTTAAAACACTGGTTTGTTCACTTTCCTACAAAAAATGCACATTTTTGCTTACATGCGTTGTCTTCCATTGGGCAGACAAGACTGGGAAATCCAGAAGTTCGAAGAGTAGTTGAACAATGCGTACAAGAGCATCTTACCGAGTACTTGGAATTGCATCCAGATGCTCTGGATTCCATCCTATCTAAATCTTTAAATGCTCTCAAGGTAACTTTTTCATTTCATGTCTTAGTTTTCAATAATTTCTTTGTTCTGCCTTATCAACTTCCTTGTTTCTACATATTTCACTACCATCGGTCCGTTTTATGTTTTATCCTCTAGCTCACAGTTACCAGAAGACACTAGTGGGACATTTATCTTGGGGAATTCGGTATCAACATTGGCACTGCATTTGACACAATTTATCTTAACACTTTTCTTTAACAAATGGCATACTTGTCTGGCATGTGCAAAAAAAAAGTACAAGAAATTTGGAAACTCTTTTTTAAAAGTCTTTGTAGATGATCATATTCTTCCAAAAAAGTTTAAGTAATCAGTTGTGATATTGCAAAGAAAACTTCTAAAAACTTTAAAGTATATATAAGAAAGTTGGGAAAAGTGTATGTAATTTGATATTAGATATAGGAAGATTTAAAAAAATCAATTGAAGAATGAAGCAATATTGAACACAGCCATATGCATCGACAATTAACATTTCTTCAAGTTTCCAATGGACCTTGTATCATGTATCTTTCATGTATTATATGCCAATTCCACGTCCTTCTGCTAACTGTGGTCTGGATATGAACTTATGTTGAAACTCACTTTCCTGTGGAAGCATGCTTATCAGCTTGTGAAACATGTTGCAGTTATCAATTTTCTTTTGTATGAAGTTGGCATTCATGGCAGGTTATGTGTTAGGACAATGTTTAAAGTTATCAAAATACTTAAACGCTGCTGGATTCTTTCCCCCTTTTGTAGGCAGCTATGGCAGCCAAACGAGCTCGAGAACTGGTCAGGACAAAAAGTGTTCTAAAGTCTTCTTCTCTTCCAGGAAAGCTTGCTGATTGTTCAGCTACAAATCCTGAAGAGTCTGGTGACATTCTAATCTTGTTTGCATGTTTTTCTATTTTGCTGTACATTCACCAAATTCTCGGATATTAATAACTTAACTAGTAATTACACAAATAAAGAATGTCAAATAGAGGATTATCAAATATGCCTTTGTGAGATGTTTGAAGAGCACTTACAGTTATACGGTTTAGTGGTATCTATTGATTAAGCGAATATTTCATTTTGAGATCTGTGATTCATATATCAGTTTATGTTTAGCTAAGAATGTTGAGAACATATTGAGGTCAGAACTGAAATCTGAACCTTTCGAGGGAGTGTGTGCTGAAACTGGCTCATACCTTAGTCCACTGTCCAACATTTAATAGTTGATTGTTGAGTAACATGGCATGGTCCACTATAGTCAACTTTCATTTGAGTTAATAAGTTTAGGTCTCTAAGCAAGAAGGGAGTTACTCTGCGATCTAACTTGATTATCTTCTTTAAATCTACCTACTTAACTTTATGCAATTACTTTTCCTAGTAAGCATCTTTCTTAGATGTAACTTTAGTTCATATTATGGAGATTGAGTAATGATTTCTGAAACAGCTTTTGTTGGCCAAAATTTCCAGAGATCTTTATAGTTGAAGGTGACTCCGCAGGAGGTAGCGCAAAGCAAGGTCGTGATAGGAGATTTCAGGTGAATTCTTTTCTGCATTTCCTAAAGTATCAACATGTGGCTAATATTCAAATAGATGCAGTTTGAAATATTTTACTGGATATTTTCCATCTAATTACTTTATAAAACAGATGCTGTGATAGAATGATATAATATATTTCCACTTTATGACCCTGTAAAGGGATTAACAATCTTGCCATAGGATTTTCCAATAATGGAGTTACTGGAAAAAACCAAATGCAGATAGATAAATTGGATTGAAATTTGATGATTCTTTCCCTGTAAATTATGTTAGTTATTGTCTTATTGATCAAGAGTTATTGACTTAAATTGTGGCGAAGGAATAATACAAAGAGGAGACTTTCCTGAGAGAAGATGAAAGCATTGAACAATACATTGAGAGAAGAAAAAAGAATAAATACTCCTCGAAAAGATAGAAAATACTTGTCAACTTCAATTGTTCTTCACATGTGCATACCCCTAATTATATTCCCCTGATTGAGAGGTAAATTAGTGGGTACTTCAGTAATGAAGTTCGATGAAAGAGTCCAAAAACTAAAGATAAATTTGACAGGATTTGTGAATTTTCTCCCGTTAAAATTTTTGTTGGTTAAACAAGACTAATAGACCTAATTGCAGTGGAGGAATAATGTAAAGAGGAGACATTCTAAAGATAAAGAATTTTGGCCCATACATATCCAGGGAAGAAAAAAATGAACTCTAAAAAGGAATAAAATTCTTAGCTACTTTTGGTACTACTCTGCAGACATATCTAAACGTGCTTACCACTTTAACTATGGCCTCTACTTATTTTACCTCTTCGGTAAGAGTTTGAGTAGATAGACCATGGAATCTGTTGCAATCTAACCTGGAACTTGTCCCTCTTGCCCATCTCATATTGTGGTCCGACTAGCCACCACCATCTCATTGCTAGCAGCTGAGAGCCTGAGACATCAAGGTGCCAAGCGCCAAAGGTTTAGAGCTAGAAGCAGTCCTTCCCCTTCGTATCTAGGATTCAAATTTCAAAATTTCTTGGGGGCAGTTCTAGCAAACTTGGTAAAAAATGAGGCATGTTGGTAAAAAATTCCGTTAGCAGCTTGAATGATACAGTTCCCACACACGAATGTAAGTGATATTAGCATCCAGAGCAGCTGGAATTCCTCTAATAAGAGTCGACTGCAGAAAATGAGTAACCGAGAGCAGTGAGTAGGGTTGATCACCAAGTCGAAAGCATCATCTCCGAATGCTGAACCTGAGCAAGTTCCAGCTTCATCGCTAGGCAGTAGATGATTCTGTCAACGAGCACCTGTTTTGCTGTTTTGTATACCCAAACCTCATTGGAAAGGTAACATCATAGGCTTGTAAGTATTATAACTGTGACATTCACATTCCCTTCTGTTAATGTTCATACAAAAAAAAGGGGAAAGAAATAGTGTCAACTTAATTGCAAAGACCAAAACCTATATTCCATTGTCAATGATGGTAAAGTCTCCAACCATGTATGCTGGAGTCTTTAGCTGCTAGGAGCTTTTGTGGTCCTGAATCATACTTTTCGAGGCGTCCTTGCCATTATGCTTAGTCACAACCAGAGAGAACTAGCTTGTGATCTTTTTCGCTGTTACTAAGCATAAAAAGGGAGCACATCTCGATAAATATTAATTTAGCCTATCGAAAACTCCTAATAGCTGGAGATCTTGCATACATAGCTAGAGACTTTACCATTCTTGGCAATGTGATAAGTTTTTGTTCTCTGCAATCAGTTTCAGACTATTTTTTCTCCTTTTTGGTACAAATATCAATGTAAGAAGTTGTACGAAGGCATTATTACGATATTTTTAAGTTATATTCCTAATGAGTTGTATCAACCATGCGCGCCTTGATGACATCAACTATTTCTTAGCTATGGAGTCAGAACGGTTGTTCAAGTTCAACACGTTTGGTGTTGTCAACCTGTTGATGCCCCTACTCAGTGCTCTCGCTTGTTCAGTTTCTACAGTCGACTCTTCCACATTGTAGAAGTTCAAACTGCTCTGGGTGCTTGGATCACTTCCATCTTTGTATTGGAGCTACATCATTCTGCCTGATTTCCAGAGTGGAAAGTAATTTGTAGCATGCCTCATTTCCTTTTTGCCAAGTTTTAGGGGGTGCATCCAAGTAATTTTGGATCCCAGATAGGAAGGAAATTTTGCTTCTGCACCACTTGGCATCTTGATGTTTGACTTGTTGACAATGAGATGGTGATGGCCAGTCAAACTACTATATGAAATGGGCAAGAGGGACAAGCTCTGACTTTGGGTTGCAGTAGAGCCATGGTTGATTTACTCAAGTTCTTACAAAAGAGCTAAAATAAATAGAAGCCATGGTTGAAGGGATTGCCGGTAAGCACTTTCAGGGATGTTTGCAGGGAAGCACTTGTTAAAGTAGGCTAAGTAGCTGATCAATTTTCTTTCTTCTAGAGGAGTATGTTCTTTTGCTCATGCGTGTGTTTCCAGCAGAGGTATTGCTGATAAATCTACTATTATACCATTATGATCGAGTTTTAACTAGAGGTTTATGTATTGGTTCTATTACAGTACTGAACAGATAGAAAAACTGAGCATGCTGATATGTTTCTAGTTGCTTCTATTGACAAACAAGGGAATCTTGTATTTGAAACCTTTCTTTCGTTGGAAGACCAGACCAGATTTAAGATCCGCAACCTTTACTTGAACCTAAACACTCAATGGGGTTCAAAACCAATGTTACAGAAGACGCTAGACGGACTAGGCGTTGGAGCCGGGGCCTAGCGCCTATGTGTTTGCCTATTTTTTAATTTATTTAATTATAATAATTCACAAAAATGTGTATTAAGTTCATATAAAATCGCAAAAAAACATAAATAACAAGCTGAAATTAAATAAAATTAACTAAAATTGAACAAGAATAAACTAAAATTAACTATAATTAACTAAACTTAACTAAATTAACTAATTAATTAAACTAAATTAACTAAAATTAACTAATTAACGAAACTGAAATTAACTAAAATTGAACAAGAATAAACTAAAATTAACTAAATTAACTAAAACTAACTTAATTAAACTAATTAATTAAACTAAAACAGTAAATTTTCCAAGAACAGTTTCAAGAAAGTTTGAAATTTTACCTATGAGAGAAAGAGAGAGAGGAGTGGCTGGCGGCGGGAGAAGGGCTCGCGGGAGGCGACGCGAGCTGGAAGAGAGGGGGGAGAGTCGGGAAGAGAGTTTGAGCACAGAGAGGCGGCGGGAGAAAGGCTGGAGTCAGGAGTCGAGAGGACTGAAAGAGTGAGAGAGAAATAGGGTATTAGGGTTGAGTTTGGGTTTGAGTAATGGGTTCGGGTTTGGGTAATGGGTTCGGGTAAGGGTTTGGGCTGGGTAATCACTTAATTTTTTTTTTAAAGCTAGGCAGAGTGGCCGCCTAGGCAGGGTGCTCAGGCCAAAAATAGGCGGGCATGTGTCCGCCTAGGCCTAGGTAGACGCCTAGGCCGCTTTTTAGAACACTGTTCAAAACCCATGTTTTTTTTGGTGCTAACTCATTGTAATAAGTTGCGTATTGTAAGGCAAGAATTGCAAGACGCAAAATTTTTATCAGGAGACGAACTGGTCCAATAAATACATACATAAGATTTATATTAGTTTTCCTATATAGCAATTGAACTGTAAGATGTATATGTTATAAAGAAAACTTTTATGTATTACCTGAGGTTCTCCACTATCAGAAGTGGATGCCTATGCATTAGACACAATATAACTCTAACCACATTCCATTGATATATTAAATATCGATCTCTAATAATGAACATCTGCTTCCATGACATACTTAGCAATCGTCTCATTTTTTATTGTGTGGCAGTTTCTAGTCCAATCTAACCAAAACTTTGAAGCTGATCTATCTTATTCATTAAATGTGTGTTGGCACATGGTTGCAGTACTAGGATACAAAATTCTTTGTTTTCTAATTTTTGCAAGTATTGTCTTCACAAATATCACCACTAAGAACTAGAAGGCTTGTCAATTTAACTATCCAGCAATATGTTTTTTTGCATTATTATCTTTTTTCCCTTGATTTATTATCTTATAAGCCATTGCAAGCTGGTCAGAAACTATGTTATTTGCCTCAAAGTACTTGTCTCAATATTTTATTGTAGGCTATTTTACCATTAAGGGGTAAAATTCTGAACATTGAAAGAAAGGATGAGGCAGCTATGTACAAAAACGAAGAGATCCAAAATCTTATTCTTGCTCTGGGACTCGGAGTGAAGGTTGGATCATCTTATTTTTTATTCTTTCTATATGCTAAAATTGCTTGTGACCCCATTTTCTCTCTTTTTCAGGGGGAGGATTTTAAAAAGGATGCCCTTCGATATCACAAAATTATCATTCTAACAGATGCTGATGTGGATGGTGCTCACATCAGAACCCTTCTACTAACATTTTTCTTTAGATACCAGGTTGGTGTGCTTATTTCATTTTTTGGGAAATTATGGCATGAGCTTTGTTTCAGTTGTGTACTTTGTCAAGTGCTTAACGGGGTTAACAAAGCTGCTTCTGTAGAAAGCATTATATGATGAGGGGTGCATTTATGTGGGCGTTCCACCACTTTACAAGGTCCATGTCTCACAGTTATTTTGCCTTAGCTTGTATCAGCATTCCACTTTCTTTTTCTGCGCAAACTTAGCTGTTAACTTCTCTTTGATACTAAATTGCAGGTTGAGCGTGGCAAGCAAGTGCATTACTGCTATGACGAGGCTGAGCTGAAGAGCCTTCAGAGTACTTTCCCTTCAAATGCTTCATATAATATTCAAAGGTTTAAAGGTATAGTCATACTATCACTCTTTCAGATGTCCTCGTTTCTACTCAACTATACTGGCATCAATTCTCAATATACATTAATATCCGTCACCTGATAGCTTATTCTGAATTCACTGCACGCTGGTTAGTTTACCTTTTAGGGGATTATATAGTTTTTCTCTTCATTTTTCTTTGCTTTTCTTTTGGAGCTCTGCCTTGGTGATTATGCTTTCTTTTTCTCGCACTTCTCCAGTCTTTGTTGTCATTGATTTTTTAGGAACTTCGGCTTCTATTTAACCAATTGTAAGAAGCTTGGGTTGGTACTTAAAACCAATTCATGATAATCACTGTGAGTACAGTAGGGAACTTTGAGCATGTAATCGTGAAGCAACTACGTTGATGTAACTCAAAATGGTTCAAATGTGAAACCTATTAAAAAATATGCAAATGCTCGTGTCACTTGTAGACCTATCACCTGTGAAATGCTCCTGTTGCTTTTTTGTTTACAGTACTATTTGGGATTAGTTGGTCCAGATTTTTGGCCTCCCGACTTCACCCAATGTCATGAGCATATATTTTTTTTCTAGTTAGACTCTGTACCCTTGAATAATATCAGCATGGTACTATTTTTCTTCAACTCTATTCAGACATTCCTTTTTCCATGCCGATATATGGGGGAAAAATAGACACTTAAGATGCTTATACATGAGGGATGAGTGTGAACAATAAATGCCCTACATATAATTATGAATGTTTACTGTCAGATGCAGATGTTTATAGTATAAGGGGATTGAAAATATGCATAATATTCTATAGAAAGTCTAACTAGAACACAAGATTCTAAAACTTCGCTTCATGTTGATGCTCTTATGTGATGTATGGACAACTATTGGAGAAGATGCTTATACTTGAGTACACCTACTATGAAAGTACTTGTCTCTGTGGTACAGGTACTTCATATACGTGCTCAAGAGCTTTTGTGCAAATCTCTGTGATTTGTTTATTTTGTTGATCAACAGGTTTAGGAGAAATGATGCCTGCACAACTTTGGGAGACTACAATGAACCCGGAGACTAGGCTGCTGAAGCAGTTAATGGTGGAAGATGCTGCCGAAGCAAATGTTGTTTTCTCCTCTCTCATGGGTACTCGTGTAAGTAAATGAACCCGTTGTCTCCCAGTATTTCCTATTAACGTTAGATATAGAACTATTTTGGTGAGATCTCATTTGATTGTGTACCGTGACCTTCCCCAGGTTGATGTCAGAAAGGACTTGATTCAGAATTCTGCCAGTACAATGAACCTAGAGCATTTAGATATTTGAGGTTTTCTCAAGCCGACAGTTTCTATATAATGCTAATGGAGATAATTTATTACTGGCCATCTTTGATCTTGTTATGAGGAAGAGATCGCGATGTTGAAGACTTGTATATTTGTCCAGTTTGGATCTAATGTGCTAGTTATTGGTAGATGCGGACTACAACATTGAGATTACAAAGTTAATGAGATTGGCGATTGGCACCAGGAGTATCTTGCTACAAAAAGTCATGCAAACATAGATCTGACCTGATGCTTCACTGTTTCACATCCGAAGTACTGACAACTTACATCAACAGCTACTCAAGGTTTTGTTTGTTGCCCCCCCCCCCCCCCCACCCAAATTCTCCATAAGTTAATACTGGTCTTTTCATCTTTATCCCTTCTGCTAGTGTATTGCATTCTATGCTTGTTATCTGTGTAATCTTGTAAGTTACAAAGGGGATGAATATTCATTACAAACTTACATTATGTAAACTTTGAAGGATTTTGGTTTAAATTTTTCTTGGAAGAATATGTTATTGTTTGATTGGATTTTTAACTCCATCTTTTCTTATTAGTCCTTAACTCTTTAATATTTAGAATTACTCCCTCACATTATTGAATTACTCCCTCACATCATTAAATTCCTATTAAGTACCACAATTCTTAAGTTGTTGCAAAATTAGTCCCTTAAATCATTGAAATTGTTATTAGGTCACTCAATACCCAAATATTGTTTCCAATTAGTCCTTTGAATCTAGAATAAAAATAGCAATTAGAGGGATTAATCTGAAAAAAATTATGAGAATTAGGGGACTTAAATAGCAATTTCAATAATCTAAGGGGCTAATTTTAAAATAATGTAAGAACTTGGGATCTTGTGGGACATTCAATGATCTGAGGGAATAATTTTAAATAACCTATAAGAGTTGGCGGCCTTGATGCAATTTTATTGATTTGACTGAGCTAATTCAAAATGTTAGAGACTTTAATGGACTA
Source organism: Asparagus kiusianus (assembly GCA_022839385.1). Taxonomy (NCBI): domain Eukaryota; kingdom Viridiplantae; phylum Streptophyta; class Magnoliopsida; order Asparagales; family Asparagaceae; genus Asparagus; species Asparagus kiusianus. The sequence goes on along the minus strand of BQKN01000536.1, from coordinate 35,867 downwards.
ATATGAAAAACCCTTTAAATAATTTGGCGTAATACTTCGAATACCGGCGCATAACATATTTATATTTTCTGTTTTTATTTCTAAATCACCAGCTCCAATTATGATATTTTAAATATTTAAACTCCACAAACTTTTTTTATTATTATGGTTGTACCTCAATTTAATTACTAAAATGAAAATCGAGGATACTCTTACATACACTAAACGGCAAATTTTTATAGCATTCCATTGCATATGGAAAAGCTACAGATAGTTGAAACTAGAACAGTTGCCAAGAAAAAAAAAGGAAAAAGAAAAAATATTGCTTAGATTTCACTAATTCCTGAGTCTGTCTTCTACATATGACGCACAAATACACCCAAAGAACTCTAATTTGAACCTCAAAATCTAACGCGTCAAAACATTTACGACATTTCTTGACCCGCTAAACAAAAAATTTAGATATTTTTCAGCGAATTGTGTCTGCTCATATTTAGGGGTGAAAATGGATCTGTTAAGGATCAAATATGATATTCATCAAATCTTATTAGCACATCAATCATGAATACAGATAATATTACGAATAAGTCTTGGTAACAAAAACTCATATTTATAATGCAAATACGTCTTAGTAACAAAAACTCATATTTCCAAACACATGTATACATCCGCCAAAATTGGATAAGAACGCGGATTAAATAAGAGAAAATATACGTCGATACAAAACGGATATGAGAAAAGCCGATAAGATTGAGAAAAAATAGGTCACATGATACAATAGAGTTTGTTAGTATCCTCATTATATGTGAAAAGTTAATACTAAATCTCTAAATTATAGAAATTAATCTCGAATTTATTAATTTAATGGTAAAAACAACTATTAGTTTGTATGATCAACATGTATTCAAATATTTTTAGATATGATCCAAATATTTCATTACATATTCATATCCATTATCATATCCGATTGGATATAAAATATTTGGTAATCACGTCCCAATATATTCACGGATCCATGACGTACGCACGCGGGGGCCAAGTGTGCATTGGCCCCAGGGAAATTAAAAAAGAATATGACATATTAGTTAATAATAACTTTTTACATAATAGGCGCTAAAGTGCAAATATTACGATCAGGGTTCCTTCTCTCAAGATTAACGAGAGCAAACGTAGCGGAGGTTTTGGCAAATAAATAAAAAATAATAGAGTACTAATTAATATTAATTTCTAAATGTTAACGGTTAAAATGTAAAACACTTAAAGCTCTGCGCGAGTTTCTTTTTTTCAAGAACAACGCTTCTTTTCTTCTAAAGCAAACTTGAGTTTTGCTCTCGCGAATAAGTTGCGATCGTTCGTTGAGTCTGCAGCTTTGCCTCGGTAGGTACCTCTTTTATACAAATTAGGCATTGTGGGTAATTAATCCTCACATGAAGAGTTTCGATTTGGGTGGAAGGTCTGATATTCATAGACTTTTTGAAGCATGAGTGAAACGAATACCCTCAAGATTCATACGTACTCGAAGAAGTGAAACTCCAATATCCATCGCATGCTTGAGTAAAAGAATACTTAAAACAACTCAGCCTCCTCCTCTGGAAAAATAATCATTAATGCATGTATGCATCCCACTCCTTAGCCTCTTCCTTCATTAGAGCATTTACCCTTTAGGGAGACCTATAGTTATTCATGCCCCACCTCACAGCGGAATCCATCTAGCTCCAATCCTCCTCCAATATTGAGTTCCATTTGCAATAACTGATCTAGCCCTCCAAATTCCTTTCCATTCCATGCAGGTGACATGTTTTTTCTCCATTTAGTTAGCATCCATAAAAATTGCAAATAGGAAAGATTTTTCTTTAAGAAATTAACTCGTAAGCCAAAGAATCTTTATTGTGCAAGAGCTTCTATCTGTTAGAAGTCATGCAGCACCGACTTCAAGAAGCTTCTCTATCCACCTAGCAAACTTTGGAAATTGTCATTAGAAGTTGCCATGGAGGTTTTTGGAGATTTCTAGAGGAAAAAACAAACCGACATTGAACCCTATAAAAAGGGTTGCTGTCATTCGGTTTTGTGTCAAGGGAGTGAACAAGAGAAGCAAAGAGTGAAGCTAAGAAAAGGATGAAGTGTAGGTTGAAGAGTAGGCTTTGTAGAGTTAAGAGAGAGTGTGAGGAAGGAAGTGAAGTGATTGCTTTGTAGAGCTAGAGAGATAGGTTGAAGCCTAGTGGGAGTTAGAGTGGCTGTGAACAAATTTAGAGAGAGAGAAGAGTGAGGAAGTGACGTGGGTGTAAGGTGTAGGAGAGAAGTGCACTACTTGTAATATTTTATATTAAAGAAAAATTTAAGTTAAAGTCCATTTTCATTTAAAAGTCTTTGTTCAAGTCCTCACTTGTAGGTGTTCATTCCATCAAATTAGTATCAGAGCAAGGTTCGATCTAGCCGGGCCAATCAAAGTACTCGTGTACGAGATGGCGAACATGATCCAGCCACAGATTTCGAAGCTGATGAAGACCAATTACGACAACTGGAGTATCCAGATGAAAGTCTTGTTCGGCTCGCAAGACTTGTGGGAGCTCATGGAGAATGGATACACTGAACCGGAGTCACTTGCAGCAGAAGCAACTCTCACCGCCACTCAGAAGAGTGAGTTGAAGGAGGTCAGAAAAAGAGACAAAAAGACTTTGTTCCTAATATTCCAAGGTATAGATGAATCAGCATTTGAGAAGATCTCCAACGCCTTGTGTCTTCTAAAGAAGCAGGGCGGATTTTACAAAAATCCTATCAAGGTGCGAAAAGAGCTAAAAAGGTACGCCTCCAAGCATTAAGAGTTGAATTTAAAAATTTAAAGATGAAAGCTACAGAATCAATATCAGACTATTTTAGTAGAGTTCATACAATAACTAATCAAATAAAGAGAAATGGAGAAACTATTAATGATGTAAGAATTATGGAGAAGATACTTAGGACTTTAGACTCTAAATTCAAATACATTATTCCGGCAACACAAGAATCTAAAGATCTCTCCGAAGTTTCTATTGATGAGCTACAAGGTTCTCTGCAAGCTTATGAACAAGATATAAACATCAGTTCAAATTAAGCGGAGAATCTAGAGCAAGCCTTGCACAGTAAGATGACTATCAAAGAAGGTAGTCAAAGAGGACGTAGAGGCTACAGAGGCAGAGGCTCTTTTTGCGGTGGCTTAAACTTCTAGCAAGGTCATAGGAGACAGTACCAAGGAGTTCATGAAAATCAAGATCGAAATGAAGATCGTGAATGATCGTTTGATCGAGAACAAGGTCATGGCACACGAGGACAAGGATAAGGAAGAAGTTACCAGGAGAACAAATCTCAGCCATAATGTTACAAGTACAAGAGATACGGTCATCTCAGTTACGAATGTTGGGAGAAATCAAATCAAGTGGCAGAAAGAAGTAACTTTATAGAAAGGGAACAGCCATACACTTCAACAGTCTTGCTGACATACCAGGAGAGTGAAAGCAAGAATAAAGATATATGGTAGCTGGATTCAGGTACCAGTAACCACATGTGCGGCATCAAGGAGTTTTTTACTGAACCAAACGAGACGGTACAAGGAGATGCCACTTTTGGAGACCAGTCAAAGAATCCAGTAAAGGGTAAGGGCAAGATAATGATCCAGACAAAGACGAGCGAGAATAGGTACATCTCTGACGTTTACTATGTTCCAGCACTACGAAATAATATTTTGAGTCTAGGCCAGCTCCTTGAAAGAGACTATGATATACATCTAAAAGACCTTGCCCTCACTATCAAGAATAAAAATAAATGAAGTAATTACAAAGGTGAACATATCTCAAAATAGACTGTTTACCTTAAATATTCATACTGACCCTGTCAAGTGCTTTAAGATGATTATGAAGGATGAGTCTTGGTTCTGGCATTTGAGATTCGGACATCTTACATTCAGTGGCCTGAATCTTCTGTGGAAGGAGAAAATGATGAAAGGATTGCCGCAAATCAACCATCCGAACCAGCTATGTAAAGGTTGCATGAAGGGCAAGCAACATAGAAGAAGTTTCGAAGTTGGAAAGTCAAGAAGAGCTACAGAGCTGCTACAATTGGTCCACACAGATATTGCAAGACCATTTGAAGTCTCCTCTTTTGGAGGAAATATGTACTTTCTCACATTTATTAATGATTATAGCAGGAAAACTTGGGTGTATTTCCTGAAGGAGAAATCCGAAGCACTAGAGAAATTCAAAGAATTCAAGGAGATGGTAGAAAAGCAAAGTGGATACCATATCAAGGTGCTCCGATCAAATCGAGGTGGAGAATACACTTCGAAGGCATTCAACAATTTCAACAAGTAGTACGGGATAATTCATCAACTCACTGTCGTCTATACATCACAGCAAAATGGCATAGCAGAGCGAAAGAATCGTACCATTCTGGATATGCTCAGAAGTATGTTGAAGAGCAAGTACCTATCGAAGACTTACTGGGTTGAAGCCGTGGACTCTAAAGTTTACCTCCTCAAGCGATGTCCGACAAAGAGCGTCAAGTTAAAGACACCATTGGAGATGTTGAGCAACATCAAGCCAAGTGTCAACCACCTGAAGGTATTTGGGTGTAGTGTATTGCATATGCACACATCCCGGAGCAGAAAAGAAAGAAGTTGGACGATCGAGGAGAGAAATGCATATTCTTTGGGTACGAAGGAGGAAAAAAGCATACAAGCTCTACAATCCAGTTACAAAGAAGATGGCCATTTCAAGATATGTAGAGTTCGATGAAGAAGATTATTGGAAATGGACCAATGAAGACAAAAATATTAAAGGTATGTTCTTTGAAGATAATGATGATGACTTGCAGGAGGTTGGAAGACCAGAACGAAGTCCACCAAATAGTCTAGCTCCATCAACCTTAACATCAACGCTGACATCATCACCATCCAGCTCAAGTGAAGGAACCTCTTTAAGGAGAGCAACAAGGAGGATGAGAAGTCTAAGAGATCTGTACGACGATACAAAACCTATCGAGATGATGGATGACTACACACTATTCTGCTTATTTACAGAATGTGATCCGATCAGCTATGAAGAAGCTGTTCAAGAAGACAAGTGGAGAAAATCCATGGATGATGAGATTGAGACAATCAAGAGAAATGACACATGAGAGCTCACCACCTTACCTGAAGGCCATAAACCCATTGGAGTAAAGTGGGTGTACAAGACAAAGACAAATTAAGATGGAGGAATCGAGAAGTACGAGGCCAGGCTTATTGCAAAGGGCTATAGTCAGTGAGAAGGAGTTGACTATGAAGAAGTATTCGTACCAGTTGCGAGGATCGACACCATTCGACTCATTATCGCATTGGCAGCACAGAACCGATGGAAGATCTATTAGATGGATGTGAAGTCAGCCTTTCTTAATGGCTATTTAGAAGAAGAAGTCTACATCGAGCAACCACCTGGGTACGTGATGAAGAATCAAGAAGACAAGGTCTACAAGATGAAGAAGGCATTGTATGGACTGAAGCAAGCACCCAGAGCATGGAATGACAGGATCGATGCATACTTCCAGAAGAACGGATTCTAATAGAGTCCTTATGAGCACTCCCTCTACACCAAGAAGAAGGATGGAGATATTATGATCGTATGTCTCTACGTGGACGACATGATCTTCACCGGTAACAATCCAAAAATGTTCGAAGAGTTCAAGAAGAACATGATCAAGGAGTTCGAGATGACTGACATTGGAGAAATATCATACTTTCTTGGAGTAGAAGTGTCGCAATCAGAGAAAGGAATCTTCATCTCTCAGAAGAAGTATGCAAAGGAGATCCTTCAAAAGTTCAACATGAGCAACTGCAATCCAGTCGCAACTCATGCAGAAGTCGGAGTGAAGTTGATGCGAGAATCACCAGGAAGCTTTATTAATCAAACTCTATACAAGAGCTTAGTTGGGAGCTTGCGCTACCTAACCATCACTAGGCCTGACATAGTGTTCGCGGTAGGACTGGTGAACAGATACATGGAGGAGCCAAGGCAAGAGCATTTCAAGGCAGCCAAGAGAATTCTAAGGTATGTCCGAGGAAGTATTGATCAAGGATTATTTTATACATAGTGTGCAGATTCAAGATTAGTCGGCTACATCTGACATGTTCAATATCGGATCAGCAACATTCTCATGGTTATCAAAGATGTAGTCTGTCGTCGCTCTATCAAGTTGTGAAGCAGAATACATAGCAGCATTGGCATGTGCGTGTCAAGCAATATGGCTCAGGAGTCTGATGAAGGAATTGCAACACCAACAAGAAGCACCGACAGAGATTCTCATCGACAACAAGTCAGCTATTGCACTTGCCAAAAATTCGGTAGCACATGGACGAAGAAAACACATAGAGACAAGATATCATTTTATCCGACATCAAGTTAAAAATAAGACTGTGATGCTGACATATTGCAAGACTAAAAACCAGATTGCTGACATCATCACCAAGCCACTGAAGGCGGAAACATTTTTTAAACTTAAGAAGCAACTCGGACTGGTAAACAATAAATTCGCTGCTGAGGGGGAGCGTTAGAAGTCATGCAGCACCGACTTCAAGAAGCTTCTCAAAGTCAAGAAGTTAGAAGCTTCTCTATCCATCTAGCAAACTTTGGAAATTGTCATTAGAATTTTCCATGGAGGTTTTTGGAAATTTCTAGAGAAAAAACAAACAGACATTGAACCCTATAAAAGGGGTTGCTGTCCTTCGGTTTTGTGTCAAGGGAGTGAACAAGAGAAGCAAAGAGTGAAGCTAAGAAAAGGCTAAAGTGTTGGTTGAAGAGTAGGCTTTGTGGAGTTAAGAGGGAGTGTGAGAAAGGAAGTGAAGTGATTGCTTTGTAGAGCTAGAGAGATAGGTTGAAGCGTAGTGGGAGTTAGAGTGGCTGTGAAAAAATTTAGAGAGAGAAGAGTGAGGAAGTGACGTGGGTGTAAGGTGTAGGAGAGAAGTGTACTACTTGTAATATTTTATATCAAAGAAAAATTTAAGTTGAAGTCAATTTTCATTCAAAAGTCTTTGTGCAAGTTCTCATTTGTAGGTGTTCATTCCATCACTATCCGTGCTTGCCAACCATGGCTAGATTAAAGGCTTCAAAATCTCAAAAACCACTACCCCCATGCTTTTTGGAATTTCCCAAAAATTTCCAATTAATCCAATACAATTTCTGACTATCACCTTTTTTACCCCACCAAAGATGTCCAATAAGAGAATTTATTTCATGCAGGAGACTTTTTCTCCACGTTCTTTCTCAAATACAACTGAAAGTTTTGTCTCTTTTAGGGCCCAAAAAGAATATGAAGCCCTAAGTATTGCTTTTATCCTAGTGTAGCATGAACATCGAGTCTGTAACGAATTCATCTCTATCTGATGTTGGTGTCGGTACATTACTGCTAAAGAATAGAGACGATTTATCAAAATTCACCTGTTAGCCCGAAGCCGCTTCATAAATCTGCAAGGTATGCTCTAAAGTTACAACATTCAGAAATTGATGCTTTAAAGCTATCATCCACAAAGAAAAGATATGAAATTGGAGGACATGTTGGGTTCAAATCCAATATATGAGCCAATATATTGAATAGTCATGTATTATGTGCTATCAATCAAGGTTAGCCCAATAAAGTGATTTGATTAGGGTTTGAGCTTTTAATGCATAATTAAAGTATTGGCTTCCTATGTGTAGAGATCAAAATATAATTATTAATTCTATGATGGTCTGAGTTGATAATATGAATAACTGATAACAGTTATAAATAGGGTTGTGGTTATAAATAGGGTTGTGGTTAATCTATTGAGAATCAATTTTAATTTTTGATGTGATTCTCTTGTATGTTCTCAAATCTAATTTTTTTTGAATTGTTTAAATTGAGAACAAAATTTGGTAGTTTTTCCTCTTATATATTGTTCTTGATTTCGGATTCAAAAGGGTTATCATATTTTAGATTTTATGAATCCAATTTAGAAGAATTGATGTTTGATTGAAAAATTTAAAAAAGAGTTTTTCTACTACAATCCCGCTACAATGCCAGAGGGGAAAAGAAACATTGCTACAGTACCACGAATTTTGTTACAACACCGTAATTTTTTTGTTTTGCTACAGTAAATTTTTTTGCTACAGTGCAACATAAATTAAAACTCGGTGCTGTTCTCTGTTAGCCTACTAATATGTTAGCGAGCTAAGATAAGTGTGGAGGCTTTAGGTTTGAGGGCCATGATTAAAAAAAAAAAACAAAACAAAATATTGTAGGCCGTCCCCATCATTGGCCTGTTTTATATAAAAAAACATAAGCATGCTCATATCCTAGCGCAGGCCTGTATACATCAATATATATATTTTGGGTTTGGAATTGGTTTATTTATTTATTTGATTCAAAATTTTGGCACTAAAGTTTGTTAAAGATATATGATGTATTAAAAGAATTGATTGAAACAACATGTTACCAAAGTAGCCTCTCTTCTGTAGATCAATTTATTTTTAATCATCAAAAGGCTGTGTGTGTATGGTTCATAAAAATATTAATTAACCCAAAGGAAGGTTAATATTTGAATAAAATCATATGCACATCTGTGGTGATAAACATGTGATAATTATTTGGTTTAACATGTGAACAATAAATCGGTAATAAATCGGTCCAAAGAAAGGTTTATTGTTTGACATGTCTTATTGTCGATGTTTGATCACTACACCAAGAATACCACTTACAAGTTAATATTTCTATCCAAAGACTAAATAGTAATGTTGTGTTAGGTATCTTGAGACGAGTATTGTCAATTTTGAATTTGTAAATTTTTATTTGTTTTCTTATGTGAGCTTATTTATTTTCTTATGTTGTTCTCTGATTTAGCTATTAGTTCTGATTCAAACATCACTATCGATATTAATTCCATTTCTATGCTAAATGACACTAACTTCAAGTCATGACAAGAGAACGTTATGATAGTTGTCGGAGTTATGGATCTTGACCTTACGTTAAGGCTTCCTTCTCCTGCACCTCTTACAGATAAAAGTTCCACTGATGAGAAAAGGGACTTGGAGAGGTAAAGGAGGTCAAATTGCATGTGTATGATGATCATGAAGAGGGCCATTCCAAAAGCATTCAGGGGTACAATGTCTGAGAAGATAACTATTGCCAAAGAGTTCCTTAAGGACATTGAGAAAAGATTTGCTAAGAATAAAAAGGTTGAAACTAGTACACTTTTGTCAAATCTTATCTCAATGAGATCTAAGGGGAAAGGGAACATTAGGGAGTACATCATGGAGATGTCTCATACTGCTACAAAGCTGAAAGCACTTAAGCTTGAACTCTCTGAGGACTTGCTTGTGCATTTGGTTCTTATATCTCTTCCCACACAATTCATTCAATTCAATGTGAGCTATAATTGCCAAAAGGAGACTTGGCCTCTTAATGAGCTTATCTCACATTGTGTGCAAGAAGAGGAAAGGTTGCAGTAAGAGAAGATAGAAAGTGCTCAGTACTTCCAAGGACAAAGGGAAGAAAAGAATGAAAAATAAAGAAGCTGCAAAAGCTCAACCACAAAAGCAACAACACAAAGCAAATAATGAAGATGAGTGTTTCTTCTGTGGGGTTGCGGGACATAAGAAGAAAAGTTGTACTAACTATCATGCATGACGTGCAAATAAAGGTACACTTTTTAATTTTGTTTGTTTTGAGGTTAATTTATCTTCGGTACCTAAACACACGTGGTGGTTAGATTCTGCTGCCACAACTAACATCAGTGTGTCTATGCAGGGTTGTCTGAGCTGTCGAAAGCCAAGTGATGGTAAAATATATATCTATGTGGGCTATAACAAGAAGGTTGAAATTGAGGCAATTGGGACATTTAGGTTATTGTTAAAGTTCAGTTGTTATTTGGATTTGAAAGAGACTTATGTAGTACCGTCATTTAGACGAAATTTAATTTCTATTCCTATAATGGACAAATTTGGTTACTTTTGTTCTTTTGAAAATAGTAAATTTAGTCTTTTTAGAATTCAAATTTGGTTGGTACCAGTTTTTTATCTTATGTTGACAACCTTTATTTGCTTGATACAGTTGCTTCATATCATGAAACCTTGCAATTAAGTACTCAAGGTGTAAAGAGAAAATTAAGCCATGAGAATTCCACTTCGTTATGACATAAGAGATTAGGTCACATCTCCAAAAGGAGAATTGAGAGACTTGTGTTAGACAGGATTCTAGACCCCCTTGATTTTACAAACTTTAAAGTTTGTACTAATTGTATAAAGGGAAAACAAACAAACAAAAGGAGATTTGGTGCCAACAGGGATACAAACATCTTCGAACTAATACATACAGATATTTGTGAGCCATTTCCTATAGTTTCTTGGAATGGTCAATAATATTTTATCACGTTCATAGACAATTTTTCACGTTATGACTACCTTTATCTCATACATGAAAAGTCCCAATCACTGGACATGTTCAAAGCTTACAAACATGAAGTTGAGAACTAACTCAATAAAAGTATCAAAAGTGTCAGATCTGACCGTGGTGGTGAGTATTACGGCATGTATGACAGTTCAGGTGAACAAAGTCTGTGACTATTTGCTAAATTTCTAGAGGAGTACAGTATTGTCCCACAGTACACTATGCCTGGTTCTCCTACCATGAATGATATTGCCGAAAGATAAAACAAAACACTTAAGGACATGGTAAGAAGTATGATTAGTTATTTCAACTGTGACGCCCCTGGGTTCACACACGGCTGCAGTCCGGGGTGAAACCATGGATGTCAAACCTGCCATGCACCACACCGTGCAATAACACGTTTCACCATCACAATCACTATCTCTCCAGTGGAGTCAACATCAGGTGTAGGTACAAAGCAAGTGAAAAGTGAATCAATAATACTAGATGAAATGATAGGACACAATACATCTCATCAACGAAATAAACTGTAGTACATAGTCAAAGTCTGAAATGAAATAAACTGGAGTTCTTACAAGTCTCAAAATACAGCAGGTCTGAGTAAAGGAAATTAAGGCAACACAGCCTTTACAACTCTAGAATAAACTCTCAAATGTCTGAAAACACTACAGTGGAGCCCACAGAAAATAATACATAGATAAAGTAAAGCTGAACACTAAAGTAGTCCGCTATCAACCTACGGCTCTCCGTGCTCCTGGCTCGTGACCTGAAAAGGGGGAGGGACAACGAGCGTCAAAGCGCTAGCGAGCAACATCACAACCAACCCCAAGGGATAGGGCTCGTTGTATAAGAAAATACAGAAATGACAGAATATATATATATATATATACAATGTCCTAATAGTAAGGGGTTTTAGTACTTAGGAAATCTCAACACGAGCATAGGTACGTCGAGCGAAATAATCCAAACAAGGAAACCCTCATATATATACCTTGTATCTCAAATTGAAAATCCCTAAGTTTCCAAACCCGAAGTCTAATATATGAACAATAAAGAAAAGAAAAGATAATACTCCCATGTCTACCAATAAACTCAGCTGTGCCAAAAATACATAGTCGAAATAAGTGTCATGTACACTTAAATCACTATCATGTCCAACTACATCAAAGTGTCGTGCTCACAACCCAAATGTGTAATATGCTCAAGGTTTAGCAAAGGTTGCCCAACACGGGGTCTTTAGTCGCTTATAGTCCAACACGAGGACTTTAGTCGCTTATAGTCCAACACGAGGACTTAAATCGCTTATAGTCCAACACGAGGACTTTAATCGCTTATAGTCCAACACGAGGACTTTACATGAACCATGAAGTTACTACTATTAATGGAGTATCCATTCAACTCTTATACGTGCCTTGCCGTGCATGTCCAAACTTTGTATCATGTCAAGTCATCTTACATATATAACATGTGTGTTCAGTCTATATGTTTGTACACAGCAAGTGTTTAAACAGGAAACAAAAGAAAACAGGAAAAACTCAGATGAGTCGACTCATGCACTCTTATGAGTCGACTCATACATCATGGGTCGACTCGTATACTGACGAGTCGACTCAGCAGAAGATAAATGACAACAGGAAACGAGTTCGTGAGTCGACTCATGATTAGCCATGGGTCGACTCAACATGATGAGTCGACTCATGATGAGTCGTGAGTCGACTCAAGGGCTGAAATCTGCATTTGTTTGAACTGAACTTGTTCAACTCGTTCCATATCTCAATTTTACCAGTATACATGCATCTAGCCTTCAAGTTTAGACTATTATACAGAGAGGAAACATATATATAACATGAAACAATTACTTGCATGTTAACACTAACATTTAAATCCCTAATCATGAAGGAAAACATTAAATTAATATAAAAACTCTTGTTTTTATTCTTTAAACAAAATTCCAGATCTGGGTTTTTATTAAAAACTTGTTGGTGAGGATTTAAAATCTTAAACACATGATTTCTAGCATTCACCCTAACAAGAATATTGTTTTGTACTTAAAATAAGTCTTAGGCTCAATAAAATCCATTAAAAACATTTACAAACAGTTAAAAACGTGGGGAAGGGTTTGGGTGAGATGCTACTCGCCTCAGATGTGGAGAATAGCAATCCCCTTCGCTAAAATCCAAGATAAAAGCTGAAATCCCCCTTGAAACGCCCCCAAGATCACCAAGAACGAGTTAGGGTTTGAAGGAGAGGAAGAGGGGTTAGGGTTCTTGGGAGTTCAGATGAAGAATGAGTGTTTTCGGGTGGGAGAAGTATATATGAGCCCATAAAAACCCGACCCGAAACCCAGCAAACCCGACCCGAAACCACCCAGAAAATCGTCGATGAGTCGACTCATGATATGTCATGAGTCGACTCATGACTCATGGGTCGACTCATAAATTATGAGTCGACTCAGCAGAAAGAAAATGGGAACAGGACTCGATTTCATGAGTCGACTTATGACAGGCGCAAGTCGACTCAACCTGATCAGTCGACTCATGACATGTTATGAGTCGACTCATGAACAAAAATCTGCATACATTGATTCTTTTGCACACGAAATGCAAACTTACAACTCATCCTCATACCTGAGGCATATACACATGCTCATAAGCTCAAATATCATTTCCCATGCATGACCATGCCACAAAGATATTTATAATATATATATATATTAATTATCTTTGTTCACTCATATTCACACTAGAAAGTTGTCAAAATCAACGGGGTCTTACATCAACTTACCAGAATCTCTCTGGGGAGAAGCATTAAAGACTACAACTTACATACTCAATAGAGTACCCACAAAAGCAATTGCCAAAACCCCTTATGAACTTTGGACGAGCAAAAAGCCTAGTCTAAAGCATTTGCATATTTAAGGATGTCCAGCTGAGGCTAGGCCTTATAGGTCACATGAAAAGAAATTGGACTCTAGGATGCTTAGCTGCTACTTTGTTGGTTACTTTAAGAGATCCAGGGTTTACAAATTTTATGATCATACTTCCAAGTCAATATTTAAGATGGGAAAAGCCTAGTTCTTTGAGGATGTTGAGTTTGCGGGGGAGATAAGGTTAAGGACTTTGTCTTTGAAGAGGAATATGTTAATATTTCTATAGTTGCTATTGACATTGACCAGACTTCTATTCCTGATATTGTTCAAGAAATAGATCCAAATAAAGACAATGTCATAGAACCTCCTATTCCAGAAATTGTTCCAGAAGAACAAACTCTACCACCTTAAGAACCTGTGCCATTAAGAAGATCCACTAGAGAAAGGAGAAGTGCGGTTCCAAATGATTACGTTATATTTAACCAAGAACATGAGAAAAACATTAGCATGGTGGAAGATGATCCAGTTAACTTCTGTCAAGCCATGAAAAGTTCTAAATCTCAATGGTGGATTGATGCCATGAATGAGGAAATAAAGTCTATGAAGGACAATAACGTTTGGAACCTTGTCCCGTTGCCTGAAGGTGCGAAGCCCATTAGTTGTAAATGGATATGTAAAACTAAGAGGGACTCGAAAGGCGATGTAGAGAGGTACAAAGCTCGTCTTGTCGCTAAAGTCTTTACATAGAAAGAAGACATTGACTATAAAGAGAATTTCTCTCCAATTTTATTGAAAGACTCTTTTAGGACAATAATGACACTTGTGGCACATTTTGACCTTGAGCTACATTGGATGGATGTAAAGACTGTGTTTCTCAATGGTGACATTGATAAAATAATTTATATGGTGCATCCAGAAAACTTTGTGTCAGGAGATGCAAAGAAGATGATTTGCAAATTGAATAAATCTATCTATGGCTTAAACAAGCTTCTCGTCAGTGGTATTATAAGTTTCATCAAGTTATCATCTCATTTGGGTTTAAGATGAATGTAGTCGATGATTGTGCATACCACAAGTTCAGTGGGAGTAAATATATTTTTCTGGTTTTATATGTCTATGATATATTGCTTTCCAGCAATGATATAGACTTATTGCACGAAACCAAGAGATTTCTCTCAAAGAAATTTGAGATGACAGATCTTAGGGTCGCCTCTTTTGTATTGGGCATACAGATATACCGAGATCGCTCTCGGGGTATACTTAGATTATCATAAAAGAGCTATATCGAGAAGGTTCTTAAAAGGTTTGGCATGCAAAATTATAAACCAGGCGACACCCCTGTGGCTAAAGGAGATAAATTCAGTCTCAATCAATGCCCCATGAATGATTTTGAGATTAAGGAGATGCAGCAGATTCCTTATGCATCAGCAATAGGAAGTCTAATATATGCTCAAGCGTGTACGTGTCCAGATATTGCATACATGGTTGGATTGTTGAGCAGATACTTAAGTAATCCTGGATTGGATCACTGGAAAGCAGCCAAGCGAGTCTTGAGATATTTGCAAAGAACAAAAGAGTACATGCTCACATATCGGAGGTCGGACTAGTTAGAGATCATTGGGTATTCTGACTTCGATTTTGCTGGATGCCAAGACAACATGAAATCTACTTCAGGCTATATCTACTTGCTTGCTAGAGGAGCTATCTCTTGGAAGAGTGCTAGACACTCATAGCTTCATTTACTATGGCAACTGAGTTTGTAGCATGCTATGAGGTGTCTAATCATGGAATATAACTGCAAAAATTTGTCACTGGGCTGCGAATTATGGATGACATTGAAAGGTGACTTAAATTATTTTGTGATAATAAGTCAACAGTATTGTATTCCAACAACAACAGGAGTTCGGCGAAGTCGAAATATATAGACATCAAGTTCCTAGTTGTTAAATAAAGAGTTCAAAGTGGACTTGTGTCTATAGAGCATATTGAGACAAACTCCATAATTGCAGATCCTCTGACTAAGAGATTACAACTCAAGGTCTTTCATGAGCACATTGCTTATATGGGTGTTCTATCTCTTCATGATATGTCATTTTAGTGGGAGTTCGTATTTTAGATGCTTTTATTTGTAGACACATTTGTTATGATTTTATGGAAATTATATGGTTATTTACTGCACTATAAAGTATTCAGTTCATATTCATTTTTGGTATGACTTGATCTCACTAAGATTTTAAGGTGAACCAGTTGGAAATAGACATGTTAAGATCACACTACATAAAATTTCCATGCTACACATCCATGCTTGATCTGTGTTGTTGATTGTATTGATATATGTGACTATTGATGGGTCTAGTTGCGACAAATGCAATGAAGATTGCTTTCATTCGATGTTGGTATAACTGATAGACGAGATTGTTAGGATTGCATTTTGTTTGATAGCAAAATTCATGAGCTCATAAGATTATATCATAATTCATATCTATATAGTAACATATATGGCCCAAGTGGGAGATTGTTGGGTTCAAATCCAATTTATGGGCCAATATATTAAATAGATATGTATTATGTGCTATCAATTGGGCTTTTAATGCATAATTAAAATATAAGCCTCTTATGTGTAGAGACCAAAATATAATTGCTAATTCTATGATGGGCTAAATTAATAATTATGAATAACTAATAACAGTTATAAATAGGGTTGTGGTTCTCCAAATATCTATGTAAAATCTCTTTCTGATTTCCCATTTTCAGAAGGATTAGGGTTTCTCTAAGGAGGATATATACGTAGAACATTTGGAAGATCTATATCTCAAAAAACTCAAGAATCACATACTACTATATGGATTCAGATATGATTCCGCATCCTCTTAATTATTTCAATAGTTTGCCATGAACAATCTTGAGATTGATTAGAGTTTTATCTATTAAAGCAAACGTTTTATTTTGATCTAACAGGACACACATGACAAATGGATAGCCCGTGCAAATCATTATCAGTTTCATCCTTATATAGTAAGGCCGATAAACCTTCCTCACACAGAAGAAAAAGATAAAGGAGATATAGGATCACCCTGACGTAGATCCCTCGTTGGAAAAATTAAACCACATCCTTTACCATTGACATAATAGAATACATCACAGTGGAAATGCATCTCATTATCAAATCAATCCACTTCTCTAAAAAGCCAATTTTATTCATCACGCCTTCAAGAAAACCTCATCAACCCAATCATAAGCTTTGCTCATATTGAACTTAGCTGCACAATATCAATCAGCTCTTTTTTCTTAAAAAAAGGTAGATCTTCTTAGCCAACAGTATATTATCAGTAATTAATCTTCCCTTTATAAAAGCGCTTTGACCAGGAGAAATAATCTTCAGCAAAATTATTTTCAATTTGTTCGCCTAGACTTTAGAAATAACTTTATACACCATATCGCATAAACTAATCGACAGACATTCAACAATATTTTTGGGGATTTCTGACTTTGGGAATCAACACAATATGCATATGATTGATACCTTCTAGATGTCTGTTGTTAACAAAGTCCAATACTGCATGAAAGAGAGATATTCTATTATATATTTTGAGGATTCTAAAAGTGTTATTGTGTAACGATATTTAGATTCTAATCAATCATGCAAATTTTTTATGGATTATCTTATTCGATTATATTTTGGACCCATTGACAGAGTTACATAGTGTCTAGTGTTGTCATTGGACGCTACTAGATTGCTTATTTGTACATCTGGATTGTCTATTTTTACATATTATTATTATTATTATTATTATTATTATTATTATTATTATTATTA
>BQKN01000535.1:225776-252596 GCA_022839385.1 Asparagus kiusianus | reverse complement strand
AAATTATGTGCAACAATTAAATTTATTAACATTACAATATTATTACATAATTTGTATTAGATGTTCAAGGGAAAATTATTATTACTATTCCAGCAATCTCCCACTTGCCCTAACATCCAATCAGATGTAATCCTTACTCCCATCTATCAAAAAACATTTTAAGACAACGGTCTATAAAAGGATATTAAAAGTTATCTGCTTAGCCATCTATTAAAGCATAACATGTTTCTTCTTATTAACCTTTAATAAGATAATTTTTCTTTCTAAACTTCTTGCAACAGCTCCATTACTATCAAATAATAATGAGAAAGAAAATTATTACAAGAAATAATATTAAGCTTATGGAGTAACTCATTAATCCATATTCCTTCTTTTAATGATTTAACATGACACTACATATTCTGCTATTATTATTAATGATATAAATATAACCCGAAACAGACTTTCTATTATTAGGATTGGATTGAAAACTACTTACAAGATCAAAAGCAGTCTTCTTGGGATACATATCCTTAAAGAGTGATTATTTATGTCTTATAGGAACCATTCCTTTCTTGGAATCTTGTTAAGTTGAATCTTTTATAGATCTTATCCATATAAGTAGATTGTGACAATTTTATATATCTATTTATCTATCTATATAGAGTTTAAGATCTACGATATAGAATGTTAAAAGAAAATCCTTCATAAAGAACTAAATCATACTTTTAATCATGACATTAAAATATCATTCTTAATGAGCAATATGTCATCAACATGTAATGATAGGAATATAATGGACTTACTTTATTGTTCCTTATACACACATTTATTTTAAGAATATGATCAATCATTTCATCAAAATGAACGTTTGATTGATTAAGTTCATAACTTTAATTGATTCAATTAATCAATTTTATCTTCTTGAATTTTACTTACTTGATTCTATAATATGTAAATATCTTCCTTCTTGAATTTTACTTACTTGATTCTATAATATGTAAATATCTTCTTAAAGATATCCATTCAAGAATGTTATTTTAAAATCCATTTATTGATATCTTATATTCATAACACGTTGAAATGACTAAATGGATCCTTATGAACTATAATATTACAATTAGAGAAAAAGATTCTTCAATAATTAATACCCGTTTGTCATCAAATATGATATCAGGTCTCTTACATGAAATCATGTCCAACATGACTTTTGTGTAAGTTTTAGGATTTTTATCCTCCTTGTTACTTTTCATCAAATATATTTTAACAAGGTTACTATACTATACAGGTGGATGAAAATCTTATTTGATCTCCTAATTGTAATCAGTGTATTCAACAATAAATTTAGTAAGTAAATCTCCATTTACTTTATTACTTAAAGCTCCCACTAAATTTATACAATCTTTAACTCATTTGGAGTTTCTCCCACTGGATTAAATAACTCTCTCACTAAAGAAAACAAATTTTCTTCTTGAGTTATATAAATCCTAATCATCAAGCTTGACTTTATAAAATAACACATTTTTAGTAATAATTATTGTCTGAAAACTACACTAGGATTATCAAAATAATACCTAGTACTTTATTTAGGATAACCTACTAGTAGGATGTTATTTACCTTAGACTCCCATTTTATCCATATTTTATTCTCTCATGAGAATATGACAACTCCAGATCTTCAAGCGTTATACACTTAATTTTCTTCATATCCATGTCTAATATGGAGTGAAAGAAAAAGAGTTGGCAGGAATTCTACATAATAAATAATATGCAATCTCCAATGCGTAACCTATTAAAAAA
Organism: Asparagus kiusianus; assembly: GCA_022839385.1. Lineage (NCBI taxonomy): Eukaryota > Viridiplantae > Streptophyta > Magnoliopsida > Asparagales > Asparagaceae > Asparagus > Asparagus kiusianus. The sequence goes on along the minus strand of BQKN01000535.1, from coordinate 250,817 downwards.
ATAAGAATAGGTAAATGCCAAGTATAAACCTAACCATATTGAATAAGGTTTAGTTTCATCTTTCAGAAAAATAATTAGAAGTGATAAATTAGTAGATGTTAAAGTACTAATAATGCTATTTTGTTCATAAATCTCTTAAACTCCTAAGAATAGGAACTTATCATCTGGATCAAATCAGATGACTTTGATACTTTTATCAAACTCCTCTTTAACTTCAATAATATTCTAGTTTATGATGCAATCGCATAAATACATCAATATATAATTGCATCATATATGAATGCTATAAAATAAGAATATTTAACTATTACTTTAACATTTAAAGAATTATATACATCTGAATGTATGAAGTCAAGAGTACGCAAGAGCTTTAGCACTATTCTAGAAAAATAGTTTGGTCATATGTCTCTTAGACAATATTTACAAGTTGAGAATTATTTCAATTTAGAAAATTCAAAGGACTATCCTTTATCAAATTATTGATCTTATCAACATTAACATGACCTAATATTTTTGTGCCAAAGATAAGTTGGATTACCTTGATCCAATCTATATTTTAAGAGATTTATCAATTCCAATAACATTACATAAGAGTTAAGGGTGGCAATCATGAAAAATAAACGGTTTTAATTTCATAATTATCAACCAAGCAAATTCTAAACTTTTAATAGAAATTCTATTTTACAAGAAAATAGAAAATCACTACTATAAAATTTAGAAAATGGAAATCAAATTTCTTCTAACTTTAAGAAACGTTAAGACAATCTTTAAGTTTCATTTCATGCCCTTCACTCAAAACAAAAAATTTTTTTATCATTATTATTTTTATTTACAATGCTGAAACTAGGGCTTTTATTTTCATTGTCAAAGTTAATCTTTTCATGTACTCTTACAACAAATTTGTAAGTATGTAAAGATAAACTAGAATGAATACATCATATATAAAAATCATTCACATTAGTAGACTCTACTAATCAATGGGTTAACTATCTTCAAAAGATATTTCTTTATTAAGTGACATAATGCAACCTTTACAATTTTTTTTCCTAATGACTTTCATTATTTAAATTTCCACTTCATGTTTAGAAACCTATTTTACTTTTCAGATTTCTCTCTTAAGAAAATTTTCTTTTCTTAATACTGGACAATCCAGTTCGATATCCATCATTGTGGATTTAACCTGCTTAATTATATTCTTTTCACTTTTTCTTTAACAAGTTGTTCAATTCTAATATAGTGAAAGTTAAATTGAACAAGGGGTGAGATTAGGAAGTAAATATCACATCAACGTTTGATTTCAATCTTAACTTCCAACAATCTAATTTGTCAATATATATCAAAACATCATATGAAAATATATATTTGTGTTCATCTTATGAACATTACTTTTATCATTATTATCTTTAAGCAGAATTATGACTGATGATCTTTATCATCAGTTACATTATGTTAAGCGGGTATGTCACCTTAGGCAATCATAGGCCAAACATTTAGCATTTGAAAATTAAATAGATTTTTCTTTTTCCAATCTAATAGTTCGGGCTATCTAATTTATAATCATTGAATAACAAATCAAAATGACAAAATTTAGTCATCATGTATAAGCAGAATATAATAACACAAATATTTTAAGTTATTATTTTATTATTGCACAATCATTACCAGGGATATTTTAAGTAATGATTTAACATTTAATATTTCACTCATTTATTTAAATGTGAACAGGAAATCCAAGTTTAATTATATACCTCTAGATTTTCAAGATTGAATATAATTAAACAAGGTAGAATCATCTATTCAATCATTAACAATTAACGATTTTCCTTTAAATTTTGGTCTTTGATGTAAGATGTGCCCCACTATTTTAGCGAGCACCCTAAGACATCAATGAAGTGTTAACCCATCAATCCAGCTATTTTATATAAAACAGGTGGCACTACCTATTTTAGTCTAGTGGTCCCATTATACATAAAATACTTGGCATCCTTATGCGAGATATAACTAGAAAATAAATTTTAACAAACCCTATCCTTTGTGGCATCAGATAAGCTAAAAATTTATTATCCAAGTTATATCTCTATGATGGAAGACCTTAAGATTTATATTTCTTAAAAAAAATTAATCTATCTACACTTCTATACAACTTTTGTTATTTATTATAACTGAGAGAAAATAACAACAGTCAATTTCTAATAAATTCTAAAATGTTTTATTTAATAAAGAAAATTCAGAACAATTCTGGACCTTATAGTAATTTTTCACGTATTACTTTAATCACATGAATTATTGAATTTAAACAATTTAAAATCAACATGATCATATCACAAGTATAATACAAACAATATTTCAGAAATATACATGATACAATATCATTTCTAACAATTCACTAAGAGTTAGATAATCTTTTCAATAAAAGAAACCAAACTATACATGCATATGGACTTTAGAACAATTTCTACAACTGCTAGGAACCAATCAAAAATTAGTCTATATATTCAGATGGATCTTAAAACAATTTCAAATCAATCAGGAGGGTGAAGCTAATTTCACATCAAAATTAATATACTAGTAGACTCGGAACAATTTTTGGATCAAACAGGGGTACGTAACTAATTTTATAGTTATTCATCAATACTGGTGGACTTCAAAACAGTTTCTGAATCAAACAAGGGTCTGATAATAATTTTACAGCAATTCATCATTACTCACGGACTTCAGAATAGTTTCTGGTTATATCAGGAAGCTATAACTAATTTTATAGCGTGTTTGGGAACCTGATGGACTTCAGAACAATTTCTGGGTCAATCAGGGGTCTAATAATAATTTTACAGTAAAATTCAAATTGGGTTTCGGGTTTGGGTTCTGTTTGCGGGTCAAACCCGTTTCATTAACCTTAAATCTTAATGGGTTTGGATACATAACCCTTTATGAAAATAACCCATTAAGATCATCTTCTTCAATGAAGACCCAGGGTTAGGGTTTTGCTATATTTGTGGGATAGCCCGCCGCCACAAATTGTCCGGCGGCAGCAGCGGCGAGCCTACCGTGACCGGCGGGGCAACCGCACCGGCGACCTATCTCCAATGACCATCTCCGGCGATCAACCAAAAAAAAACTTTTTTTTTGTTTAATATTGTTGTGAGATCAAATCTCAACTCCGGTTATCTCCTCCTCCGCCGCCCATCTAATAGGCCACAACTCCATTGATAAAGTAATTATAACAATTTAAAAACTCTATTTAGATCAAATCTAACAATAACCTAAATATTACAACAATTGAAAAAGAAAAATTCTTTGATCTAATCATAAGAATTTTAACCCATAAACAATAACCCACTATTGTAAACATTGATTTTCGATTATGAACAATAACCACGTCGGTCGTGAACAGTGTTCTCGGGGATGAACAGTACCACCAATGAACAGAATCGACTGTCGTGAATAGTTCTCGGCAATGAACAGTACCGACTCCCGTGAACAGAACCCGGCAATGAACAGTACTATGATGAACAGTGTCAGGCATGAACAGTAACATTAACCGATGAACAGTAACCCGAATTTAAAAAAAATAATTTAATCTTATTAAATTATTACTGATTGGATTCTAAACCCGCTCTGATACCATATGTTGGAATCATGACATACAACGCAGTGGAAAATTGCATATTATGTAGATTAATCGAAATTAATTAAAATCTAGAAAAATACCTAAAACGCTTTCTGAATTTCTTTGATAATCCGTCCCGAGATCAATCCGAAATAGCTTCCTCAAGAGAAAAAGCTTCCAATTGAAATCCACCCGTCACCGTAGAGGAGCAATACTGAGAGATAAGTTCTCAAAAATCTATTTCTTCATATTATCTTCATAAGATTTTCAATCTCATTAATCTCTTCTCATAAGGCTACATATGAACCCTATTTATAGGATTACACTAGTCTTAGAGATTTTAACTTTAAACAATTCATAATTATTTAGAACTCTATCCATAACAATTAAAGATAGAATAGATTTGTTCAAAAACTTTATCCATAACAATTAAGGAGAGAAATAGAATTGCATTGTATGTATACCTTTTCTAATGACATTAGTGAGACCAATTGGGTCTCATATCGAGAATCAATTATTAATCAAATTAATAATTTTAATTTAACAATCAAATCTCTATCCGACCAACTGTTCATAAAAGATCTTCCATAATATGAGATTAAATAATATCTTACATTCACTCCCTTCTAGTATCATTTATTTTAGGCAATTTTTTTTAAGCAGGACAACTCACCTATTTGCTCATGTCTAAATTTGCAATTCTCATGAACATAAATAAAAATCACTTTGAAACATCAAAATATTTTATTTTTATAAGAAAGTAAAATTTTAAAATATTTTCAAAACCACCTGCCGGCAGGAATTTAATAGCTTCATGGGAATGCATAATAAATTAACTCATCATAATGAGCATACTGGATCCTATCTAGACATCCATCATTTTCCTAAATGAAATTTAGCAACCCAATATTTCAGGTTGCGTAGCGCTTGCTAAACAAGCTTAACCATCATGTCAAAGCATACTAAATTATTAAATCGAAAATGACAATATCATCAAGTCAAAGGGACCATGTAACAATTTGAACTCTCTATCTCTTAGGTGACTCATCCTAGAGAATTCAAATACGGTCTAGTGCTACACACATCATAATGCGTGCTTATGACATACACCCAGAGAATCTCCATTCCCGATGGTTGAGACCCACCGTCATATCTCATATATCGGTGTCATGCATAATAACATGTTATAACAAAGTTATCCTTTACTAGTTATAGGTTAAGCACAAATTTAAGAAATTTCTAAGTTAGATCATATCTCCAAGCAAGTGATCATCACAGTGCATGATCTAACACAATAACTTCTAAGGATATATATAACAATTATATAAATATTACCCAAATTATGTGCAACAATTAAATTTATTAATATTATAATATTATTACATAATTTGTATTGGATGTTAAAGGATAAATTATTATTACTATTCCAGCATTAAGGTCGGTGGCTCGGTTGATGGGGTTGAGTTTGGAGAGAATGTCAAGGAGCCAGGAGAAGGCGAACCAGAGCTCGCAGACTAGGGACATGCCCCAGAGCCACATTGCATCCCAGTTTGGGTTGCAAATTCTCCATGTTAGGAAACAGCCCAGGACTACCAACCGTATAAAAATTAGAATCCTGCGCAGGTTCAGCAAAAGAATTAGGATAATTTTTTTTCCTTTTTTACTATGATAATGTCAACCCCTGGATAATTTTTCTTTGGGTTGGACCAAATTCAGATATTATATATCCTACGACCCGTCTGTTAAAAAATTTATTGGACTTAAAAAGAAACTTGGAAAACGTGTAAGTGGGAAATGAGTCTTGGTTATTGTTCTAAGCATCGGAATAAGTGGCAGAGAGATTGTCAATTATACTCTTATTGGTAGGCAGTTTATGACGTCGCTCGTAATCGGCTAATTATTTTTGAAATGATTCTGATTTTTCTTCTTTACACAAGAAAAATAAGAATCACTAAGGATGACCACATTTCATAATCCTCGTCTTAGGGGTTGTTTGATTCCCTGTTTTTGAGGGAAAGGCTCTCTTGAAAGCCTGTCAAAAGTGTCACTTTTTGGCAGGCTTTCAGCCAAAATCTTCTTTTTTAGAGGTGATTTTGGCTGAAAGCCTGCCAAAAGTGACACTTTTGGCACTTTTGACAGGCTTTCAAGAGAGTCTTTCCCTCAAAAACAGGAAACCAAACAGCCCTTATTGTATTACATATCATCATTTTTTTAGTATGACACCATTGTCTTTCACCATAATAGAACCTCTAGTATCACCTAACTAGAAAGGGATTACCTAATTGGCAGAGACCCCTATAATTCTATTTGTTGTGAGTAGATATTTATAGTTCTATTTGTTGCAAACGGGCCCACTGAGTGAATTTCTCTTTCTACTCTTAAAAATGTTAAAAATTGAGGAGGCATTTAGACCCTGTAAAGTTCGATTGGTTAGGATAGATGCACAGTTGCTCTTTTTTTTAAGTTTACTTTACTTTCAAAAGGGTTGAAAAAGTTCACTAGGAGATGTATTTGCACTTGGCTCGATAGTAAGGGGGTGTGTTCTCAACAAATAGAATTATAGGGGATATATTCACAACAATAAATACAAGTACGGTGGGCCGCTTTGAAATTGGATGATGCAGGGTGTTTGCAATTAACGGTTAACCCTTAATAATTAAAGTGGTTACATTACTCTTTTATTTTATTCTTCTGTTTCTACCTAGTCCGATCTTCTTGTATATATTTGGTATCTAAGTTCATGTACCTGTAAGGGCTGAGAATCCCCGGTGGCACAAGAACTTTTCTTGTCAGCGGCTTCCAGGGCTTATCCAAGAAGTCATCCATACTCATCCCCCCAACAACATTATCATTGTACCCTCCTCCGTTGGCTGGACAGTACACATTCCCGATCCCATACGTCCCCTTGTTAAATTTTCTCGAACAAGAACCTCGATCGTGTGATCGAAATCCCCCGTTTGGCTCCTCATCAGCATCGATTTGTTCGTCTTTATCACCGACATCCTCCAGTCGAGCTTCCCTCTTCCTCCTCGGCCACTGCCGCCATCATCGCCTCCTTGATGCCCCACGTGCTGCTTGGGGCCTCCGACGAAGGGCTGGTTGTCGGGGGTTGGAGGCATGTGGACGGTGTAGTTGTAGTCATCATGGCCCCCAGATCAGAGGAGGTCGAGGTGAGGTTAGGGCCGAGGTCGATGTTGTGGAGAAATTCAGAAAAAATCAGTTTTTCTCGTTTTTCAGCCCGTGAGTCGACTCATACATGCACATGAGTCGACACATCAGGTTGAGTCGTCTCATGTCTGTCATGAGTCGACTCACGAAACCCAGCCGTTTTGTATGAAGTTTCTGACGAGTCGACTAACCTCAATCATGAGTCGACTCACTTGGCATGAGTCGACTCATGCCTGACATGAGTCGACTCATCGACGGTTTCCTGGTTCGTTTGAGTTTCTGTTTAGATATAAATAGGGACACGATTTTCTAGGGTTATATATAGAAGAGATATAAGAGATTTGAGTATTGTGAGAGGGAGATATTGTGAGCAAATTGAGAACTTTGGTTGAGGATTAGTTGGAGTGATTTTGTATGATTGTAACCCTTTTGTACTCTCCTTGATTTAGTGGAATCTCCTCATCCTCTCCCCGTGGACGTAGGCAAATTGCCAAACCACGTAAATCTCTGTGTTTGGTTTGGATTTGTCGAATTTGAATTGGATTGTGCTTGTGTGTGGTTCTTTTCTTCTCAGTGATCTCAGACTCGTTCGGTGTGCGCGTGCACGCTTCCGCATAGGTGCGCGATATTGGTGATTAGGTTCATAACAAGTGGTATCAGAGCCCAGGTTTTAGATCTAGGCTTTTTGGAATTAGGTGGAGGAAGATTTTTATGTGAAGCTTGGTTTTTAGAGTTCTAGGCTTCGGTGGAGATAGCATTAGGAGTTGCCGTTGGAGATTTCGCTTTCCTCGTGTGGACAGGAGATCTATTTTGAATCTGATCTAGGGTTCAGTTGGGTGATTCTTAATTTCTATCAAAAGTTTGATTCTTTCTCTACAACTTGGTGTTAGTTTGCAATGGGAGAAGAAGGTGAAAGCAGTAAATCGATGGCGAGTACAGTTCAAGTTGGTTTTCAGAACACCAAAATTAGTGTGTGTAGGCATATAAAATTACCTATAGGTCCCTTAGCATAGCTCGGCACGATAATTCGACAAATCAATGGACGTTCGAGCGACGAGGCGATGAGGCACGCAAGCAACAGAATACGTTCGCATGTGGAACCAATCCAACGGTTCGGAAAGTCAACGAGTCGTCCAACAACAAAATGGATTCGAACTCCAACACCGAGGCGGATTTACTGCCAAATAAAGACCCGGGCTATCAAATCAAGGTCCGGTACAAATCAAACGAAGATCCGAAAGACAGGAAAATGACGGAACACACCCGGGGGGACTCGGCCGAAACCGAGCCACCCTAAGGTGGCTCGGCCCAAGCCGAGCCACCCTAGGGTGGCTCAGCATGAGCCGAGCCACCCCAAGGTGGCCGGCTCACTTTCCCCCCCCCCTCTCTCTTGTGCACACGGGCACAGTTTAGAGAGGCTATAAATAGGAGAGGGAGTTGTTCATTTGAGAGGATTTCTGGTTGAACTTTTGGAGAGCCGAAACTCTGCCGGATTGTGACCTCATCTCAGAGTTTTGAAGACTTGAAGACTTGGACACTCGGATTCAGTTCTTGGCGAGTACCCGCACCAAACAAGGCAGGAATTCAAAGGAATTTAATCCTCAGATCTACGTCGTTATACTCCGGATCAAAGCTTGGTTCTTTGATCCCGAGATTCGAGCGATCGTTTCCTTGGTGAAACGATCCCTCCCGGCTATTATTTCCTTGGTGAAATAATACCCGTTATACCACGTAGATCTGCTCGGATCTAGATCGCGCGGTGGTCCATGGTAAATAACCCCGGCGCAGGCAAACAACCCACAAAGCGAGTGACCGGATAACAGGAGCTCGTGATCTGTTCGACAAATAAGGAAAGTTGTAATTTTTCTTTATTTTCTTTGATTTTCATTGTAAACCGGATCTTATAAAAAGACCGGATCTCTTTGTAACGCAAAAAATTGTTAATTGAGTGCAATGACATCAACAATGAAGAAAAGTTTGATTTTTCCCGCGAACAATCTGGCGACCACAGTGGGAGCCGCCGATCTCGCTGTCGAGATCAGAGCGTCGCAGCCGCGGATCTCGATCCCGGTCGTGGAGGAGGTCGAGTTTGAGTTCGACCAACAGAAGTACGAGGAGTACGTGTCCTCGTCTGGATCTACCTCCTCCCCCAAGTCCAAGAAGTCCCAGAAGTTCTCCTCCAGGAGAAAAGTCCGTTGGTGCGAAGAAGTTGAAGCCACCAACGACAACCTCACCCTGATCGACGCCGAAGTTGCGTTGGGTGAAGTCTTACCGGCCTCTAAGAAGGTCAAATCCGCCGTTGAAGGCGTGGTGACTCTCTCTAAGAGAGCCCGCCAGAGGCAGCGTCAACACCTTGCGAAGCAATTCGCAAAGGCCATGGAGTCCGTTGACGGGATCCGCTACCATGCGGATCTGAAGAGCAAACGAGGCAAACAGCCTCAACAACAAGTAAAGGGTGGTTCCTCCAAGCCATCAACTATGGAGTGGGTCCGTGTCAAACGGAATCGCTCAACGCTGGAGGAGCGTATCCGCAAACGCCGCGCTTTATCGGCGCAAGCACGGGCCAAAGCTGAAGAAGCCCGTCGGAAGCTGCAGAAGGAGGTGGTCAAGAAGCCGCCATCAACTCGTAAGGTTTGGAGGTCGAAGTCTGAAGCAATAATTCAGACTAAGGAGCAACAACCGCAGCTTCCGAAGATTCAACCTCCGGCGAATCAACCCAAGTCGCCGGTGATTTCCGCAACTGTTCCGGGAGATCCCGCAGGACCATCCCAGAAGAGGAAGTCAATTTTGGAGTGCCTCGGTCCAATTCCCAAAGAACGAGGCAAAGCTCCAGTCCAGGAACGCTTGGGGCCAATGAAGAAGTCCTAAACAATTCAACATGCTGGGGGTTGCCGCAACCCTCAACACTTGGAGAAAATTATGGCACCCAAGCGCACAACTTTGCGCATCGAAGTGCAAGAGCCCGCTGAAGGTTCACGCCTACAAAGGCGCGTTTCAAGGCGTGTGACTCTGGATGGTCCGAAGAAGACAATTCATCCTCAGAAGGAAACGTTGTCATCTGATGACGACAACGTTATACCTGAGAGATCGTGCCAACACACGATAGGTTGCTCCAACCTTCAAACGGACGAGCTGTACTATCGTGCCGGGGGTACGAGTAAATCCAGAAAGAGGAGCCCTCGAAGGTTCGAGACTCAATGTCCTTGCTCGAAGCTTATTCGGGCGGTACTGTCGGAATGCAATTGCGTCCAGGCAGTCTCTGAGAGAGTTTCTGTGTTCGAAAGACTCAGCACTGGAGCGCCAAAAAACAGGGCATAGGCGTTTCTAACGAAGAAGAACGATGGTTGAAGACGGTGAACATTCAAGGGTCACCGCCAATATGACCAGCACAGGAGTATCGACTCAGGATAACCCCGAGGCGATTCCAGAAATATCCCGACGTGTCACTCGTCTTTAGTTCGGGGCTATCATTCGTGCAACGTATGGTAGAGTTCGAACAAGAGTACCTTCGAGAGATGAAGAATCAGATGCTGGCTCAGTAGTTGCGTCTGATAACACCGTGTCCAGTGAAGGACAGCCCCGCGAGTCGTTCATGATAAGCGCGGAGCAAGTGGCCAAGATGCTTGAAGATGCCATTGCCAAACAATAGGAAACCTTTAGGTTCGAAATGCAAATGGCTATGCAGAATATGAGAGAGATGCATGACCAACAGATTCAAGCATTGAGGAACCAACAAGGCGAACCAAGTCGTCATAACCAGAACAACCTGGAAGATGAGGACACAAATGAAGCTCGTAATACCAATAACCCTCCCATCAATCCAGGGGGTGGTAACGAGAACGCCAGTGAAGACACACGTGAAAGCCTGAAAATTAGAAATCTCGAGAGCAAGATCAATACATTGATCTCTGCTCAAGAGACGAAAAAGACGGGCATTCCTTGTCCGTACTCGAGAGAGTGGGAATCAATCCCATATCCGGCGAAGTTCAGTCTAATTAACTTCACGCCGTTTAATGGGATGGGTTCACCCACTCAGCATTTGATTTACTTCAAATCACACTTGGGAGTCATTTCTGGTAATGAGCCTCTGATGGTGCGGTCATTCGTTGGCACTCTTCGTGGAGCCGCCTTCGATTGGTATCGTCGCCTCAAGCCAGGAAGCATAAATAGCTGGGACGACATGGAGACTAAGTTCCTCACGAACTTCTTCGACGATGATATCGAGATCTCTATCGGATCGTTGCTCGATGAGAAGCAGAAAGACGGGGAGCTAGTCGACACCTTCATCAAGAGGTTCCGGAACAAGGCGATGAATTGTCGGGACCCGATCACTGAGGAATTCATCCTCCAGACCTGCCACAACAACCTTTCACAGGATGTGTTGGAAGCAATGGGCACAGTACCATCCAAGACCTAGAAAGACTTGAAGGTTCGAGGAGAGCAAGCTGAGCGATTCCTCAGAAGAAAGAAGGTGGAGAGAGGCCAACCGGCAACAAATCCTCCGAAGCAGAACTTCAACCAAAAAGAGAAAGGTAAAGCTCATGCTAATGCCGTTAATGCTAACCAAACTTTTCAATTGCAACCTCAGCAACAACAGCAGCATCAACGAGCGCCACAACAATCGCAGCCACATTGGCAGCAACGGCCTCAGAAGCAAAAGTTTTCGGAGCCGAGGTTTCCCAAAGTCTACTCCTTCAAGGATGATGAAGTTCCCGGCATCTTCAAGTACCTGTTGGAAAACAACAAAATCCAGCTGCCGGCAATCGTAGATCACGAAGGAGCCACTAAGGTGACGGACCTGAAGTACTGCGCGTACCACAGAGCGGTCCACCACCCAACGAAGTTTTGCTACCACCTCAAGGACAAGATCCAGGCATTGATCGACGTAGGAGTCATAACCCCGAAGCCTGCAAAGAATGTGGGAGCAAACGCGGTGTCAATCAGTTTTGGATCGGTGCCTACAACTTGGTTCGCCCCAAAGCGCGTCACCAAAGTCGGGATGAAAACGGTCAATGACGACCCGCACGGACAACGCCAAAAAGGACTAGTCCCACACACGGCCCCAAATGGTGAAATTCTCTGGGTGCACCCCGACCTAATTGAAGATGAACAATGGGCCGGATCATCATCCAAGAGGAACTCAAAGGGGAAAGGGAAGTCTTGCTATGGAGTCTCCGCCATCCTAGGAGAAGATGACGAAAGAATCCCCGCTTTCCCGCTCTCTGACGAAGAACAGGAGGTCTTTGCGACCCGAAGTGGAAATGAATATCACTTCAAATATCCATCTCCTGACGATCAATTAGCTGAGCAGGGGGTGACAAAACGGGGACCAGCCAAGACTCTCACGGAACTGGGGGTGATTACAGTTCCCAAACCGGTTGAAGATTCTCGACGACAGTCGGTAGATAAATAAAAAGAAAAGAGGCCCGAGGAGGTACAGAATCCGAAGCAGTCTCGTTTCAGTCGTCCGATTGGAAAAGATAAACCGGAGAGTTTAAAAAATCCACGCGTCTTCGACATCATGGCTTAGCTGGCCAACATTCCAGCGCGGATAACGCTATATGAGTTGCTGCGGCTATCTAAGGAGACAAGAGAAGCCTTACAAGAAGCCTTGGCCGATTCAGAAGCGTTCCTCACTCGGATCAAGCCGGCACCTGAGGAACTAGAACTTTTAGCTCAACAGTGCAATGTAGCAGCTAAGAACATTCCCTGCATCACCTTCACGAAAGAGGACATGCAGACGAAGAATTCAAACCATGATCGGCCCCTGTACTTCGTCGGGTACATTAGCTCCAGCGAAGTCAACCGAATCCAAGTAGATCCGGGTTCCGCTGTGAGTATTATGCCGCTTCGCCTGATGCATAACCTTGGCATTCCAGTCAGCAAGTTGGCGTCTACAGGCACAGTCATTTACGGATTCAACACCAGCGGGTCAAGGCCTTTGGGTAAGATCCGGATAAAGTGCCAAATGGGCGATCTAAAGACGGAGGTCACGTGCTACGTGATTGATGCTGAGACATCCTATAACTTACTATTGGGTCGGCCTTGGATCCATAGTAATGTTATAGTTCCCTCCACCTTACATCAGTGTCTGAAATATGTCGACACTGATGGAAAGGTTAGGGCGGTGGTCGCGGATAAGCAACCATTCAAAGGGTATGAGAATTACTTCACAGATTCTCTCATTTATGGTAACGAATCCGATACGGAACCATCGATCCAGGGCACGGACAGCGGAGAAGAAGCTGATTCCGAGGCCGGATTCGATTACAATGGAGGTTTTGTTTTAAATGACATTGTACCCTTTGTAATCAATCTTGACGATGAAAAATCGTCAGATGGCGGTTGTAACTGGCAACTTGCCGATATTGAAATAAATCATAATTTAAAGTACTCCTTGTCTCTTGATGACGCTATGAAAGGATTATATGATAATCCCGATTTTTATATGCCGCTTCGATCATCCTACATAACAAAGGAACGCCTCCAGCATTCTTTCGGGACGACCCTGGTTATCCCGGCCAAAACAGGAGGAGAAAAAGAAGTGATTTATGGTAAAGGATGGAATGTTTTAATACCAGATCATTTCTTAAGGGAAGATGAAGATGATGACAAATCTGGTCTGCACTTATCTAAGTATAGTCCGGAAGCGCGCACGGTCATGGAAAAACAAGGATATGATTTCACGCTCGGAGAAGGTTTATACTTCGATCGAGGTTCCCGTGTCCCAGTCAAAGCGGCATATGTACCAAAGGGTAAACCAGATGACTATTATCGTCACAAGAGAGGCTTGGGCTACGTTTCATCAGATGACGAATGTGGCTGGCAAATCATCGATCAAATTGCTAACAAAGCTAAGGAGGGGTACTTGCCAGACTCTTCAGCTGAGGATTCCGACGCAAGTTTGGGAGAAATGTTCAAGACCTTGATGTCGAACATGACTACAGCTGATCCATCTACGTTGGAGGACGACGATCAAATATCAACGTAGGAGGACCCATGGGTTCATCACCTAAACATGCAGTATGGTGATAAGTTCGAACAGAGAGAGCCACCCACCAAAGACGAAGTAGTCCAAATTAATATGGGCGATGAGGCCAATCCAAAGCCCATATTCATCAGCGGTAGTCTTCCTCCAGGTGAGAAGGAGGAATTAATTGCCCTCATCAGAGAGTACATTGATGTCTTTGCCTGGAACTACGAAGACATGCCAGGGCTCGACCCCAATGTGGCAATGCACCGCCTCGATATCAAGCCGGATGCCAAACCTGTCAAACAACAGCAAAGACGGTTTCGTCCGCAGATTATGAAAGCCATCGAGGCAGAGGTTAAGAAGTTGATCGACTCAGGATTTATTCGGGAGGAACAAAATCCAGACTGGTTAGCCAACATCGTTCCCGTCATGAAGAAGAATGGCAAAATCAGGATTTGCATCGACTTCAGGAACCTGAATGAAGCATGTCCGAAAGACGATTCTCCTCTCCCGATCACGGATGTCATTATCGATAATACATGAGGATTCGAGAGAATGTCCTTCATGGACGGCTTTTCAGGGTATAACCAAATCAAGATGCACCCAGATGATGAGAAGCATACAGCATTCAGAACGCCCCTCGGTATCTTCTGCTATACGGTGATGCCTTTCGGTCTGAAGAACGCAGGTGCCACATACCAACGAGCGATGACCAAGATTTTCCAGAAGCATCTCAGGAAAACGGTTGAATGCTACGTTGTTGATTTGGTGGTAAAGAGCCGCAACAAAGAAGATCACATCAAAGACTTGAGAATGATGTTTGATCTCATGCGGAGTCATCAATTGAAGATGAACCCCACAAAATCCTTCCTCGGAATGTCCAGTGGAAAATTCCTTGGATTCGTCGTCACCACTAAGGGTATACACATCGACCCAGATAAAGTGAAGGCAATAAATGAATTGCAACCCCTGAGAAATCTAAGAGAACTCAGAGGATTGCAAGGGCGTTTAGCTTACATCAGGAGGTTCATTTCAAATCTATCTGGGAAGTGCCAACCATTTTCTAAGCTAAACAAGAAGGGCGTGTCGTTTATTTAGGACGAGGCTTGCCAAAAAGCATTCGAAGACATCAAGGCATATCTGATGAATCCTCCTGTTCTTGTTGCACCAAAATCAGGTAAACCGTTCTTGATTTACATCAAGGCGATGAACCACTCGATAAGTGCTTTACTAACGCAAGACGATGATAATGGTCACGAACAGGCAGTCTATTATCGAAGTCGGACCTTGATAGGCGCCGAGTCTCGATATCCGATGATCGAGAAAGAATGTCTCGTATTGGTATTCGCAGTACAGAAGATGCGACATTACCTGGTTGGCCAGACGATTTACGTCATCGCTAATGTTAATCCGGTACAGGTATTCATGACTCAACCGGGTTCGATGAATTGGCGGTTGGCAAAGTGGGCCCTTCTCTTGTCCCAGTACGATTTACACTTCAAACAGCAAAAATCGGTCAAGGGACAAGCGATTTGTGATCTTTTGGCGGCAAGTCCAACAACAGATACGGTTGAAGTATATGATGACTTGCCAGATGAAACCCACGAGGTTAATACCACATCACACCAACAAGTATGGCAATTGTACTTTGATGGCGCTTTGAGAGCAGTTAATAAGGCGATAACCCCTGGATGTTCTAGAGTCTCCTCCGGAGTTCGAGTTGTCTTAGTTTCCCCAGGGAAGCACGTGATGCCTCGAGCTTATTCACTGACGAGTCCGTGCTCCAATAACGTAGCCGAATACAACGCGCTCCTCATTGGACTCAGTTTCGCCAAGGAGCTGGGGGTTGAATATCTCGAAGCTTTTGGAGACTCTCAATTGATAGTCAACCAAGTTCGTGGAGAGTATGAAGTCAGGAACCCAGATCTGATTCCGTACCATCAGGAGGCCGTCAGAATGGCGGATTCTTTTGAAGAATTTTATATTGAATACATCCCGCATCTTCAAAACGCTTATGCGGATGCACTAGCAGCACTAGCAGTATCACTCGTGCAACCGCCCGAAACTGAACTGCTAGTCACAGTAAGGTCACACCAACTCTGCATACCCATATACGATATGGAGGTTGAAGAGGAGGATGATAAAAATGGAAACGCCAAAGAGGTGAACTCAACCCAAATCGGGTCTGAGTCCCGAGATTGGCGCTTTCCCATCATTGATTATGTCCAATATGGCATTTTGCCAGAGGATGTAAAGGAAAAAGAATCTATTCGCCGAAGAGCACCACGATTCTTCTATAATACCGAGACCCGTACGTTATATCGCCGGGGGTATGATGATTTGCTTCTCCGATGTTTTTCGAACGAAGAAGCAAAAGAAGTTCTCAAGGAAGCACACGAAGGAGAATGCGGTGCGCATCAGCCTAGTCCCAAACTGTATGATCGAATCAGAAGAATGGGATATTTCTGGCCGACAATGGTTCGTGACGCGATCAAGTACGCCCGAGAATGTCACGCCTGTCAAGTGCATGCAAACTATATGCATCAACCACCGGAGCGGTTACACACGTCGACCACATCCTGGCCATTCGAAACATGGGGTATGGACATTGTCGGTCCTATCTTTCCTCCTTCAGTTAAAGGTGATCGATTTATCCTCGCTATCACCGACTACTTTTCAAAGTGGGCTGAAGCCATTCCGCTTAAAGAAGTGAAGACGAACAACGTCATCAACTTCATCAAGCATCATGTCATATACCGACACGGCGTGCCGAGGCGGATCGTTCATGACAACGGTCCGCAATTCATAAGCAACGCCTTCATCAGGTTCTGTGACAAATTCAAGATTCAAGATGTTTCGTCAACGGCTTATTATCCCGCTGCTAATGGATTAGCTGAGGCTTTCAACAAGACGATCATCAAAATCTTGTCAAAATTCGTAAAAACCAACAAACGAGATTGGGATAATAAACTCGGCGAAGCGCTCTGGGCTTATCGCACCACCATACGCACACCCACGGGAGCCACCTCGTATTCGTTGGTGTACTGATGTGAAGCTGTGCTACCATTGGAGATTCAAATCCCCTCCCTTCGGATCGCTCTCGCAACGGAGATGACGACCGAAGAGCAACATCAAAAACGTCTCGAGGAACTCGAGAGGTTGGACGAAAAGCGCTTGGAAGCTCAACAGCACATTGAGTTCTATCAGGCCAGAATATCCAGGGCTTTTGACAAAAGGGTCCGCCAAAGAAGCTTCAAGGAAGGAGATCTGGTCCTCGCTGCTCGCCGACCGATAATCCTCACCTCCAAGAAGAAAGGTAAATTCGAACCTAAGTGGGAAGGACCGTTTGTAATAGACACAGTTTATTCAAACGGCGCTTATCGCTTAATTTCCCTAGAAGGCGTCAGGCAATTAATGCCAATAAATGGGAAGTTTCTGAAAAAGTACTATCCCTAGTACATCCAGGATAACTCATTTATCGGGAAGTTCCTTGAAGAGTATTACATTCAATATTCTAGAGGATAACCCAAACTCATTTTCACCACCAAAATCCCTCACTGATCAATTCCAGTTGACAGTGAGTCCATCAAAATGTTCTTCTGGCCCTCTTGATTCTTTCCATGAACAAGAGGTCCACTTCCAGTTCGGAGTCTCCTTTCGATAAATGAAAGAACTCCCTTTCTTTTCTCTTTGGTTAAACCTTCTCATGGTCATAACCGAAGTTGAAATTTCAGTTCGATAAACGAAAAACTCATCTTCTGATCAGATAACCAATCCTATAAAAGGTAAGTTTATCTAGATCTTCCGGATTCTCAGAGTGGAGATCCCACTTCTAGTTTCCCTCTTGCACTGGAAATAGAATATAAAATTCTTCCTTTCCAGGATCAAGGAATAGAATATAAAATTCTTCCTTCCTTGCTCGGGGAATAGAATATAAAATTCTTCCTTTCCCACACCAACTCCTTTTTCACAAATTTATCAATATTAGGATTCATCCTAGGAAGTTTATCCCGAATCCTAAGCAGGGATGAGTCTGCGCCTAACACGCGCTGCCGGTTTAGTCTTTCGTCGATTGAAAAAGACACCAGAGTTCGATTCTGGGGTATTTTATCCTAAAACCTAAGCAAGGATAAGTCCGCACCTAACACGCGCCGCCGGTTAGTTCTTAACCGTTAAAAAGAACACTCGTCCACATATTCAATATTGTGGCAGGTTGTTATTAATAACACCAAAATCCATGCCTCACACGCGTGGGGAATTTCATCCTGATTCCTAAGAAAGGATATGTCGACGTCTAACACGCGTTGCCGGTTTAATCTTTACCCGTAAAAAAAAAAGACACCAGAGTCTGACTCTGGGACCTTTATCCCGAAGCCTAAGTAGGGATAAGCCAACGTCTAATACACGTTGCTGGGTAGCCTATTCCCATAACAATGGCGAAGTCTACATATTCGAAGTTGTAGCACAAAGTCTCGGAGAATTCAATCTCTGAGCACAACGTCGCATGCGGAACGGATTTAAACAATCCGCATGTAAGCCCGACTCAAACGGTAGTCGGTAAGAGCACGTCAAATCCGTTAAAGGCTGAGGATTTGCCAAAAATCCTAAGTCAACGTCTTATACACGTTGCTGTTTAGTCTTTTCACAGGAGAAAGACAAAGTCTACGTATTCAATGTCGTAGCACTAAAAGAGTTAACTCTTTTAGCTTAACGTCACGTGTGGAACGGATTTAGACAATCCGCACGCTAGCCCGACTCAAACGGTAGTCGGTAAAGGCCAATCAAATCCGTTGAAGGCTGGGGGTTAGCCAAAAATCCTAAAGCCAACACCTAACACGTGTCGCCGGGTAGCCTATTCCCGTAACAATGGCGAAGTCTATGTATTCGACATCATAGCACAAAGTCTCAGAGAATTCAATCTCTGAGCGCAACGTTACATGCGAACGGATTTAAATAATTCGCATGCTAGCCTGACTCAAACGGTAGTCGGTAAAGGCTCATCAAACCCGTTGATGGCTGGGGGTTTGCCAAAAATCCTATGAGTATTATGGTCAATCATTTCAAACGGAATGAGGAATCATAATAAAAATAAAAAATGAAAACCAGTTTCACTAAGAGAATCAAGAGTCAAAGTACACAGCAAATGAAATCATACATCAAGCCCGTGACCAAAAATCTGCTGACTGATCTTAGACAGCTTCTCATCATAAGCTTGTCTAAGTTCAGCTCTGATAGACTCCTCGGTGTTGGCTGAAGTCCTCGCAGCAATCTCCTCTGTCTCGACTAGCTTCTGCTCCAAGGATTTCAACTCATCAGATAAGGCGGTGCAGGTTTGCTGATCCTGTGCTTTCGTCATCTGAAGAATACCCAAAGTCTCCTCTTTTTCACGGAGTGCTCTTCTGAGCTGGTCTATCTCGGTCTCACAAGAGGTGATGGAAGAGTCGAGCTCGGCAAGTGAAGATAATCTAGTAGCAAGGCCGGTCTCAACTCGATCCACTCGGTCTCGCTGCACCTGAACCTCAAGATCAGCGAGAATCTGAGTCTCGCACAGTGACTGTAAGCGAGTATCTAGCTCAGCAGCAATAAATGAGGAGGCGCCTGCATCTCGGAGCTCATGAAACGTCTTAAGCTCATGCTCTAAGCAATCGAGGTCATCAACAATAGCTTGTGCCAAGTCTGGATATCCTGCTCCCCTTATCAAACTGACTTTAGAATCAAGGAAAGGCTTGAATTGGCGAAGAAGAAGTCCACCATGGAAGAGCTTGCCAATCATAGCATTCATGAAGGAGAAGAAGGAGCGAAGCTCTATGCAGAGAACGATCTTCTCAGGATCGTCGTCTGATAGCAAATCCTTCACTAGGGTATGAAGCCGAGAAGAAGACCCTACACAAAAGGAGAAACCCGTCAAAAATGCGTTGAGGAAGAAATAAATAACATTCTCAGTTGTTTAATTCATACCCTCTTGAGTCACTGGGGGTAGTGGAGGTGTAACGGCTGTAGGTGCATCAACTGGTGTAGTTGGTCTCACAGCCGGCTCAACAGGGTCTTTCTCAACAAAAGCTCCTGTCAAATTCAAAACAGAATTCACAGAGGCGTTATATCATAGCTGTATTAGTCAAAATTGGCTAGTCTTATAATCAACTCAGAAAGAGGCACGTACCTTCAAAGCAACCATCCTCGGGATTGTTAGTGAAGGTGGACTCAGAAAACATATCTCCAGGTAACTGGTCATCAATCTGAGGAGAGCTATATATGAAGTGCATCATGGGAGTGTCCGCAAACAGGCTTTCCTCGTCAAAATCATCGATCGAGAAGTCTGACACAAGAGGATATAAGTACCAAAGAAGAATGAAGAGGCCACAGCTAATAGAAATGAGTTACCTTTCACGGGTGCACTAGTCTCTTCAGTTCCAAAACCCACGTTCGCCTCCTGCAGGTTATCTGAAGGAGCAAGAAGTAGAGAACAGTTAAAGGATACACAAATTCCTTTGTGTATTATCTAAAGAAAAAATACATTTTCAGTGTTAGATGTACCTTGATTCACGGAATCAGGTCCTACATTGATCTCCTCTCTAATGTCAGCAACTCCTGTAGGCCTCTCTACATGGGGTAGTGGGTCAGACTCATCGGGAGATACGGAAATGGGATCGGGACTCATCTCACTCTCTCCACGCACTCCTATATAGAGATGGAAAAGCATGAGTCAATGTTCTGAATAACCAAGAGAATGGTTCACAGGGTAGACGTTACCTCCGTCACTAGCAGGGTCATCACCAGCCAGGTCCATATCAGAAGCTCGGGAAGCCGCACGCGGCTTACGGGCTAATCTCTTCTGCCTGGCAGCGGGGACAATAGTCGAAGGTCTCACCTGCGGAGGAGGACGGAATTCTTCTTCCTGGTCACCAATGGTCCCTGAAACATCAAACCATTGTCAGCTTTAATTCTGGAAAGCAGAAGAAAAAGATGAATGACTAACCTCGCTCAGAAAAGTCATCGTAATCTTCAGGATCTCCACCTGAAGCCTCGTCTGTAGAATGGAATGTCCTCTGTCCCTCTTCATCAATCCGACGAGTCTTGTTACGTGTCCTCTGTGACCGAGCATTCTCCCAAATCCTGCGAGAATCAACCTGAGAAGCTTCCTCGGCCTCTAGCTCTGCGATCGGCTTCACAGGGATAGTCTTGTTGGCTGCTAACAACCACTTGCAGCTCAAGAAAGTGAGGTTCAACTGCCGATCAGCGCTCGGGAGACTGAACTTGGCACCAGTACAGCCAGTCACGGTCCATAACCAAGCACGGAGACCATCCACCAAACCGCCGTGGGCCCGAAGCTGCTGACGGGGATTCCCGACGTAGAGCTGGTCATAGCCAAACTGGCGAGCAAATTGGCAGGGTAGATATGGCTCTATGAAGCACTGATCCCTCACTCGGAAAGTCAGATAACCGGGCCTAATGTTCACCAGCCAGTTGAAGCAGCCGATGTCTAAGTGAGTCCGATACTCTCTCGGCCTCTCCTCATCTATCAAACACTCACCGTATCGGCCGGAAAACTGTGGAAAACAAGTGGAAAATGCCCAACACTTGTGGACCTGCAGCTGCTGTCTGACATCAGAAAATCCGCGTCCTTCCCACCTGCCATTCTCAAGCAACTGTAACAGGGGAACAGAGTGGTCTGTGGCATTCGGTACCGACATCATATCCGAGCGGTGAAGGACGAACCAAGCCATCAAATAAGCGTACGGAAGCTCCACCTTAAGAGTGGGAATCTGACCTGGCAAATCAGTTTCCTTCCGTGTGAAGGCACTGGAAAGCTGTCGAAGTCCTCGATGAATGTTAGCCACCATCACCGGAAGAAGTGAGAGTTCTTTCTTATAGGCGAGCTGAACTGCTGGGTAAAGTACCTCCAAGGGCAAGGCGTCGTCAGACTGATATGGAACCACGCACTTCTTTAGCCAAATAGCAAGATAATCGGCAAGAAGAGTCATCGGTCGAATCGGTGCGGTAGCATGCCATAAGAAGGATCTGAACCTGGTACCTGCAGGAAAACCGCCCTCAAGACTGCTAGTGGTACAAGAATGGGCGCCAATCTTCTTCAACAAACTGTTCACCCCTGAGGGAGTAAGTGGGGCCAACTCACAAATAGCCTCGCCAGAATTGCCTTCCAGGTTCTTGAACAAATAATTGGCAAACTGCTTCAGACTCACAGATGCCTTGGTCCTCTTTGCTAAAGGCTCAGACTGCACCAAAGCAATGTGATAGTGACAAGTAAGATCCCATAGAGTCTCATAGCGATCGGGCATACGATCCTTCAACTGGTCCAATTCATGATTAGAGGGAAAGTACTCCTGGTATAGCATCTGTCCCATAGGCAAGCCAGAAATCCTGTGCATCTCGTGAAGAGCCAAGCCCAACTCCCCCTGCCGGGTCAGAAAAGTGTTCGAGTCTGGATTATATAGCTCGAACAAAGCACAGAAATGCCTCAAACTGACAGGCAAGCCATACAAGGTGGCACGAACGGCTGCATACAAACCGCAAGCGTGCAACTCCTCGCCCCATCGGCTCAATACGTACGTCGTCATGCGGGTCCACCAAAACTTGTCTAAAGAATGGACCCAACCATAAATCCTGTGACGCGTCGCAGGCATCTCCCGTCCTAGAGCAGCGAGGCGATTCCTCAAGGTAGAAGCGGTGGCAAGGAATTCGTTACGTGGTGGTGCATCCAGCCCTAACACTCCAGGATGCAATCCGGTGATATGACTCCTGCTCGAGCCAGGAACTGCCCGATGAGTGACGTAGCCGCAATGGACACTCTCATGATCCTCCGTCAAGCGCCACGACATCTCCCGTGTCACAGCCTGACGCCTGAGCTCAGTCAATGAGCGATGCCGAGGAATCTTCGGCAAGTATATGAAGCCACTGCCGGTCTTATGAAGCCACTGCTCAGCATCAATAAATACGGCTTCTGGGTCATCGACAGAATCACCAAATAAGAAATCGCTCTTCCGAAGAGGCTGAGTAGAGCTAGCGTCCTTCACAAAAGGCGCATCTGTAATCAGCTGGCGAATAGCTCGATGCCCACCTTCCCTCACCACTTAGGCAACCTCAGTCGATGTACCCGAAGCAAACTGAGGAACAACTGGAATAGGGGAAAGATCGTCGGAGGTCGAGTAATACTCGCCACGACGCCCATATACTGCGTGGGATGAGAATGATCCAGAAGGGTATCCCACTACAAAATAAACAGTTAAACACTGGTTAGTCTCAATTATAAAAGGAAATTGAACTCATCTTACAAATAGCTAAGATAGAGTCATTGTCTTATAAAGGGTGAGACGATTTGGCCACATTGTGCAATCACAAAACAGGGTATGTCGACAACATATCCCTGCCTTATAAAACGCAATGTAGCGTCAAATCGCCCCCTTTATTTTTGAGATATGGTTTTGACCAAGCAAAACATATCTTTAAAGCGTCGATCCTCACCAAGGAGAATCAAGGCTCTTCCCGATTGCTTCACCAAGGAGAACAACGTGGGGTAAAAAGGACCAATTTGCAAATTTTCAAGAAAAAAGGGGTTAATTTGCAAAATTCCCAAATATGCCAAAAAGCGTCGATCCTCACCAAGGAGAATCAAGGCTCTTCCCGATTGCCTCACTAAGGAGAACAACGTGGGGTAAAAAGGATCAATTTACAAATTTCTAAGAAAAAAGGGCTTATTTGCAAAAAAGTAGCTCACCAGCGTAAGAAGGAGGCGCGCCATCAACCGACACAGCAGGAGAATGACCTCTCGGCACACGAGACATGATGGCCTGCAAAATAACTCAACGGGTTAGATTCAAAAAATAATTTCAGCCCTAATTTTTGCATAAAAACCCCTCAAAATTGTAATTTTTACCCCCTGAAAGAATAGCTCGAGGCGTCAAATCACACCCTCAACCCTTACATACAATCCCACGACTCTATACATTGGATCGAACATGAAAAAGATCAAGATTGTGGAGGCTTTACCTGAAGAAAAGCTCGAGATCCAATAAAGATGAGATCTTTAAGGAAACTTGAACCACGCGCTCGAGGGGCCTGAGAGAAATTTTAAATATGGAGTTTTTGGGAGATTTTTCAGTCCAAGATCAAAAGGAAGCCTAGATCTGGGACGACTATCAAGGTTTGAGGGAGAACGGATGCTCGAGGGAAGAGAAAATCAAAAATAGGTCAAGGGGGGGGGGGGGGGCGGCCCTAGAGAGGAGAAAGAAAAGAAGAAAAAGAAGAAAAAAAGGGACCCCTTTTATAAGGTGAACCAGCCTTGAACCGGACCGGACCAAGTTGAACCGGACCGGATCAGTCCAAATGGGGTTGAATCGAGCATCGAAATGACTTCAAATCAACTGAGAGTCTCATCCTTGGTTTATTCCTGTCTCTCCCACACATTCGGAAGGAGCGGAAGAATTTTTTTTGAGCCAAAGTACTGCCTTTTTTGGCTCATTTTTCAAGCCGGTTCAGCTCATTTTGGGCACGGAAATACTCCAATAAGGTATACGAGTATAAACTATTCCCTATTTTTATTAAGAAGTTCCTGGAGAATATTTTTCTAAAAATATTCTTAAGGATAACTCAATAACACGACGTCGGATAACGCGTCGCAAATAAAGACTCAACGCCAACAACCGAGGGTTAGTTGTACGTCGAACCAATGAGCACGAGCTAAAAGATTGCAAAATCAGGAATCGACTTCAGGTTCAAATTCCGACAACGGTCAGACAATAAATACAGCACCGGAATCCTTACAGACATTCGACAAAGTACCGAATAGCCTGAAGGAGTGAAGGAATACAGAACGAAGGTCATTCCAGGTCCCGTTACACCGACGAAGGGTAGGGGCAATCATATCCAAAGCATTCCAGACTCTTCTATAAAAGAATGAGGCTGAAACGCTTTGGAGGGGGTATCTGTAGGCATATAAAATTGCCTATAGGTCCCTTAGCATAGCTCGGCACGATAATTCGACAAATCAATGGACGTTCGAGCGACGAGGCGATGAGGCACGCAAGCAACAGAATACGTTCGCATGTGGAACCAATCCAACGGTTCGGAAAGTCAACGAGTCGTCCAACAACAAAATGGATTCGAACTCCAACACCGAGGCGGATTATTGCCAAATAAAGACCCGGGCTATCAAATTAAGGTCCGATACAAATCAAACGAAGATCCGAAAGACGAGAAAATGACGGAACACACCCGGGGGGACTCGGCCGAAACCGAGCCACCCTAGGGTGGCTCGGCATGAGCCGAGCCACCCCAA
>BQKN01000535.1:190303-202823 GCA_022839385.1 Asparagus kiusianus | reverse complement strand
AACCTTTTATTTCTGAAATCATTACACTGCTCATCAGCATCTCTAATAGTTGCTAATATAATATTGGTTATGTTGTTGTCGCAACCATCAAGATCAATCATCTCAAACATGAGGTCGTGTTTGTAGCGATTATAATGCTGCGGATGTAATGATTTAGAAATCTCTTCTGTTTTGCTTGTAAGGATTAGTTCTGCTTCTTGATTTGAAGGAATCATTGCCTTGTAATCTTGTGGGGATCAGCTATCCATTGTGATTTTTAGACAACCTACAGCATGGATACGAAGCCAGTTAGTATACCATTGGGAGTCCATTTGAAGCTTTCAACAGATCTTTCACCGAAGTCAGTTAAAGATCGAGAGTTGATATCGAAGACTCCATATGCGAGCATGATTAGGAGCTTGATGTACGCGATGGTATGTACGAGGCTGGATTTTTCACAGGTGGTGAGCATGGTTTCGAGATACATGCACGATCCAGGAGTGGGTCATTGGGACGTCGTGAGATGGATTTTGAGGTACATTAGAGGTATGCTCAATGTTGGTTTGGTTTATGAGCGGGATACTATAGGTGGGCAGCTATGCATTGGCCATGTTTATTCGGATTATGCCGGGGATTTGGATAAGCGCCGGTCTACGATGGGGTATGAGTTCACTTTGACCCATGCGCCGGTGTATTAGAGATGTACCTTACAGTCTATGGTTGCTTTGTCTACGATGGAGGCAGAGTATATAGATTACGGAGGCTATTAGGCTTCAAGGACTTTTGGAAGAACTTGGTATATCGCAACGGTCCGTCATCATTCATTGTGATAGCATGAGTACTATCTATTTAGCGAAGAATCAGGTTTTTTATGTGAGGACGAAGCACATTGATGTTCGTTATCATTTTGTTCGGGATGTTCTTGAAGATGGCGATGTGGAGATTGTGAAAGTCCACATGAAGGATAAACCAGCAGATATGCTCACTAAGGTGGTTCCGAGCAACAAGTTTGATCATTATCGAAACTTGTTGCACATTCGTGATTGTTAAGGCCGTTAGCGGCCATTGAGATGAACTACGGGCGGCTTGATCCCTTAGGAGAGGGGGTACGTAGGCAACCATGTTGGTGCAGTTGTGTTTGGAGAAACGACGTACTGGTGCTCTTTATTTAGTGTCGGTTCAGTTTTGACAAAATTTCGCCAAGGTGGAGAATTGTGGAGAAATTCAGAAAAAATCAGTTTTTCTCGTTTTTTAGCCCGTGAGTCGACTCATACATGCACATGAGTCGACTCATCAGGTTGAGTCGACTCATGCCTGTCATGAGTTGACTCACGAAACCCAGCCATTTTGTATGAAGTTTCTGACAAGTCGACTCACCTTTGTTATGAGTTGACTCACTTGGCATGAGTCAACTCATGCCTGTCATAAGTCCACTCATCGACAGTTTCCTGGTTCATTTGGGTTTCTGTTTGGATATAAATAGGGATACGATTTTCTAGGGTTATATATAGAAGAGATATAAGAGATTTGAGTATTGTGAGAGGGAGATATTGTGAGCAAGTTGAGAGTTTGGTTGAGGGTTAGTTGGAGTAATTTTGTGTGATTGTAACCCTTTTGTACTCTCCTTGATTTAGTAGAATCTCCCCATCCTCTCCCGTGGACGTAGGCAAATTGCCAAACCACATTTATCTCTGTGTTTGGTTTGGATTTGTCGTATTTGGATTGGATTGTGCTTGTGTGTGGTTCTCTTCTTCTCAGTGATCTCAGACTCGTTCGGTGTGCGTGTGCACACTTCCGCATAGGTGCGTGACATTGATGATTAGGTTCATAACAGATGTCTTCGCCAGAGAGGCTTTGGATTCGGCCGCTTAGTGTTCGGCTGGCAAACTTGATGGGGGTTTTCTTCGGGGACGTCGACATGGTTTTCTTTCTATCTAGCTAGCTAATTGTACGTACAAATTTTGAGCTAGGTATTACGAAGTGTTCTTCTTCTTTTTTTCCTCTCTTTTTCTTTTTACTTTTTGTTGCATGTTTCATGAGAATTGGTGATTCCATGAGATGCAAAGGAGTGAAGAATAGGATTGAATGGTGAAGCGCGAATTAAAAACACGAGAGCAAATTTTCATATGGGTTGCGGTGAGGAAATAGCGGGAGGAGGGTAAGGCAGCTAGGATCCGGATCCACTACAACCCAGGCTATAGAGGAACCCTACAATGGTTCTTATACTCAATTCTTAACTAACTACACGCAGACACGTGGCTAATGTTCTTTAAAGAATTAGGGGCTGCACTTAGGGGGGTTTTTAACCTGTAGTGTTAACGGGGCTTGCCAGTAGCCCATCATCTGAGTTCCTTTTTTTTCTTTTTCTTTTTTCTAGGAAAGAAATCTTGAGGGACGTAGTTTTATTTTCTTTCTCACCCCAACTGATTGCTCCACAAATATATTCATTATAACGGAGCACTCCCTCCCGTTATGAAAAGTAGATGCCATGCTAATGCAAATTTCGCACGTAAACACCTCAAATTTACTGTAAGATATTGAAGAATATTAACCAAAAAGTGGATGTTTTGATTCTGAAGAATTATATTGTGTGCTTGTGTGTATACACACAACATGAAGGGGAAAACTTCAACGAATAATCTATCATATTGCTTCACTCTCGTGAGCACTTTTTCCATTCGTCGCCATTCCTTACGCCATGCTATCTTCTCTTTCCATCATCACGTGATTCTCCTCTACCCTCCATTGCGAGTGCTTTGAATGTTAGATCTTATGTTCGAGATCTAAACCATAAAGCCATTATTAATTCGAAGAGATTAACAAGAATCGAAAAGAGCGGAAGCTTATACCTGAATCCATGGATTAAACTTTGAGATGAGTTTTGGATCTTCTAATCTTAGGGTTTCTCTAGCCAAATTTCTCTCTAGATGAGGGTGAAAAGAAGTAGAGAATATAATCCTAGATTAGGGACCATAACCCCTTATTTATAGATGTTATACATTTGTAATTTGGCCCCTCATCAAATCATAATTACAACCTGGTATCTGCACATATAACCCCATGATTTATTTAAATATCCATTAACCCAGATTAATTGATCACTTTAGTGGGTTATCCTTAAAGATAGCAATACACATTGATTAATCATATGTGCCCACAAATAGATTTAATTAGATTTAAATCCAACAATCTCCCACTTGGGCACCATATGATTCCTTAAATTGTGTATAACCTTATGAGCTCAAAAAACTGCTATCACTGAAAAAGGTATTTTCGAACAATCTCGTCCATTGATTATATCAATATAGGATCAAAGCGGCATTCGTCACATTTATCGTAACTAAACCCATCAATGGTCACATATACCAATACAATCAAACGACATAGATCAAACATGGATGTGCAGCATGAAAATTACATGCAATGTGATCAGTACATGTCTATTTTTAACTGGTCCTCCTTAACTTTAGTGAGGTCAAAACCAAACATAATGTAACAGAGTGTCTTAACTGAGTACTTTATTCTGATCAAACAATACAACCAAACATAAAGCACCAAAATTTTTTTACAAACTCCCACTAAATCATGATATCCTCGAATAACACCACACCCATATGAGCAGTGTGCTCATGAAAGACCTTGGGTGGTAATCCCTTAGTAAGAGGATCAGCTATCATGGAATTTGTCCCAATGTGCTCTATGGATATATGTCTACTCTGTACCCTTTCTTTCACAACCAGGAACTTACTGTCAATATATTTTGACTTAGTTGAGCACCTGTTGTTATTAGAATACATTACTGCAGATTTATTATCACAATATAACCTTATTGGTCTTTCCACATTTTCAAGAATGCGTAGTCTAGTGACAAAATTTCGCAACCATATTCCATGATTGGATGCCTCATAGCAAGCTACAAATTCTACTGCCATAGTGGAGGAAGCTACAAGTGTCTGTTTGACACTTTTCCATGATATAGCTCCTCCTGCTAACATATAAATGTAGCCTGATGTAGACTTTCTGCTATCTTGGCATCCAGCAAAATCAGAATCAGAGTACCCAATGACCTCCAGCTGATCTGATTTTCTGTATGTGAGCATATAATCTTTTGTTTTCTGAAGATACCTCATAACCCTTTTGAGTGCTATCCAATGATCCATACCAGGGTTGCTTAAGTATCTGCCTAAGATCCCAACAATGTACGCAATATCCGGACGCGTACATACCTGAGCATACATTAGACTTCCTATAGCCGAAGCATAAGGAATCTTCTGCATTTCCTAAATTTCAAGGTTGCCTTTAGGGCACTGATTGAGACTAAACTTGTCTCCTTTAGCAACAGGGGTATCTCCTGGTCTGCAGTCTTGCATGCCAAACCTTTTAAGTACCTTATTGATATAACTCTTTTGTGATAATCCAAGAATACCCCGAGAATGATCTCGATGTATTTGGATTCCTAATATAAAAGAGGCGTCCCTAAGATCTTTCATTTCAAAATTCTTTGATAGAAATCTCTTGGTTTCGAGCAATATGCCTATATCATTAGTGGCAAGCAATATGTCATCTACATACAGAACCAGAAAGATATGCTTACTCCCACTGAACTTGTGATATACACAGTCATCAACAATGTTCATCTGAAAATCGAACGAGATAATTATTTGTTAAAACTTGTAATACCATTGACGAGGTGCTTGCTTGAGTCCATAGATGGATTTTCTTAATTTGCAAACCATATTCTTTGAGTCTCCCGACACAAAGTTTTCTGGTTGCACCATGTAAATCATCTCATCAATGTCTTCATTGAGAAATGCAGTCTAAACATCCATCTGATGTAACTCAAGATCATAATGAGCAACAAGTGCCATGATTGTTCTGAAAGAGTCTTTCGATGAAACCAGAGAGAAAGTCTCTGTATAATCAATGCCTTCCTTTTGAGTAAAGCCTTTAGCTACAAGACGTGCCTTATACCTCTCCACATTACCGTTTGCATCCCGCTTGGTTTTAAATATCCATTTACAACCAATTGGTTTTGCACCTTCTGGTAATGAGACAAGTTCCCAAACCTTATTGTCTTGCATCGACTTGTACTCTTCATTCATGGCATCAATCCACTGTTGAGAGTTAGAACTTTTCATGGCCTGAGAGAAGTTGATTGGATTATCTTCCAACATTCCATTACTTTCCTCATGTTCTTGGAGAAATACAATATAATCATCCGGAATAGCATGTTCTTAAGGTTGTTGAGTTTGTTCTTCTGGAACAGGGAGTTGTTCAACATTGTCATCTTGAGGTTCCGAATTTACTTCTTGAGCAACAACATGTATAATAACCTGAATATTATCAAAAGTAACTGTATGGATTGGATCTGAAGCCAATTCCTCCTCAAAAACAATGTCTCTGACCTTATTTCTCCCCCCAAACTCAACATCCTCAAAGAATGTTGATGTTCCCGTCTCAAAAATATTCCTGAGTGTGGGATCATAAAACTTATAGCCCCTAGAGCGTTCAGAATACCCAATAATGTAGCTGCTAACTGTTTTGGAGTCCAATTTTTTTTCATTTGGCCTATAAGGCCTTGCCTTAGCTGGACATCCCCAAATATGTAAGTGCTTTAAACTAGGCTTTCGACCAGTCCAAAGTTCATAAGCTGTTTTAGCAACTGCTTTACTTGCCACTCTGTTCAGAATGTAAGCTGTTGTCTTTAGTGCTTCTCCCCAGAGTGACTCTGGTAAAGAAGAATGAGCAATCATACTTCTTACCATATCCTTAAGAGTCATGTTTTGTCTTTCAGCTATACCATTCATGCTAGGTGAACCCGGTATTGTGTACTGTGGGACGATACCGCATTCCTCTAGGTATCTAGCAAATGGTCCTGGACGTTGTTCACCTGAACCATCATATCTACCGTAGTACTCACCACCACGATCAGATCTAACGGTTTTAATTCTTCGGTTGAATTGATTCTCAACTTCAGCTTTATAGGCTTTGAACATGTCCAGAGACTCGGATTTTTCATGAATGAGATATAGGTACCCATAACGTGAGTAATCGTCTATGAATGATATAAAATATTATTGACCATTCCAGGATGTTGTAGGGAATGACCCACAAATATCCGTATGTATCAATTCTAAGACATCCGAAGATCTATTGGCACCTAATCTCTTAACTTTGGTCTGTTTTCCCTTGATACATTCAACACATACGTTGAAATCCGAAAAATCAAGGGAATCCAAAATGCCATCAGACACAAGACGCTCAACTCTACCTTTTGAGATATGACCCAAGCGCTTATGCCATAATGTCGCCGAATTTTCCTTATTTAATTTACGCTTAGTAAAACGCGATTCCGCATGCAAAGTTTTATTATAAGAAGCAATTGTATCAAGCAAATATAGGTTGTCATAAGTACTCAAGTAACCAGTTCCCACAATATTTGAATTAAAAGATAAACTGAATTGATTGTTTCCAAATGAACAAGAATAACCTGATTTGTCTAATACAGAAACTAAAATCAAATTCCGTCTAAAAGACGGTACTACAAAAGTATCTTTCAAATCCAAATAGGAACCAGTTCCTAATAGCAACCTAAAGTGCCCAATTGCTTCCACATCTACCGATTGTCCGTCGCCCACAAAGATGTGTCTTTCAACATCACTTGGCTTTCGGTAGCTCAGGCAACCCTGCATAGAAACACTTATGTGAGTAGTAGCACCAGAGTCTAATCACCAAGTGTTTTTAGGTACTAAAGCTAAATTAATCTCAGAACAGACCAAAGTAAGGAACGTAGCCTTATTAGCACGCCAGGGGTGATATTTGGTACAATCCTTCTTTACGTGTCCAGGCTTGTTACACAAGAAGCAACCCTGATTATCCTTATGTTGTTTCTTCTGAACTGGACCCTTAGCAGCTTCATTATCATTCTTTCTTTTCTTGCCCTTATCCTTAGAGGCATAGGCCAAATGAGCACTTTCAGTCTTATCTTGCTTCAACCTGTCTTCTTCTTGTACACAGTATGAAATGAGCTCATTTAGAGTCCATTTCTCCTTTTGACAGTTATAACTGACCTTAAACTGATTGAATTGTGCAGGAAGAGATAACAAAACCAGATGCACTGATGCGGCATAAACATGTACCAAAAAGGTTGCAAGTACACAACCGTGTCAAGTTATAGTATAAAGATATCGATCCCACGAGGAAGGTGTTTTGTAGGAGAAAATATAAAATTGATTCTTATTTTGTGTGCGTGACAAATAGGAGTGATGAGTGAATGTGATTGTGGAGAGATAATGAGAGTGATAGTGTATAGATCAATGTGTTTGAGAATAAATGTGATCAATAAGACAAGAAAGAAGAATGAATAAAATTGAGAAACAAATCAAAAATAAAATTCAAGAATAAAAGAAAATGCAAGAAATTAAAGATGGTGGATTCAATTATAGATATGAGTAATCTAAAATTGAACTCACTTCTTAGAAAATGGTGATTCCCTAGAGGGTTCTAGCCTAAAGGCGAATCAAACAAAATAAAAATAAACAAAAAGAAAAACTAAACCCAAGAGGGTTCTAGCCTCTAGGTGAATAGTGTAAAAAATTAAAATCTAACTACAAAATAAATTGCAAAATCTAAACTATAAAATAAAATTACAAGAATTAAATGCAAGAAAATAAATCTACTCTATAAGCATGAAATAAATCTAAGGCAAGAGGGTTCTAGCCTCTTGGCTATTTAACAAGAAAATAAAATCTAATCTACAAGCATAAAAATAAATCTAAACTAATAAGCAATAAAAGAGAAAAAGAAAAGAAATGCAAACCTTCAAATAATTCTCCATCTTCATCTTCATCTTCATCATCCAACAAAGAGAAGAAGAGAAAAATTTAAAGTGGTAAAAAAATTATTATTATTAATTGCAACAAAAAGTTATAATTTTGGAAGGCCTTCTCAATTAAGAGTAGCCCTCCTCTCCAAAAGGAGTTACAAAAATTTTCACACCCTTAACCCCTCACTCTCTACCCCTATTTATAGTAATCTTCAATGAATATGAGCCATTGGATTTGTCTTGAGCACCAAGCAATAATCTCCACCTTTGCTTTTAGTTCTTCTCTAGCCCAAATATAGGAGGCACATATGATTTTAAAAAATAAACAATTGAAAATCAAGTGCACAAGTGCCAAGTCCGGTCTAATTTCTGCAGCAATCATCTTTGAAGAGCCCAAGTTGCAAATCCAATTGAAAACAAAATCAAGTCTCTGCAGCAAAGAAATAAGTCCATGGGCATTTGATTTTCAAAACAAAATCAGGCCCAATTGAAGCAACCACCGGCCCATTTTCATTATTCACTTGTGATTAAAATTCAAAGCTTCAAGTCTGGCCCATTTTTTTTCTCCAAACAAATCTGCAGCACAGTCCAACGTCCGGTCTTCATGCAGCAATTCAAATACGGTCATTTGAATCCAATCTCCAGCAGCCGGTCTTCAGCAGGTGTCCGGCCTTATGCATTTGATTTGAGAAAAAATGCAATTCATTTGAGAAAAAATCCGGCCCATGGAGCTCTTCTTCATTTGGTGTAATCTTTTTGATGGGCTTTGGGCCTTGAGAAATTGAAAATTCACTTGTGAAAAAAAAAACAAGAGGAGGAGCTGCCATAGACATTTGGGCTTTTGGGCTTTTAAAATTCAAATATTTCATTTCTCTTATTTTTCCATTTACTCAAGGGCCTTTGTTGAGAGATGAGATTTTTGGGATTTATTCTTCATCAACCTGCAATTAAAGATAAAAGCAATTATTAGTGGTATATTTATTCATATAAAATAGATAATGAGGGTATAAAATTGTAATAAAATGTGATTATCATACACCAATAACTCATCACAAAGATCAAGTTTAAGTGCCTTAAGCTTTGAAACAATATGAGACATTTCCATAATGTACTCCCTGATATTTCCTTTGCCCTTATACTTCATTGAAATCAAGCGAGCTAAAAGCGTACTTGTTTCTACCTTATCGTTTTTCGCAAAATGCTTCTCAATTTCGGCAAGGAAATCTTTAGCCTTAGTAATCCCTTCGGATTCTATGACCCTGAAGGCTTCCGGAACGCCGCGCTTAATGATCATAAGACTCATGCGATTTGAACGCTCCCACTTCTCATACTCCTTCTTTGCATCAGGAGTGCTATCCGCATTAAGAGGTTGGGGTTGTTCAGTTCTTAATGCATAGTCAAGATCCATGCAGCCAAGAACAATTAATATTTGTCCCATTTAGCATGGGAATTGAGTTGATGTTAGCAGAGATTGTTGCAGCAGATGCATTAGCTGAAATAAAACAAAAAATACTCACATTAATAACCATAATTAGTAATCAATAAAATTTAAATAATGACAAATCCCATCTCAAGATATCTGACACAACATTAATATCAAGTCTTTGGACAGTAATATTAACTTGTAAGTGATACATTGTTGCAATGATCAAACATTGACAATAACTCATGTCAAAAAATGAAACTATCTTTGGATCGATTTATTATTCACATGTAAACCTTATAATTATCACACGTTTATCATTGCAGATGTGTATGCAGTCTAAATAAATATTAACCTTCCTTAGGGACGATTAAATATTTACACGAAAGCATACACACAAACATCTCACATTCCTCATGAACAATCTACACAAGAGAGGTTACTTTGGCAACATCTTGTTTCAATTAATCAATTGGAGTGAGAGACAACTGTAATACATTAGTGTCATAATATTTGAATTAAATAATTGATTAACTACCAAATTAGATTTAAATTAAAAGGTTTTAATTTAAATCAACTAAATTTCCAACTTAATTGGGGTCTCATAGCTTAATTAGGGCCCAT
The DNA here is from genome assembly GCA_022839385.1 of Asparagus kiusianus. Lineage (NCBI taxonomy): Eukaryota > Viridiplantae > Streptophyta > Magnoliopsida > Asparagales > Asparagaceae > Asparagus > Asparagus kiusianus. The sequence continues at coordinate 192,972 of BQKN01000535.1, read as the reverse complement.
AACTTAATAAATTAAGTATACCAAAGTGGACCCATGAAAAGCCAAGGCTTAACCATAGTGAACACGAAGTTCGCTTGACTTCGAATGCGAGGTTCGACTGTATTGAGTACAAGACTCACCTAAGAACGAACGCGAGGTTCGTTTAAAAAATGAACGTGAAGTTCAACTTGAGAACGAACACGAGGTTCGTTTGGATTGAGCACAGGGCTCGCCTGAGGATGAACGCGGAGTTCGACCTGAGAATGAACGCAATGTTCAACTTGAGAACGAACGCGAGGTTCGACTTAAATTGAGCGTGAGGCTCACCTAAGAACCGAGCGCGAGGCTCAACTTGAATTAAGCACGAGGCTCACCTGAGAACTGAGCGCGAGGCTTAACTAAGAACTAAGCGCGAGGCTCAATTTGAATTGAGCGCGAGGCTCACTTGAAAACTGAGCGCGAGGCTCAACTAAGAACTGAGCGCGAGGCTCAACTAAGAACTGAGCGCGAGGCTCAACTTCAATTGAGCGCGAGGCTCACCAGAGAACGAACGCTAGGTTCGTTTGAGTTGAGCGCGAGGCTCAACCTGAGAACGAACGCTAAGTTCGTTTGAAGCTTTCAAGCCCCGCCAAAATTTAAGGTAACCACCTCCTTAATATTCGCCACGTTTTCACGCACGAACCCTTAGGGTTTCAAACTGAAACCGCCGTCGCCATTGCTCCTGCACCCAAAGGTCGAAACCCTAGGGTTTCCTGACGCAGCCGTCACCGTCGGAGTCCAGAGCGAGGCCGCCAGCGAAACTTCGCCGGCGAGGAGCACGGGACCGAAGACCAAACCCAAAAAATCCAAAAATTTCCTCGATTTTATTTTCAAAACAGATCCAGAATCGATAAAAATGAGTTTTCTTGATCCAGATCTAAAAAAAATCGAAGAAAAATTCCAAAAAATTGAAAAATTTTACTGTTCACGATGAATTTTACTCTTCATCCGAACAGTTCTGAATAAAACCAGATATTTTTAAGATAAAAAAACCTAATTTTAATCTTAATCTCTTAGAACAAATCAATGTGGCTCTGATACCACTTGTTAGATCTTATGTTTGAGATCTAAACCATAAAGCCATGATTAATTCGAAGAGATTAACAAGAATCAAAAAGAGCGGAAGCTTATACCTGAATCCATGGATTAAACTTTGAGATGGGTTTTGGATCTTCTAATCTTAGGGTTTCTCTAGTCAAATTTCTCTCTAGATGGGGGTGAAGAGAATTAGAGAATATAATCCTAGATTAGGGACCATAACCCCTTATTTATAGATGTTGTACATTTGTAATTTGGCCCCTCATCAAATCACAATTACAACCTGGTATCTGCACATATAACCGCATGATTTATTTAAATATCCATTAACCCAGATTAATTGATCACTTTAGTGGGTTATCCTTAAAGATAGCAATACACATTGATTAATCATATGTGCCCACAAATAGATTTAATTAGATTTAAATCCAACATTGAAAGGTCACAATAGTTAGTTAAACAAAAAAGAACATAAAACCAAATTTTCTATTCATTCCCATGCATAAAAAATCACAATGAACTTGAAATTTACAAGGACTAAAAAAGAACTGCACCAAAAATTAATTGATAATTAGCTTAGAACTGAGGTCACATCATAGACGGGATCATCTCCTATGTTGGAAAATGCACGCAAGGTGGGGAGGGAAGGTGACATTTGAGTCAGGCTTCATAACACTTGCCAACTAAAGGAAGAGGGAGAGGGCAAGCGGCGTTGGTGTCAGGTTCTTGACGCGTCAGATTGAAGAGGTGAAGAACACGAAGTTAGATCACTGGTACAAACGGTGGCATTCCAGACGGAAAATTCCGTCTGGAATAGTTCAAAAACCGTCTAGAATAGATATTCCAGACGGCATTCCGTCTGGAATAGCCGTCTAGTTAGTTTTTGTCTGGAAAAGTGTAATCCAGACGGAAATTCCGTCTAGGATACATCCTAGACGGAATTTCCTGGACGGAAAAAAAACCATCTGGAAAGCTTTCCAGACGGAAAATCCGTCTGCAAAAAACCGTCTGGGATGTTTCCCAGACGGAATATCTGCGACGGATATCCGTCTGCAAAAAACCGTCTGCGATACATCGCAGACGGTTATTCTCAGACGGAAATCCGTCTGCGATAAACCGTCTGCGGTACATCGCAGACGGAAAATTCCAGACGGTTTTCCGTCTGGAAAAAACAGTCTGCGATCGCAGACGGTAATATCCCAGACGGATATTCCGTCTGGGATACTGCCATCTGCGGTACATCGCAAACGGTTTTTTCCGTCTGGGATGGTCATAGTAACCCAGACGTTTTTTCTTTCCAGACGGAAAAAACCGTCTAGGATGCAATCCTGTAAATCCCAATTAGCTAGTTATGCAGCTTTCATTGTACATTTGCATAAGACCCTGTAAATCCAATCAAATATACCAGTTTATTACATAAAATACCCTGTAAATCCAATCAAATATACCAGCTTTCAAAACAACAAACCAAAATCCCAATAAATTAACAACCAACAATTGTTATATACACTCTTACATATATCCCAACAACAAACCAAATAACATAAAATATCTCAAATCAACAATTGTTGCCATATGTCCCAATAACATACATTGTCTCAAATCAATAACAT
>BQKN01000535.1:157112-180303 GCA_022839385.1 Asparagus kiusianus | reverse complement strand
ATATGGAATTGTCAAAAGACTACTTGAGAGATTAATATACAAAAAAAATTTAAAAATTTAAAAACAGCAATTTTCGAAGCCATACCTTGAACCCAATCACAAATGGCAGCAGCTTGAGGAGAGCAACCCGAAGAGAGGAGGAAATAATCTACAAAAGAGAAAAGCCTAGCTCAGATCTAGGGTTTCGTTGTACACGGGGAGAGAGAGGAGAAAGGGGGAGATCGAAACCCTAGCTCAGATCTAGGGTTTCGACGAGAGAGGAGAAGGGAAGAGGGGATCGGAGAGACAGAGGTTACCTGCGTGCGTACGTTGAGTCAGAACTTGGTTTCTCGGCGGCAGCGGGGTATCTCGCCGGCGACGAGTTTCGAGAGAGTGGCTGAGATCGAAGGGGAAGCGAGGGGGTTCGAAGGGCTGGGATCGGAGGGTTTAAACCCTAGCTCAGATCGAAGAGAAGGGGATCTGAAATTTTCGTGAGGGGATCGAAGAGAAGGGGCCGGATCTGAAATTTCTTGGATAGGGGATCGAAGAGAAGGGGAGGTCTGAAATTATCGTGAGGATTAAAAGGAAAAGGGGGATTTTCTTTAGGTGGGTTCCACTATTCTAGACGGAAAAATCTGTCTGTAATAATTCCTAGACGGGTATTTCCGTCTGGAATAGTGGGACCCACGTTATTTTGAAATTAAAATATAAAATAAAGGTACAATAGTTATTCTAGACGGAAATTTCCGTCTAGAATACACTCTAGACGGAAATTTCCGTCTAGAATACATTATTTCAGACGGAATAATACAGACGAAAATTTACCGTCGCGGCATTTAGCATCCTAGACGGAAAAATTTCCGTCTAGGATAATCCGTCTACAATAATCCAATTTTTACTAGTGGATGCACACGACGAGTTTCAAATATGAAGGGACGATGTCAGATTGAAGCGCTGAAGCTCTTGGGTGTAGAGTTTTTGTTCTCATGTTTACGTTGCTACTACAAACGTGGAGGATAGGAAGAAACATTAATGTCGGATTGGAGCGCTTGTGGATGTGGCTCACAATGGATGTAATAGCACAATGAAGAACATTTACATTCAGATCCTGATCATATTATGCTCACTCGTTACCGAGTTGAGGATGATAGCTCGCGGCCGTTAGGAGGGTGGCTGGCGTTGGAATCGGGCATCAAAGGGATCGTAACAACGAGAAGAGGAGATGTCACGGTGATGTGGTCGACATACGGTTGAAGCCCTCGCCGCCATCCAGCAATAATTTGAAACGAGTGTATACAGTTGAAGCTTTTTTTTCCATATTGCCCAATCAAAAAAGCAAAGCTAAAGCCTTTTCCCCCGCCTCTTTTTTTTACAGTAGAAATTATGAAGGGAAGACACGACGCTTTTTTTTTTCACATCGGACAAAGCAAATGCGGAGGAGAAGAAAGAGCGCTAACTGCATCTTGGTTTCAATTTTTTTCTTTATACCAAACCAACCATTCTTAACAAATAAAGAATCTTTTATTTGATTAAGATCTTGATGAGATCTTTCATCTAACGTCCACAAACTTTGGTGGACTGATCACTCAGTCCACTTAAGTTTATAAGAACTATATATATATAATAAAACTCCGGTTGCAGCAGGGCGCTTCAAAGACACAGAACAAGAGTGGAGAATAACAACACTGAATAAACACAGTGAAGACAAAGAGAACAACACACAATGATTTAATGTGGTTCAGTTGGTGTAGGTGTCAAAAATTACCTATAGGTCCCCGCACGCAGTTCGAGACGAAGAAAGGACGATAAACATCATTATCCGAGTCAAAGAAGATTATTCAATAATGTAGAGAAGCTAACAAGGGAATAAAGAGAGTCGGTGAAGCGTACGAGTCAACGTAACACGCGAAACGGCAAAACAACGAAGAAACAACTCAGCTAGGAGCTGTGTTTCGCCCACAAGGGGCAAAACACCATGTGTGTCTTGCCCACACCATGTGTGTTTTGCCCATGGAAAGTTGTAGGTCTCTTCGTCAGCTTTCCAATGCATCTTGAATCACCTCATTCTGAGATCGAACGACAGAGTTAGAGCCAAAATACCCGAGACAGTCCAAACTGTTTCACACCTGCGAGACACCAATAGTGTCTCGCACATTTTGGCCATGATGCATTCTGATTCTGAAGAAGCTCAAAAATTAAAAGTCATAGGTCTCTTCGTCATCTTTCTAACGCATCTTGAATCACCTTATTCCAAGGTCAAACGAAGGAATTAAAGTCAAAATACCAAAGGCAGTATAAACTATTTTCTTCAACCGAGACACGAAATCTGTCTGGAAAGCTATGAGACTGCTTACTGTTTTCGAGACATGGAATCTATCTGGAAAGCTATGAGACAACTTATAGTTTTTGAGATACAGAATCTGTCTAGAAATCTATAAGACAACTTATAGTTTCCGAGACACGGAATCTGTCTAGAAAGCTATGGGGCGACATGCTGTTTCCGAGACACGGAAACTATCTCAAAAACTAGAGACAATGTAACACCGTTTTGTGACTCTTTTCTCGAGTTTTGTGCTGACCATGTAGCTTCTTAACTACTGGGGATCACCTATAAACGTGGAATAGCCGTTACAAACAGAAAATCCGACCATAACTGCGGAAATCATAGCATTTAAAGGGGGATGTCGGTTACAAAACGGGCTGGAGCAACCCCTTCTTCTGAGACAGTGGACACTATCTCGAAAACATGGGTTGTCAGTTAGCATTGGTTTCAACATTCTACCTTCAGTTACAGCTTCTAGGGGCTATAAATACTTCCCTAACACCCATATGCATGGGATCAAGGAGATTCTAGGCAGAGACTTGAGCTTTTTGGCGATTTTTGAGCAAGAGAGAGAGAGAGAGAGAGAGAGAGAGAGAGAGAGAGAGAGAGAGAGTCTTGCACCGTTTTCAAGGAATCTTCAAAGTCTTTGGTGTTTCTTGAGATCTAAGCTGACTTGATCTTGAGAAGAGTATTTTATCTTACCTTGTTGAGATATCCACTTCTATCCTTGTTTTTAAAATGAAATATCGACCCTAAGCTGTCTTCGAATCAATCTGGATCTATGATTCGTCGTCCACGAGCTAACGCATCCCCGGCACAGACAAAGATCCCACGCAAGTAGCGACCGATAAACAGTCTTTGCATGTGTTTCTAGGGAGCACTCTTAATCTTGTTTTATTGTAAAGAGAAGTTTTACGAAGCACAAAGCTCACTCTTTTGTTTCCATTGTAATCGATAAACGTTTGTAATGAATCCTATAATAAAATTTGTTCCTGACGCAAACACGCTGGAGACCACAGTAGGAGCCAATGGTCTTAGTACCGAGACCATCGTGTCACAACCAATCAAGATCCAGGTTGAATCTACGATCGAGTACGAGTTCAACCAAGCAAAGTACGAGGAATATCTCTCCTCATCCTCCTCAAGATCTTCCTCATCTCGTAAATAAAAGAACAATTCATCTGTGAAGAAGGTGTTTCAATCTTCAATTTCAATGAAGGCTACGGGTGATGACTCTCGCCCAATTGTTGGTGAGGCTTCCCCTCGCAACACTGCTCCGGCGATTAACAATGTCGGAACCTCTGCTCACGACGACTCTTCTCCAGTTAAGGAGTTGTTGAATAAAAATTCGCCGACTCTGACGAAGAGGGCTCATTAGATACAACGCCAGTGCCACTCTCATCAGCTAGCTAAGGCTATGGAACAAATCAACGAAGTTCGCTACTACGCGGACCTAGAGTCAAAGAGGCATCGAGTGATCCAGTTGCCTCAAAGGAAAACCACTCAGATCTCTACCAAACTATCGACAGAGGAATGAGTTCTCATCAAAAGAGCCCGTTCAACTCTTAAGGAACGCATCCAAAAGCGTTGTGCAAATGCCTCTCTCGCGCTCAAGTTCGTGCGCAAAAGACACAAGAAATGAAGAAGGAAATGGTGGCCAAAGAACCACCAAAAGCCCACAAAGTTTGGATTCCAAAGTCTGAACCTACCCGAAAATCAAGCTTGGAGGCAGCGTGGATTATCTCCTTTAGCCGGGACACTAACCAGTGTCTCGCCCAAAGGAGCTTTGTCCGAGACACTAGCCGCTGTCTCAGCCAAAGCCAAGTTCCCGAGGCTACTTCTTCAACTCTGTCGACGTCCGTTCCTCTCCCGTCTGCTGCAATTATATCTGCTATACCATCAGTGGAATCTTGGGTTAGTCCTGACCTATCAAAATTCAAAATCACAATGGTGGATCGTCTTGGTCCTTTGCATTAAGGTCGAGGCAAAGCTCCGATCAAAGAACGCTTAGGTCTAATGAACAAATCTCAAGTGACTCTTCAGACTGGGGGTCGTACGTGTCCTCCCACCAAGTCAAAGTAGGCTGAGAAAACTCCTGTAACCACCCGCTTGGGGGTGCGTGTTGAAACCCAGGAGCCTGTTGAGAGTCCACACTCGCAAGAGGGTAGGTCTATACGTGCGACTCCTGAGAACGCCAAAAGGGCTTTACATCCCTGGAAGAAGACGAGTACGTTAAAAGACAACGTGATACCCATGGAGTCAAACCAACAGTCGATAGGTTGCTCCGATCATCATACCGATAAGTTGTACTATCAGACTGGAGATGTGAATAAGTCTCGAAAGAGGACTGTTCAAGAAACGAGTCCTCATTGCTCATGTGAAAGGCTCATCAGAGCAGTATTGTCTGAATATAGCTGCTCCAGAACCACTCCACAAATGGTCTCTATATTTCAAAGACTTTCCACCGAAGCACCAAGGCCCAAACCAAGACGTTTCCATAAGAAAAGATTAGCCGTTCAAGATAAAGAATTGCCAGAAGTCACCATCAACCTGGCTGATAAAGGAAAACAGCAAGCTACCAATTCTGACCCCGACTTTTCTCCAAGAGGAAGAGTTGATCAGAGGCTATCTTAAAGAATGTCACGGCTACAGCTAAGGGCAACTAGATGCAGAGATTACAGGAGAATGCATGAGTGGCTATCTTCAGATGATAAGGCCTCGGATACTTGTTCCGTAGTTGCTTCCGATGATACAACGTCCAGTATAGGGCAAGCTAGGGAGACATTCACCATCACACCTGATCAATTGGCTCAAATTCTTCAAGAAGCTCTGGCTAAGCAACAAGAAGAAATCAGAGCTAAAATGAGAATGGGATGGAGTTGACCATGTAACAGATGAGAGAATTGCAAACTAGACAACCTCATCAACAAACTGAGCCAAGTCAACAGGCTGAGTCTAGTCAGCGTAATGCCACGTCTGTTCAAACAAATAAAGTCAATAGTGACTCAAAGGTGGATGAACACATCTTCGCCGACACACCTCCCAATAACAATAACACTGGGGGTGGTCCAGTCGAGCCTCCTCAACCTCCTTAACATCCCTCGAAGAAAAATACAGGCGAAGACAAGAAAATAAAAGATCTTGAAAGCAAAATTAATGCTCTGGTGTGGCTCAAGAAGTGAAGAAGACCGGCATTCCATGCCCATATTTGAAAGAGTGGGAATCAATCCAGTATCCAGCGAAGTTCAATCTAATTAACTTCACGCCATTTGACGGGAAAGGCTCACCAACCCAACACTTGATCTACTTTAAATCTCACTGGGTATGATCTCTAGGAACGAAGCCTTGATGGTCCGATCATTCTTAGGCACCCTTCATGGGGTCGCCTTTGATTGGTACCTATTTGGGTAGAAAATTGATTTCGTTGAAGAATCCATTATAACTTTAAACGTTACAACAAATTCAAAAAAAAATCAGCCTTTTTATAAGACTTTCAATCAACGATTACAACTCTTTCTCAAACTACACACAATAGTAGTTCTAACTCCTATTGTTTATGCGGGATCGTTGGCAGTGCCGGGGTTTATCCATGGACCGTCTACGGATCAGATCCGGTTAGCAGAAGATGGATAATTAATGTTTTTACTTCACGAAGGAAGTAATCGCAGCAGCGATAATCTCGACCAAGCGAGATCACGGCTCTTCTCGAGATTCAAGACTAAGCTTAAATCCGGAGGAATAGGAAGAACAAGTCTCAGATCTCTTGAACTCTCACTTTGTTGAGGAACTCCGCCAAGATCTGCTAACTCTCTAAAATTCGTGCTCCAATCTCCAATTCGACAGCACTTCGTCCTCATGATTTCTTAATCCGGAGAAATGAGCACCCGAGCTCATATTTATAGGCTCCGGTACAGGGGTTTTTGGATCAAAACAAGGGATTCCTCCTTATCTTCAGTTAGTAACTGATTAACCACAGTATCAGATCAGTTGGGATGCTCAGGAACAAACAAATCCTGAAAGAATCCGCCAAAAAACCAGAAAAACTAGTTTTTGATCGGAACTGGCCGAATCGCCACTTAGTGGCTCGGCCCGTGGCCGCGCCACTTAGTGGCTCGGCCCGTGGCCGAGCCACTAGCCTGGCCGGGTCATTTTAATGTGACTCGGTCGCTAGGGGTTTTCTAGATTTTTTGGGTTTTGACTTGTTCCGTCGTTTACGCGTATTTCATTGTTTCACTGACTGGTATGCTTCCTCGATTTGCTTCGCGTGTTTCGTGGTAGATCGCCTGACGATGGCCGATGAGCGTATGAGCCATTTGTCGGTGGTCCGTGAGTACGCGAGCCACTTAGAACTGGATGATGAGTGCGCGGGCCAATTGGAGGTGGTCGGTGAGCTCACGGGACGCTTGGTTCGCAGTTCCGATAGCTGATGAGCATATGAGCCACTTGACGGTGGTCGATGAGTACGCGGGCCACTTAGATCTGGCTGGTGAGTGCGTGGGCCTACTGAAGGTGGCCGGTGAGCGCACGGGATGCTTGGTTCGCTATTCCGATTACCGATGAGCGTACAGGCTACTTGACGGTGGTCGATGAGTACGCGGGCCACTCGGACAAATCTTCTCGACTTGGGTGATGACGTTTATCACCTCCTCTTCGTCTCGATCCATATATGGGAACCTATAGGTATTTTTAGACACCTACAGATACCCCCTCCAAAGTGTTTCAGCCTCATTCCTTTATAGAGGAGTCTGAAATACTTTGGATGTGATAAGCCCGCACCTTCAGTCGGTGTTAATGGATCTATAACCGGTTTCAGTTCTTGACTTCTCCATATTTCAGTCTATTCAGTATTTTGTTGAACAGTTGAAATTCTTCTGGTGCTGCATTTATCGTCTGACTGTTGTCGAAGTCTCAAATCGAAACCGGTGAGTTAATTTTGGCTCATCTCACTGAGTTGACTTTGAACTAATTATCTGCTTTGCAATGCGTTGACCAGCATTGACCTAGGGCTACGCATTGACCGACGTTAACCCTAGGGTTTTGTGTTGACCTGAGGAGGACCAGTTTATACTCTTATACTCCTGGGAGTTTCAGAATTCAGTTTATCCTCGTATACCCGTTAGAGGTTGTCGGGTTATCCTTAAGAATATTACGCATAATATTTTCCAGGAACTTCCCGTTAAGAGTGAGAAATAGTTTAGACTCGTATTCCCCTTGGAGTATAAATATAGGCGTCGAATATGTCGAAAAAACACCCGAAAAGGGGGTCAAAAGGTAAACTGATCTCTCCATACGCGTGAACTGGCAAGCAATGTTCGCGACTCGGGCCGGTCCAGTTCAGACCGGTTCAGCCACTTAAAACCCCCTCCCAAGACCGACTCCCTCTTCTCTCCTCTTTCTTTTTCCTTGCTGCAGTTTCAACAGAGATCCCCCCCCCCTCATTTGAGAATTTTTCTCCTCCAAGAGTTCTAAAACCTCTCTTCCTCTTAAACCCTTAAATCCCCCTTCTTCAAAGCTCTCATCTTCTTCTTTCCAAGGTTTCATCTTCACCAAGGCATTAAGCAAGGCAAATTAGATTTTAGGTTTGGAGGATTTTGAGCTTCATCAACAACAAGGTTTCCTCTTCAACGATTCTCTAAGCTTTGGTAAGAACCTCTTCCTCATGGCTTCAATTTAATTCCTTTTTCTTGAACTCTCAAAATTCCAAAACCCTAGTTTCTTGATTTGGGGGAAAACTCAAATCTTTATTTTTTTTGAGAGGTGGCCGGAATTTTGGATGTGGATTCCCTCACCCTTGATTTCAATACTCTCTTAATTTCATGCATATATAGATGGCCGAAATTGTTGAGGATGTTGTTGCCAAATTGGCCAAACTTTTGGGGGTTTTATGTGCAAATAGTGGACTGAAATTTGAGGGGTGTTATGGCTGAAATTTGAGGGGGTGTTATGTGCAAAAAGTGGACTGAAATTTGAGGGGTGTTATGGCCAAAATTTGAGGGGGTGTTATGTGCAAAAAGATCACAAATTGTTTTGGGGGTTTATTTACAACAAGTGGCCGAAAATTTGGAATCTTGGGTTGTATTTAGTCTTGTAGGCGGGGTTCAAATTCCTTCGAGACATTCAGTTGAGGAGTGGGCTTGTTGTCGTGCGCATATCCAATAGTTGTTGTCATATTCCGTTGTTCGAATATAAATGCGCACATCACATTCTCATCTTGAAAGAACTTGTTTAACTCAAGGGATAGCCAAAACCCTTGATCTTTCTGTCTGGCCTCAGTTGATGACTGGATTTGTTTGCTGGCTTGATTTGAATACCATAGCCTATCCGTCAACTTGAAGCATTTGATTTGGCTTGATTCGAACATGATCTGGAGCTACTATCTCAATTTTGAGTATATTGATAAAACTCCGTATCCTAAATTTTTTATCCGTAAATTTAATTGAATTTTTAACTGAAAAATTCTATTTTTTTTATAGAATTTTAGTTAAAATATCGCAATTTTCTTTTGATTACTGGATTGTTGCTTCTCCGTTCTCGACATATCTGAACCACTGATTTCCTTTGCAGATTAGCTATGTCGCTGAGGGGATCACGCGCCGCGAGGGGTCGCTTTGCTACTCAGTCACCTTAGCCAGAGCCTCTTAGTTGCACAGGTATAACGTCCTCACTTCTTTTATTCACGAATTCAATATTAATATATCATATTGCATATTGCATCCCCGCTTTGTTCTCCTTGGTGAGGCAATTGGGAAGAGCCGCCACTCTCCTTCGTGGGTGTGGCCGCTTCATAGCCGTGTTTTGCTTGGTCAAAACGCGCCTTAATTAATTTGGGTGATTTTTAGTTGCGTCATATTTCGGAGGACGGGTATGCTCTCATGTTACTCACATGACAACATATGTCGCACTTCGTATGTATAATGCAGTCCAAATCGTCTCACCTAAATTAATAAGCACTTTTTCTTTTTGCTTAGAAACTCACACGAACATATTATGTATTATATCCCCGTTTTGTCCTCCTTGGTGAGGCAATTGGGAAGAGCCGCCACTCTTCTTCGTGGGTGTGGCCGCTTCATAGCCGTGTTTTGCTTGGTCAAAATGCATCTTAATCAATTAAGGGTGCTTTCACATCGTATTGCATTATGCAGGATGAGATTTATTATCGCGTTATTGTGTGACAGTGTGCCTTGTCTTGCGTGCACGTGATACCGTTGAAATCATCTCACTAATTACAGGGTCGTGACTCTATCTCACCGATCAGTGAGATAAGTTCGAAGCCTGCGTAGATAAAAAAGAAATTTCATAATTGCATTTTATGAATGCGCATTATTTGTTTCAGTCGAATTTCCTTCAAAGGTGATCAACACCAATGCTGTGGAAGGCCGCTGCAGCGAGGCTTATGCTTCTACTAGAGACCCCATGCTTATTCCGGCTATCCCTCAATTTGCTTCGGGTGGACCTGAAGAACTCCCTAAGTTAATACGTGAGGGAGATCATCGTACTTTATGACAGCTGATCACGAATGCACCCCTAGTCGAGGATCTCAACTCCACTCACCCCCTGAAGAAACCGTATTATTTATTCGGTGACTCTGTTGAAGACCCGGTTACCGTATCTCTCGAAGTTGAGCAATGGCTACAAAAAGACGACGGTGGCTCTTTATATATTCCTCCCATTCCTTGTCATCGCTCATTGATTGAACTAAGACGGCAAGCTGTTAGGTAGGAGATGTCGTGGGATTTGACGGAGGAACGTGAACGCGTCCATTGTGGATACATCACTCATCAATCCGCTCCTAGCTCGAGTAACAGAAATCGTGTCACCGGATTGCATCTCGGTGTATTAGGATTGAATGACCCGCCGCGAGGCGAGCTGTGCACAGTTGCTAACACTTTGAAGAATTGCCTCATGAGATTAGGGCGAGAGATGCCTACCACTAATCACAGATGTTACGGTTGGGTCCACTCCTCGGATAAACTCTGGTGGTCTCACTTAACCGGCTATGTTCTCGCTCGATGGGGAGAAGAATTGAAGGCTAGTGGTTTATATGGGGCTGTCCGTGCTACTATGTATGGATTGACCATCAGCATTCATCATTTCTTGGTATTGTTAGAGCTTTACAATCTTAATACCAACACATTTCTGACGAAACGTGGGGAACTGGGATTAGCTCTTCATGAGATGAATAAAGTTTCGGGCTTACCGATGGGAAACATGGTATACCAAGAGTATTTCCCCTCAAACCGGGAGTTACATCAGTTGAAGGCAACTACCCCGAATCGTTACGACACATTGTGGGATCTCACCTGCCACTACCATGTGGCCTTGACGGGTACTGATCTGTGGTCAAAGAAAACCAAACCGCAAATCAGCTTGAAGAGATTCGCAAATTAATTATTTAGGAATCTAGAGGGCAATTCCGATGAAGCGATCTACGAGTTGAGGCCACTTACTCCATAAGAGATTAATGAACTAATCAAGAAATCCAATGCCCGGTCCTACACTACTGCTGGTATTGAGGATGATTTCCGCGCCAGGACTAAGTTTCAGACTTTCTTATGGCATGCGATGCAACCTATTCAACCGATGACTCTGTTGGCTGGTTACCTCGCTATCTGGTTGAAGAAATGCGTGGTCCTATACTAATCTACGGATGTTCTACCTGTAGAATTACTTTACCCGGCTGTTCAACTTGCTCACCGGAAAAATCTTTCTCTTCTCCCGGCGATGATCGCCGATATCCATCGTGGTCTTTGCCAAATAGTTAATACCTTCACACAAGGAGGTAAACCATCGTCTCAAATTCCGACGGCGAAGGTAGAGCTACCTTACGCGTACCCTATGGCGTGGTTTGTTCTTCATCGCTCTGACATGATGTTCACGCCGAGTGCTGCGGACTAGTCTGTTCCCCTGCTTCAGCTGATAGAATATTGTAAATGGAAAGGACGGGATTTATGGACATAAAGAGTCGGCTACAGGATCATAAATGTTGGGTTTTTCCCGCATGCTTCCCCCAATTTTTGGGCCGATATGGTGACTCATTGGTTGATATGGAGAGGTCTGGTACTAGTTGAACCTACCTTGACACTGGATGCTTTGATTGGCTAGTGAACATTAGGCCGGGTTATCTGATTTTCCGAGTGAAAAATCATTGTTACATAGAACCGTATTTGCCGTGTAGGTTTGCACAACAACTCGGGTATGATCAGATATATATCGAGAACCCAAACCCAAGATTTCGGACTTGCGGCGGCTTGGTGGACGGTGCTCGAGCATGGCTGTGGAGTATTACAGGTTGTACCGGCACAAGATTTAGCCTTTCGGTTGCTGAACGTCAACCAGAGCTGACCTTCTTATGTTGCCCCTGGTTATTAGCGGCCAATGAACCTGTTTCAGTGAAGCCAATTGCAGAGTTGACGGCCGAGGCAGCAGCTCGGATCGCTACCAAAATGGTTTATGAAGCCGAATACCAGAAAAGAAAAGGAAAAGAACCTGACGGTCCTTCTAGTAATAGGGAGCAAGGGGGAAATTCCTTTCTTCCCGAAGAAGGCTTTGATGTAAATGTCGCCAGTGATAAGGATGAGGCGACGGACAACGACGAAGAGGAACTTAGCACAGGTTTGTCAGGGTCTTTTTTGAAGAGTTGTTGGATCTGGCAATCGCCGATCGAATTCACCAACTCAAGACCCGAAAAAGGTGGAAAGCTTTATCCACTTATCCTCATAAAATGTTTGTTGAAATTCCAGGTGTGGGCTTTAAGGAAGGAGAAGAAGTGAGAGGTCGTCCCACTGCTCGCACTTGCTCTCGGACCATGGCCCAGATTAATCTGATAGTGGAACCACACGTTAACTCTGCACCGAATAGGCCTGTGGATCATGACGAGGTGCGGCCTTTGAAGCACCAGAAGATGATTTTCAGATGATGCGTTGCATCGTCAGTTTCCAAAGTAGACCCACCCATCGACACATCTATCGTTGGGGCAGGTAATGCTTCAACTCTTTGCCGTTTCTTGATTATTTCCTCTGTTAGGCTTAGTGAATCTACATTTCAGGGGAACATGACCAAAGTGAGACCGTTTATGATCCTCCTTCTCCTGATTTTAATTCATTCCAAGAGCCTAACCCTTCGCAGCAAGTATATGGAGCTACTCTCGATGAGCCCGATAACGCTACAGTGGATATGACTGTCGAAACCAACGAAGGTACCGAGGTAGGACCTAGTTCGTCCATGATGGTCTTTAACCCAGGTACATCTAACACCAGTAGTACACCTTTCAAATGGCGATTTTGGGAATTGACAGATTCAGAATTCGTGCCTCCGTTAATTATTTCTATGCTTTTGGCTCTTTTAGAAAAACTCTAAGAAATAGGCGCCAATACTGGGATTGCAGAATTTGCTATCCCTAACGAAGGTAAATCCAACCCTTATTTGTTATGGATTCCCAATTTCTCTTCCCGCATCTTAAAATTTAGAATCTTCTATAGGTATTCCCATGGAGAGTTCAGATAACGAAGACCCCTTTCATGATATCGCTTTTGAGGCATCGGACGACCATTCACCTAATCCGGTATTAGACCCTTTGGTATCTGACGATATGTTATTAGAACAAGTTTGTCATGATACCGTTGAAGCATCCTCCGAGCCCGGTTCCTCTGTAGGTATAAATTTTACCCCTATACGATAGTTATTCATATCTCGGATTTACTTAACTATAGAGGAGTTTCACTTGTAGGACCAGTCATTAAGACGGGTACAAACACTAACGTTGTGATATCTAACGCTTCTGAGGGTCCCGGTTTTCTGCGAACGGCAGGAGCTATTGTACAAGATCATTCGTTGATTACTCTGATTCATCTCCCACTCTCAATAACTGAGATGACCATCACAGGCGCGGGGACTAATCCGGTTGAACAAGTCGTCGGACCAACCGAAAAAGTTGATACATTGACAGCTGTTGCTTTTGCAGCGCTTCCATCAGTTCATGAGGCCATGCAGATGGAACCAAGTACTGGAAATCTAGCTAAGGGAACTTCTGTCGGTATTGGTAAGCTCCACCCTAAAACTTAGAGACATTCGAGTTAATATTCTAAAATATTTGACTTCTATTTTTCCTACAGAAATTCTGTTTCAACTTCACGATCTTGTGAAAGCGCTATTTTTAGATGACGATCCAAATCAGATTGTCCTCTATATGGAAGTTAGCAGCTTTTTCACTTTCGTGGGCAAGATGATTGACAAACTCCTCCATAGTGGGACCTCTTTCCGTCAATTCAGGCTACTCCTTGATCTCAAATTAGCCCTAATAGAGAAAATCGGATCGCTACACTTGGCACAAGCTATTGCTGATGACTTGAATCGTCTGGAGCGTGATTTTTAAAAACTTCAAGAGCTTCGAGATACAGGTGCTCCTTCATATATAGCTGCTCAGATGGAATCTCAACTGCGAACGTAGCGCGACACCCAGGCATTGGTTGGACCTAAGGTCCAAATGCACCAAAGTAAAGTAGATAGGATGAAAGCCGTCCTTGACGACAAGTTACAAACTCTGCATAATATCAAGTCTTCCCTCACATCAAGTGCTGGCAAGATAGCGCAACTTAAACAGGAGCTTCAAGAGGAAGAAGAGGCTAGGGAAATTTTAGAAGTGGCAAGGGTTGACGAAGAACGCGACCGAGAGATGGTGTCTAGGGAGTTGGAACTCTCGGAACAGGAGCTGACCAAGGTGAAAGAAGAGGCTGTGAGGATGTTAACTGCTAACAAAGAATCTATGAAGGCTACATTGCAGGGTGAGCTTGAGCAAGCTTATGTGGAAGAGTTGTCGAAGTTAGAGCAACAAGTTCTTAGCCATAAGCTTCATGTAGATTGACTGTGACTTTTCTACCTGCAAACTCAATTTTCATTAATAGAAGATATTTCTTTTTCGTTCATTATACCTCTTTTATTATGATGTTCTATTCTGTTTGGAATAATCAACCATAATATTTATAGGATTTCTGGCAAATCCCCAGCCATCAACGGGTTTGATAATCCTTTACCGACAACCGTTTGAGTCGGGCTAGCATGTGAATTATTAAGACCCGTTTCACATGTGATGTTGTGCTAAGAGAGTTAATTCTCTTAGACTCGGTGCTATGATTTTGAATACATAGACTTCACTATTTCTTATAGAAATATGGCACCCGACAACGCGTGTTAGGCGCTGACTTATCCCTACTTACGCTTCGGGATAAAATTTCTCAGACTTAGATTATGGTGTCTTTTTCAATCGGTGAAAGACTAAACCAGCGATGTGTGTTAGACATAGACTTAGGATTTTTAGCAAACCCCCAGCCTTTATCGGATTTGATATGCCTTTACCGATTACCGTTTGAATTAGGCTAGCATGTGAATTATTAAAACCCGTTTCACATGTAATGTTTTGCTAAGAGAGTTAATTCTCTTAGACTTGGTGCTATAATTTTGAATACATAGACTTCACCATTTCTTACGGGGATATGGCACCCGGCAACACGTATTAGACGCTGACTCATCCCTACTTAGGATTCGGGATAAAAGTCCCTAGACTTATATTCTGGTGTCTTTTTTACTCGGTGAAAGTCCCTAGACTCATCCCTACTTAGGAGTCGAGATAAAATTTCCCGTGCATGAAGTGTACGGATTTGAAGTTAAGAATTGTGTCTTTTCTTAGGGTAAAGACAAACCCGATGCTGGAGAGGGAGAATTTTATATTCTGTCCCCAGGTCTTGTTTAGTGTAAAGGAGAATCCAAAAATAGGAGAGGAAGAATTTTATATTCTATCTCCCAACACTGAAGAGGAAAAATTTTATATTCTATCTTCAGTTACAAAGGAGACTCGAGGTGGGATCTCTACCCTAGAATCCGGAAAGGTGAAACTAGGAGTGGGATCTCCAATCTAAGAATCGGAAAGATTCAAGCAACCCTAGCTTTTATAGGATTGGTTTCTTAATCCAAGAAAAGAGTTCCTCATTTTTTGAGGTGAAATTCCGATTTTGGCCCTAACTTTTATAGGTTTGGCTGAAAAAAGAAAAGGTGGAAGTCTTTCATTTATCGAAAGGGATGACCCGATCTTGGTCTTAACTATCTGTAGGTTTGACCAAGAGAGGTTGGAGGCAATCCTAACTTTTATAAGTTTGATTGCTCAATTTGAAAGTGGACCTCTCATTCATGGAAGGAATCGAGAGGGGAATCTGGCTTTGGCCCTAACTTTTATATGTTTGACCTGAAAGCAATGGGAGCGGAATACATGTAGCAATGAGAATGCTAACCTGTACTAGCCACTCGTTGGAGGGTTTCGATGCTAAGTGATCAAAACTTAATACATCAAGTTTGAAAATTACCAAGAACTGGCAGATAGAAATTTTGGTGATTTGATCAGTGAGGGATTTTGTGAGGAAAGATTGATTTGTCAAAATGGTTGATTCTCGCCTTAGCAAAAGGATTCATGAGAGCTAATGAATTCGATATCAACAATAAGATACGTCCAACTTTGAAAACATTCAGAGTCCAAGTGTGGATTTCTTATTTATTGCTTTTGTAGCAGCTGGGTTATCCCTAAGAATACCAGATGCACTATTCTTCTGGGAACTTCCCGATACATTGGTTATCCCGAATGTACTAAGGGTAGTACTTTTTTAGGAACTTACCATTTATCGGCATCATATGTCGGGCGCCTTCCTTGGTAATAATGTGATATGCGCCGTTTGAATAGACTATCTCTACTACAAATGATCCTTCCCATTTGGGCTCAAACTTACCTTTCTTCTTAGAATTAAGGATCATTAGCCGTCGGACAGCTAAGACCAAGTCCCCTTCTTTAAAGCTCCATTGTCGAACCTTTTTGTCAAAGGCTCGGGAGATTCTGGCTTGGTAGAACTCAATGTGTTGTTGAGCTTCTAAACGCTTCTCGTCGAGCATTTTGAGTTTTTTGAGATGTTTCTGATGTTGCTCTTCGGTCGTCATCTGGGTTGCGAGAGCGATTCGAAGAGATGGAATTTGAACTTCCAATGGAAGGACTGCTTCACACCCGTAGACCAAAAAATATAAGATTGCGCCAGTAGGCGTGCGAAATGTGGTGCGGTAGGCCCATAGAGCTTTGCTGAGTTTATCATTCCAATCTCGTTTATTAGTCTTCACGAGTTTTGATAAAAGCTTGATGATAGTCTTGTTAAAGGCTTCAGCTAATCCGTTTGTTGTAGGATTGTAAGCTGTTGACAAGATGTCTTAAATTTTGAACTTCTCGTAAAATTTGATGAATGCATTACTAACAAACTGAGGACCGTTGTCATGTATGATTCGCCTTGGGACACCATACCGATAGATAATGTGGTGCTTAATGAACGCAACTACGTTGTCGTCTTTACTTCTTTGAGCAGAATCGCTTCAGCACTTGGAGAAGTAATAGGTAATTGCCAGAATAATGTCCATTCCCTAAGTCTCAAAAGGCGATGATGTAGCCGAAGGGTGTAGATGATCAGGGGGTTGGTACATATAATTCGCGTGTACTTGACACGCATGACACTTTCGGGCATATGCGACTGTATCTTTGATCATGGTAGGCCAGAAATATCTCATTCTTCTGATGCGATCATAAAATTTGGTGCCAGGTTGGTGTGCACCACAAACCCCTTTGTGCGTCTCCCTAAGGACTTCTTCTGCCTCTTTAGTGGATAGACAACGTAATAGTAAACCATCATACCCTTGATGATATAGCGTTCGACTCTCCGTGTTATAGTAGAATCTCGGTGCTCTTCGTCGGATTGAGTCCCTTTCCTTCAAACGATTCTGCCATCTCAACGGCCATCCTATAGTATGGTATCAAATCCTGTTTTCTAACCTTGTACTCCCCTTGAACTTGTTTAACTACCAGTTGAGAGTCACCAAAAGCTTCAAGGTATTCGACCCCCAGCTCTTTAGTAAAGCTGAGTCCAATAAGCAACGCGTTATACTCGGTTACGTTGTTCGAGCTCGGTCAGCGAGTAGGCTCTAGGCATCACATGTTTTCCCAGGGAAACTAAGACAACTCCAACTCCGAAGGAAATCTTAGAACATCCAGGAGCACTTGCTACATTAGTTGCTCAAGAGGTACCGTCGAAATACAAATGCCATATCTGTTGATGGGAAGTCGCGTTGGCTTTGTGGGTTTCATCTGGCAGATCGTCGTATACCTCGACGGTATCCGTAGTTAGGTTAGCTGCTAGGAGATCACAAATAGCTTGTCCCTTAACCGACTTTTGTTACTTAAAGTGTAGGTCATATTAGGACAAAAGTAGGGCCCACTTTGCTAGCTGCCAATTCATGGAAGTCGGCTACATCATGAACACTTTAATTAGGTTAACCTTGGGGATGACATAAATAGTCTGTCCAACTAAGTAATGTCGTATCTTTTGAATTGCGAATACCAAGGTGAGACACTCCCTCTTAATCATTGGATATCGAGATTCGGCACCTATGAGGGTCCGGCTCAAGTAATATACGGCCTGTTCGTGACTGTTGTCATCATCTTGTGCAAGTAATGCACTTAATGAGTGGCTCGTCACCTTGACGTAAATCAAGAACGGTTTACCCGACTTCGGTGCAACAAGCACTAGAGGTTTTAAGAGATATTCTTTAATATCTTTGAATGTTTTTTGACAAGCGTCATCCCATATAAATGATACGCCTTTCTTTGTAAGCCTGGAGAATGGTTAACATTTTCCTGAAAGGTTTGAGATGAATCGACGGATATAAGCCAACCGTCCTTGTAATCCTCTAAGTTCCTTAAGGTTTCTCAGAGGTTACAGCTCATTAATTGCTTTCACTTTATCAGGGTCAATGTGAATACCCTTAGTAGTGACGACGAATCTAAGGAATTTGCCGCTGGACATTCCGAGAAAAGATTTGGTAGGATTCATCTTTAATTGGTGAGTCTGCATCAGGTCAAACATTATTTTCAAGTCTTTGATGTGATCATTCTTATCATGACTTTTCACTACTAGATCATCCACGTAGCATTCGACGGTCTTCCGGAGATGTCCTAGAAAATCTTTGACATGACTCTCTGATATGTAGCACCTGCATTCTTTAAACCAAAGGGCATAACTGTATAGCAGAAAACACCGAGGGGTATTCTAAATGTGGTATGCTTTTCATCATCTGGATGCATCTTTATCTGATTATAACCCGAAAATCCATCCATGAAGGACATTCTCTCGAATCCACACGTATTGTCGATGATAACATTTGTGATAGGAAGAGAGAAATCGTCTTTTGGGCAGGCAATGTTAAGATCTCTAAAGTCGATACAAATCCTGATTTTCCCATTCTTCTTAAGGACCAGGACAATATTAGCAAGCCATTCAGGATGTTGCTCCTCCCTAATGAAACCCGAGTCGATAAGCTTTTTAACTTCGGACTCAATTGCCTCCATAATTTGTGGACGAAATCGTCTTTGTTGTTGTTTGACGGGTTTGACATCTGGTTTAATATTGAGGCTATGCATTACCACCTTTGGATCGAGTCCTGGCATATCCTCATAGTTCCAAGAAAAAACATCGATGTACTCCCTAATGAGGGCAATTAACTCCTCTTTTTCATTTGGCGGGAGACTGTCGCTAACGAATATCGGCTTCGGATTATCTTCATCACCCATATTCACCTGGATTACTTGATCCTCCTTAGGAGGTTCCCTTTGTTCAAACCTATCACCGTATTACATATTTAGGTGATGAAGCCAAGGGTCTTCCTAAGTCGGTGTTTGGTCGTTCTCCTCTATTGTGGCAGGGTAGACCGTAGCCATGTTCGACATTAGCCTTTTAAACATTTCCCTAAGACTAGCGTTGGAATCCCAAGCTGAAGAATTTGAAGAATATCAATCTTTTTTCTTATTAGCTATTTGATCAATGACCTGCCAGCAGCATTTATCGTCGAACGAAGAGACATAGCCTAAACCTTTTCTGTAGCTATAATAATTATCGGGTTTTCCTTTTGGTACATAGGCCATACGAGGTGGAACTCGCGGACCTCGACCAAAGCAAAGACCCTCTCCGAGTGTGAAGTCATATTCGTATCTCTCTATGAGATTACGTGCTTTTGTGTCATATCTGAATAGATGAGGGACAGGTTTATCATCATCGTCATCTTCTTCCAAGAAGTGGTCCGGTATCGAAAATTCCTTCCCTTTACCGTAAAAAACGTCCTTCTCACCACCTGCCTTTGCGGGAATGACATGTGTTATCCTAAACGGATCCTGAACATGCTTCTTCGTCATGCAAGACGATTGAAGTGGTACATATAAGTTAGGGTCGTTGTATAACTCTTTCATAATGTTATCAAGACACAACAAGTACTCTAAATCATCATTTATTGTTATCTCTTCGGCAAGTTGCCAATTACAACTACTTTTCGATGATTCTTTATCGTCAAGATTGATTACAATAGGTACAATATCATTAAGTACAAAACCGCCATCATAACCAAACCCAGCTTCGATATCAGCCTCTTCCCCGCTGTCTGTGCCTTAGGCCGATGGTTCAGTATCGGATTCGACACCGTAGAGAAGGGAGTCGGTAAAATAATTTTCCACTCCCTTAAACGGTTGCTTATCAGCGACCACCGTCTTGACTTTATTATTGGTGTCCACATATTTGAGATATTGATGGAGGGTAGAGGGAATTATAACATTACCGTGGATCCAGGATCGACCCAACAGTAAGTTATAAGAAGTCTCTGCATCGATCATATAACATGTGACTTCTGACTTCAAATCTCCAATCTAGCATTTCACTCGGATCTTACCCAATGGTCTGGACCCATTGGTATTGAATCCGTAGTTCGTAGTGCCTATGGAGGCTAGCTTACTAGCCGGTATTCCGAGATTATACATCAATTGCAGTGGTATTATGCTAGGACTTCTTTGTTCAATCTCTTGAGGTGAAATATACATCAATTGAGATTATACATCAATAGAGGAACCCGGATCAACTTGGATCTGGTTGACAACGCTGGAGCTAATATGTGCGGTGAAATATAGTGGCCGTTCATGCTTTGAATTCTTTGTCTGCATGTCCCCTTTGGTGAAAGAGATGCAGGGAAAGTGGTGCGCCTTGAGATTGCAATGTTGGACTGACGGCTCTGGTTCTTTAGGAGATGTCTTGATCTGAGTTAAGAAAACTTCAGAGTTGGCCAAGGCTTCTTGTAGTGCTTCCCTTGTGTCTTTTGAAAGACGCAGTATCTCATATAAGGTTAATCTCGCTGGTATATTAGCTAGCTGCGTCATAATATTGAAGTGGGATGGAGCGCTCGAGCTTCCCGGATTGTCTCTCCTAATCGGTTGATTGAATCGAGACTGCTTCGGGTTCTGAGCCTCTTGGTGTAAGGGCTCCTTCTCCTTTAGCTTTTGCTGAGCCTTTTCAACAGGTGCTGGGGGAGTTGTGATCACTCCCATACCCGCTAATGTCCTAGAGGGAATGATTTTGGTTACCCTCTGCTTAGCTAACTGCTTGGAAGCATCCGGATACTTGAAGTGATATTCATTTCCACTCCGGGTTGCAAAGGCTTTTAATTCATGGCTTTATTCTAGAATTGTTTGATGAAATTTTCGACCAACTCTCCGTCCTTTTGCTTCTCATCGAACAATGTTCCGATCGAAACCTCGGTGTCGTCATCGAAAAAATTTGTGAGAAACATATCCTCCATGCCATCCCAACTGCTAATACTCCCCAGCTTAAGGCGGTAATACCAATCGAAGGCTGCTTCGTGAAGAGTGCCGACGAATGACCATACCATCAGAGGTTCATTCCCGGAGATTATTCCCAAGTGAGACTTGAAGTATATTAAATGCTGAGTAGGGGAACCCTTTCCATCAAATGGCGTAAAATTGAT
This sequence comes from Asparagus kiusianus, assembly GCA_022839385.1. Classification (NCBI taxonomy): domain Eukaryota; kingdom Viridiplantae; phylum Streptophyta; class Magnoliopsida; order Asparagales; family Asparagaceae; genus Asparagus; species Asparagus kiusianus. The sequence goes on along the minus strand of BQKN01000535.1, from coordinate 159,128 downwards.
CAAATTAAACTTCACCGGGAACGGGATCGATTCCTACTCTCTCGGGTAAGGGCAGGGTATTCCGGACCTCTTTATTTCCTGAGCACTCATCAACACATTGATTTTGCTCTCCAAGTCCCTCATCTTCTTATCCTCGCTCGTATCTTTCTTCGAGCGATTTTAGGGAGAAGTGACGTGGTCCTCTTTCGTATTGTTATCATCCGAGGGGCCACCCCTAGTATTGTTGTCGACAGGAGGGGAATCCATGTTAGTATTCTCTTTCCCTTCCCGATCACTATCAATTTGGTTGGGATTATTACGATGGCTAGACTCTCCCTGTTGATTTGTCAGTGCCGCGATTTGTTGGTCATGCATTTCTCTCATGTACTACATAGCCATCTCCATTTCAAATTTAAAATTCTCTTTCTGCTTGGTTAAAGCATCCTCGAGAATTTTAGTCATCTGCTCCGTGCTGATCATGAGTGACTCATACGATTATCTTGCGCTAGATGCAGTATCATCGGAAGCCATTGATGAGCAGGCATCTGAACAAGCATCTGACGTTTCGTCATCTGAGAGTAGTCCCTTTTGCATTCTCTGATAATTCCTTCGTCTACTGGTCCCCGATCGTAATCGAGTTATTCGTTGCGATACTCCTGAAAACTGGTCAGGACTAAAGAGTCGTGTTGACTTCCCTCTACCAGCCATATTGAAAGATACTTCTAGAAATTCATCATCTTGAAGGGCAGCTCTCTTCTTGCGGAAACGCCTTGGTTTGAACTCAGACGTTCTGGTGGAGATTCTTTCAAACACTAAAACTCTCTCCAGGGCGGCTTTCGAACAGCAACATTCTGACAACATCGCCTTGATGATTTTCGAACACGGACAATGGGAGTCTGGTTCTTGATTATTCCTTCTCTGAGACTTGTTCGTACCTCGGGCCTAATAATACAACTCATCGATCTGATGACCGGAGCAACCCATCGTGTGTTGGCACGATTCCCTAGGTGTAACGTCCTCATCCGATGAGTACGTTTTCTTCTGGGAATCCAACGCCTTATTAGCGTCTTCAGGAGTCACATGTCTGAGGCTACATTTTCGTGAACATCAGCCTTCAATAGGCTCCTAGATTTCGACACGCAATCCAATGCGGTCATTTACGAGGATTTTCCTATCATGTGATCTCTTCCACTACTTAGGAGAATTATTACGACCACTAGCCTGATACACCGTTCGAAATTTTGTCAACGGGCCCAAACGCTCTTTGACCGGAGCCTTGCCTCAGTTCGCGTGTGAAGGACCAAGAAGATCTATTATCTTCATCTTAAATCAGGATAAGTTTACACTGCCGTGGGGCTCTACCGGAGGTGCTTGATTTTCCGGGATAGTAATAGGGGCCGTCGGAAACTCAGACGGGACTGTAGGAAGCAAACCAGCAACGAAATGGACCGAACCAGTCCGACTTTTGTCCGAACCATCCTTTGGTGCTAGGCCTTGGCCGAGCCACCATTTGGTGGTGTATGTTGGAAAATTGCAATAAAGAGAAGAAAAGAAATTTGACTAGTATTCTTTCAATCTCGGTTACAATTCGATTACAAAAAAGAGGAGAACGAACTTGGTTCTCCCCTTTGTTTAAAACTGGGTTCTTCACGGTGGCGATGGAGTGCCTCTCTCGAATGCTCGCGTCGAGTTTGCTCTCCGTTGACGATCCGACGTTTTGATTCACTAGAACGATACCTCCTCCTCACGATTTGATGTTGTGGAGAACTTGCAAAGCAAGTTTGAAACTCTTGATGAGTTAATAACTTTGAACGAGTTTGGAACTCTATGAAAGAGTTGATTTAACCGAAAGTCGGTTATAAGCCAAGGATGAAGAAGCTTTTGTTGTAGATCTCCTAAGCTCCCGAAATGCTCCAAGGATTCCCCTTTGCTGCCAAGTCTCAGATCTGAAAGAGCTCACCGAAAGGATGCCCGAATACCCTCTGCCCCCAGATCCAAAAAGTCAGCCAGAACTCAATTGAGTTTACCCATATTTAT
>BQKN01000535.1:115588-157102 GCA_022839385.1 Asparagus kiusianus | reverse complement strand
GACCTCCGCGTTTTGGTCTTAGAGCACGGTGATGAGTTCCGCGTCTTGCTTTTGAGATATTATCAACAAGTAATCTCTTTTGTCATAGCGTTGCAAAGATCATTGTCTTGTAATCTTCGTCTTGGCTCCTTGAGAATATGAGAGTCGTCAGATTGTAACTCCCGATGTTGATTGTGAATGCTGTTGAACTAGAGCTCTCATCGGTTATCGTGAAGGTCGTCAGATTGTAACCTTCAGCGATCTACGTGAAAGACTTCAAATTGTAGCCTTCTGGAAGTCGTCAGATTGTAACTTCCATCATCGGTGTTTGATGGGGGATAAGCTATCTATTGTGGTTTTTAGACAGCCTACAGGTGGCTTGGTTCTGACCGAGCCAGCAAGTGGTTTTTTTAGTTTTTCGACGCCTTCGGGCATCGTTTGGGTTGTTTTTTATGCCGGTTTGGATTTTGGCCTCCAGACTCGGCCTGATCTTGGTGGCTTCTTGACCACCTCTTCTTGTTTCAATTTCTACGCCTCCTGCATGAGAGCTCGCGCATGCGCGAGTAACGCATGGTGTTTCTGGATCCGTTCTTCAAGGGTTGAACATGTCCTTTTGATAGGATCCATTCATTCATCATTGAGTTGGAGGGGTTGGTTGTCCGTTGTTGCAGCGCTTGGCACCTCCTGGACTTCAGATCTGCTTCATAGCGGATTCCATCAACTGGCTCTAAGGCCTTGGCCAGTTGACGCGCGAGGCATTGTCGCCGTCTCTGACGTGCTCTCTTTGATAGAACGGGCACGTTATCAGTAGTCAACTCCTTGCTCAAGGGGTTTAGATCTGCGGCTTCGGCCTTGTTGGATGCCGGCGGGGCGTTGCGAGCTACAAATGCAGCAGTGATGGGGAGATCTTCTTGGGTCTTCAAATCCAAAGACCAGCGAACCTTCCTGGATTTGCGAGGAGAGGTGGATCTGGGAGAGGAGGACAAGTACTCCTCGTACTTCTGCTGGTCAAACTCGTATTCGACCTCTTCTTCAACCGGGATGAGAATCCGAGGTTGCGACACATCAACCTTCGCAGAAAGGCTATCGGTTCCCACTGTGGTCGCCAGCGTATTTGGGTAGAAAATTGATTTTGTTGAAGAATCCATTACAACTTTAAACGTTACAACAAATTCAAAAAAAATCATCCTTTTTATAAGACTTCAATCAACTATTACAACTCTTTCTCAAACTACACACAATAGTAGTTCTAACCCCTATTGCTTGTGCGGGATTATTACCGGTGCCGGGGTTTATCCGTGGACCACCTACGGATCAGATCCGGTTAGCAGAAGATGGATAATCAATGCCTTCACTTCATGAAGAAAGTAATCGCAGCAGCGGTAATCTCGACCAAGCAAGATCACGGCTCTTCTCGAGATTCAAGACTAAGCCTAAATCTGGAGGAATAGGAAGAACAAGTCTCAGATCTCTCGAACTCTCACTTTGTTGAGGAATTCCACCAAGATCTGCTAACTCTCTGAAATTCGTGCTCCAATCTCCAATTCGACAGCACTTCTCCTCTTGATTTCCAGATCCGGAGATATGAGCACCCGAGCCACTGGCTTCGGTTGAGGGGTTTTTGGATCAAAAAGAGGGATTCCTCCTTATCTTCAGTTAGTAACTGATTAACCTCTGTATCAAATTAGTTGGGATACTCAGGAAAAAACAAATCCTGAAAGAATCCGCAAAAAACCGAAAATAACTAGTTTTAGATCGGAACTGGCCGAATCGCCACTCGGTGGCTCGGCCATGGCCAAACCACCACTTGGTGGCTCGGCCTGTGGCCGAGCCACTGGCCTGGCCAGGTCATTTTGACGCGACTCGGCCGCTAGGGGTTTCATGGTTTTCTGGGTTTTGACTTGTTCCATCGTTTACGTGTATTTTATTGTTTCGTTGACTAGTACGCTTCCTCGATTCGCTTCACATGTTTTGTGAATGTGCAGATTGCCTGACAGTGGCAGATGAGCTTATGGGCCATTTGGCAATGGTCGGTGAGTACGCGAGCCACTTAGAACTGGCTGATGAGTGTGCGGGCCAATTGGAGGTGACCGGTGAGCGCACGGGATGCTTGGTTCGCCGTTCCAGTGGTCGATGAGCGTACGGGCCACTTGACGGTAGTCGATGAGTACACGGGCCACTTAGAACTGGCTGATGAGTGCGCGGGCCAATTGGAGGTGGCCGGTGAGTGCACGGGATGCTTGGTTCGCCGTTCCGATGGTCGATGAGCGTACGGGCCACTTGACGGTGGTCGATGAGTACGCGGGTCACTCGGACAAATCTTCTTGACTTGGATGATGACGTTTATCGCCTGCTCTTCATCTCGAGCCATATACAGGAACCTATAGGCATTTTTAGATGCCTACAGTACTACCGTCTGAAACTGAGGAGCATTAACAGCTAGGATGACATGGAAAATCTGTTCGTCAGTAACTTCTTCGATGATGGCATCGAAGTATCAATTGGAGCTCTGGTGGACGAGAAGCAGAAGGACGGGGAGTCAGTTGACAACTTTACACCTCAAACACAACGTTACTCCTTCAAGGACGATGAGGTTCCATCCATCTTCAAGTATCTCCTGAACAATGACAAAATTGAGCTGCCTCCTATTAAAAATCAGGAGGAAGTCAACAAGAGTTCAGACCCAAAATACTATGCGTACCACAGTAGGGTTCTTCATCCCACCAAGACTTGCTTCATTTTCAAAAATAGAATCCAAGCCTTGATTGACGCCGGCATCATAACGGCAAAATAAGCCAAATGAGAATGACAAATACTGTAAAGAGTATACGAGTATAAACTACTTCTCCAAAACTCCGAAGAGTATAAGAGTATAAACTGCTTCTCTCTTTCCTCCGATGGGTATACGAGGTTAAACTACTTCCCTTATTTCCAACAATGGGAGTTCCTAGAGAATATTACTCTTAATATTCTTAAGGATAACATAACAATATGACCGAATACAATTGGATTCAGGTTCGCCAAAGAGCTGGGGGTGGAATACCTCAATGCATTCCAATGGTAAGTTCCTAGAGAATACTACACATGACATTCTTAAGGATAACCCGGAATGGGTTGATTATTCAAGGTGAAAATCTCATCAGAATAATTCATTCTTAATCATGATAAAAATGATTAAAAACCTCCCAGTGTGGCTATTTAATCGTTTCCAAGATGATTAAAACGCCCACTGTGACTTTCGGACCACTCTTTCGTTGAGATGAGATTCAACTTCTGCATATGGTCAATCATTCCTCACGAAACTCCCATTGTGGAGTTCTTAATGATTCATGGTCCTTCACTACAAAATCCCTCACTGATCAAATTAATTGATGGTGATTCCACTAAAAGTCTTCATGGTTAAATTCATTCAAACTCCTACTATGCCTAAGCCTTTAACACTCCCACTGTTGAAGTCCTGACACAACATCCAAAACTTCAATCAGCTGATCCATGACGATTATCAAACCCTTTCGTATTAAGTCCCTGCAACTTAACACCAAAAAACCCACTGATTTCTTCCATGAACAAGAGGTCCACTCAAATTGAACGATCAAACCTTTAAACAGTTAAGGTCGTCTCAAATTTCCACTTGGTCAAACCTTTAAACAGTTAGGGCCAAAGTTAAAATCCTCTCTTGATTCCTTCCATGAACGACAGGTCCACTTAAATTGCACGATTAAACCTTTAAACAGTTAGGATCGTCTCAAATTCCCACTTGGTCAAACATTTAAATAGTTAGGACCAAAGCCAAAATCCCCTCTCGATTCCTTCCATGAACGAGAGGTCCACTCAAATTGAATGATTAAACCATTAAACAGTTAGGCTCGTCTCAAATTTCCACTTGGTCAAACCATTAAACAGTTAGGGCCAAAGTTAAAATCCCCTCTCGATTCCTTCCATGAACGAGAGGTCCACTCAAATTGAACGATCAAACCATTAAATAGTTAGGGTCGTCTCAAATTTCTACTTGGTCAAACCTTTAAACAGTTAGGGCCAAAGTCAAAATCCCCTCTCGATTCCTTCCATGAATGAGAGGTCCACTCAAATTGAATGATCAAACCTTTAAATAGTTAAGGTCGCGTCAAATTCCCACTTGGTCAAACCTTTAAACAATTAGGACCAAAGCTAAAATTCCCTCTCGATTCCTTCCATGAACGAGAGGTCTACTCAAATTGAACGATCAAACCTTTAAACAGTTAGGATCATCTCAAACTCCTACTTGATCAAACCTTTAAACAGTTAGGACCAAAACTAGAATTCCCTTTCGCTATACGAGAGGCTTCCACTCATATTGGATGATCAAACCTTTAAACAGTTAGGATCGTCTCAAATCCTATCTTGGTCAAACCTTTAAACAGTTAGGGCCAAAGCTAGAATTTTATCTCGATAAACCAGAAATCCACCTTCAAATTCGGTAATCAAACCTTCTGATAGTTAGGGTTATCTAAATCTTTTAGATTCTCGGAGTGAAGATTCCACTTTTAGTTTCTCCCTTCAGATTCTCGGAGTGGAGATCCCACTTTAAGTTTCTTCTGACGCATGAGATAGAATATAAAATTCTTCCTCTATGGCACTGAGTTCTTCTTTGTTCCAAGAGAAGACCTGGAGATAGAAAATAAATTTCTTCCTCTCCAGCATAGGGTTCGTCTTTGCCCCAGGAGGAGACAAAAATTTCAAAAGTCTACACGTGTAGCAAGTCCACTCATGTAGCCAGTTGTTATTATTAACTTAACAACAACTGAATCTATGCCTCCACGGCATAGGGGACTCTATCTTAATTCCTAATTAGAGATAAGTCTACGCCTAACATGCGTTGTCAGGTAATCTATACTCATGAGAAATGACGAAGCCTGCGTATTCGGTATCGTAGCACTAAGTCTAAGAGAGTTCATTCTTTTAGCACAACATTACGTGTAGAACGGATCTAGACCATCTACATATTAGCTCGACTCAAACGGTAGTCGGTAAAGGCTCATCAAATCCGTTAATGGCTGAGGGTTTGCCAAAAATCCAATTATGCTTGCGACGACGGATTCACTCTTTTAAATTCGCGCAAACTCCACCTTCAAATCAGCTTTTATGGAGTCTGCGGTGGTAGTCAAAGCCTTGGTAATCTCCTCCTTCATAACACTGCCAAATCGACCTCATGAGTTGTGGAAGGCTATTCTGATTTAAATAGTCACTGACGCACCTGCTTCATCAGTTGGTCTCATGACCTGAGCATCCGGGGTAACATCAAGTCCAGCCGAATTCTCCATAATCAGTGGATCCAAATATTTGATTTCAGAAGTATCCTTAAGCGTATTTTGGAGGATGACAACTTCAGACGTGCGGTAGCCTCAGAAATAGTAGTTGTATCAGTATCTACGGCTAGTCCTACAATCAAAACTCGCACGAAAGATCCCTTTGGCATACGCCCGATTTGTTTTCCAGTGCATCTTTGATACGCTTATAGCATGCCTTCGATGTACACAATGTACCCCACCAAAGGTGATGATCTTCCAAAATTGCCTATTGGGAATCCCACACACGGAGTTCAACTATAATTCGGATGCAAATTCCTAACAAAGATGATCAGTTCAACATCAACTCAATGACACGAGCTAATTTAGGTATTAACACACTAGTTTCGGTTCAAGATTTTAACAACGGTCAGACGATAAACGCAGCGTCGAAAGAATTTCAGACTATTCGACAAAAGACTGAATAGACTGAAAGCTGAAGAAGTCAAAGAATTAAAGACTAGGCCTATCTTATCCAAAGTATTCCAGACTCATCTTTAAAAGAATGAGGCTGAAACACTTTGGAGGGGGTATCTATAAGCGTCAAAAATTACCTATAGGTCACCGCACGCAGCTCGAGACAAAGAAAAGACGATGAACATCATTTCTTAGTTAAAGAGAATTATCCAATCCTATAGAGAAGCTAGCAAGCGCATGAAATGAGTCGACGAACCGTACGAGTCAACATAACATGCGAAACGATAAAACAACGAAGAAACAACTCAGCCAGGAGCTGTGTTTCGCCCACAAGGGGGGAACACCATGTATGTCTCGCCCACACCATGTGTGTCTCACCTATAAGAAGGTGTAGGTCTCTTCGCTAGATTTCCAACGCATCTTGAATCACCTCATTCTGAGATCGTACGAGAGAGTTAGAGCCAAAATACCCGAGATTGTCTAGACTGTTTCACACCTGTGAGACACCAACAGTGTCTCACACATTTTGTCCATGATACAATCTGATTTTGAAGAAGCTCAAAAGGCAAAAGTCATAGATCTCTTTGTCATCTTTGCAACACATTTTGAATCACCTCATTCTTGTTGTCAGGAACAAGTTTTGTTGTAGAATTCATTATAACTGTTTATCGATTATAATAAATACAAAAGAGTGAGCTTCGTACTTTGTAAAACTACTCTTTACAATAAAAATCAAATTACAAGTTCTTTAGAAACAAATGCAAGATCATTGTTTGGATCGCTACTTGCGTGGGATTTTTGCCTATGCTGGGGGTACGTTAGCCCGTGGACCACCGAATCACGAATTCTGATTGAATCGTGAAGGATTTGGGGATTCTTCCTTCGTTTAGAAGCAAGAATAAAATCAGTGAATATCTTATCAAAGTAAGATGAACACTCTTCTAAAGATCAAGTCAAGGCTTAGATCTTAAGGAATCGTCAAAGACTCAAACTTCTCTACTCTATCTACCTAGATCTGCTTAGTCCTCGTCAATAATGGTCCTAGGGGGGTATTTATAGCCTCTAGGAACTATAACTAAAGTCAGAAGTCGAAATGAAGTCACGTCGAGGAACTCCTATTTCTGAGACAATTGTAACTGTCTCGGAAGCAATGATGAGCTTCCCATTTCCGAGATAGTTACAACTGTCTCGGAAGCATGGCTTGCTTCTGGCCATTTTGTAACTGCTTCGGCCATGTTTAAATGCCACTATTTTGGAAGTTATTGGCGTGAATTTCATTTGTAACCACTCCTCCACGTTCAAACACGTTCTTTGGCAGTTATGGATCTATGTGGCACGCACGAATCTCAAGAAAACTGCTATCTGCGTTTCTTTAGTTTTCGAGATAGTTAAAAGTGTCTCGGAAATGTTGGACTCTTCTCATGTTTCCAAGACAGTTTCAAGTGTCTTGGAAACGTTGGACTCTCTTTACGCTTCCGAGATAGTTGTGACTGTCTCGGAAGCTTGTCATTTCTTCACTATTTCCGAGACAGTTGTTACTGTCTCGGAAACTATGATTTCCCTTTATGCTTCCAATGCTTGTCTTACACTTTGAAACTCATGTGATGTGCTTCTTGTGCTTTCTTTAGTTGATATTCAGCTTTGGATGATCCTCTGTAACTGAGGTGATGACGTTTATCGCCTTCTCCCTATCTTGAATCATGTATGATGATCTATAGGTAATTTTTGACGCCCACAGATACCCCTCCAAAGTATTTCAGGCTCAATCTTTTATAGAGGAGCCTGGAATACTTTGGATATAATGCGCTTCATGGATTTATCAATATTTCAGTTTATTCAATTATTGTCGAATAACTAAAATGTTTTCGGTGCAGCGTTTATCGCCTGACCATTGTCGAAATCTTGAACTAAAGCTGGTGTGTTAATTTTTGAATTAGCTCGTGTCGTTGGGTTGACGTTGAACTAATCACCTTCGTCGGGAGTTTGTATCTGAGTCACGATTGAACTCCCTGAACTAATTCTTTGAACTGACATTTCATGCTAAGCCTTGTTTCGGTGGAATTATTGACGTGTTGGCTGGAGTAGACTTTCATTGGAATGCATTAACTGGCGTTGGGATATGGCAAGCCCAAGTGTAGAAACTGTAAGGCTAGTTGTTGATGTCGGTTTATCTGCTTGTACGGAGTTTCTCCTGGCATGGACCGTTATACATTTGTTGGTTTTTTACTTAAACACAGGGGGATTTTGATTGTAGGACCAGTCATTGGAGCTGATACGACAACAATCACTGGAGAGACTTTTTCGATGCTATCTTGTGTGCGCGAGACAGTATACCCTGCCTCGTGTGTCTGAGGCGGGTTCAATTGTCCCGCTTGAAGAAAGGTGGTCTTCGGGCTGAATTTGTGTCTTCCTTGAGTTTGGCAGAGCTTAAACTTTATTATGATCGTTTATCCTACTCAGAATAAATACTTATAGGATTTTTGGCAAATCCTCAGCCATCAACGGATTTGATAAGCCTTTACCGATTACCGTTTGAATCGGTCTAGCATGCAGATTGTTTAAGTCCGTTCTGCATGTAACGTTGTGCTAATAGAATAAACTCTCTTAGACTTTGTACTATGATGTTGAATACATAGGTTTGGTCATTTTTGCGGGAACGTACCACCCGGCAATGTGTGTTATACATAGACTTATCTCTAATAAGGGACTGAGATAACGTCCCCTACGTATAAAACATGGATTTGAAAATGTTGATGGGTTGCGTCTTTTTGGTGAAAAGATGAACCCGACACTGGAGAGGAAGAATTTTATATTCTATCTCCTGGTCTCTTTTTTGTTAGTAGAGATGAACCCAATGATGGAGAGGAAGAATTTTATATTCTATCTCCTAGTCTCTTTTTTGTTGGTAGAGATGAACCCGATGCTAGAGAGGAAGAATTTTATATTCTATCTTCTGCTACAAAAGAAACTCAAAGTAGGATCTCCACTTCGAGAATCTGAAGGGTGAAACTAAGAGTGGGATCTCCACTCTGAGAATCGAGAAGATTTAGATAACCCTAACTGTTAAAAGGATTGATTATCCAATCTAAAAAGTGGATATCTCATTTATCGAGATGGAATTCCAACTTTGGTCCTAAGTGTTTAAAGGTTTGACCGAGTGGGGAATGTATGGAAACCTTTCATTTATCGAGAGGTGATTCTGATTTTGGTCCTAATTGTTTAAAGGTTTGACAAAATGAGAATTTGAGACGATCCTAACTGTTCAAAGGTTTGATCGTTCAATTTGTGGACCTCTCGTTCATGGAAGGAATCGAGAGGGATTTTAGCTTTGGTCCTAACTGTTTAAAGGTTTGACCAAATAGGAGTTTGAGACGATCCTAACTATTTAAAGGTTTGATCATTCAATTTGTGGACCTCTCGTTCATGGAAGGAATCAAGAGGAGATTTTGGTTTTGGTCCTAATTGTTTAAAGGTTTGACCAAATAGGAGTTTGAGACGATCCTAACTGTTTAAAGGTTTGATCGTTCAATTTGTGGACCTCTCGTTCATGGAAGGAATCGAGAGGGGATTTTGGCTTTGGTCCTAACTGTTTAAAGGTTTGACCAAATGGGAGTTTGAGATGATCCTAACTGTTTAAAGGTTTGATCGTTCAATATGTGGACCTCTCATTCATGGAAGGAATCGAGAGGGGATTTTGGCTTTGGTCCTAACTGTTTAAAGGTTTGACCAAATAGGAGTTTGAAACAATCCTAACTGTTTAAATGTTTGATCGCTCAATTTGTAAGTGGTCCTCTCGTTCATGGAAAGAATCGAGAGGGGATTTTGGCTTTGGTCTTAACTATTTAAAGGTTTGACCAAATAAGAAGTGGGAGTAGGGTACAAATAATAGTGAGAATGTTGACTTGTACAAATCACTCGGTGGGGGTTTTCGGTGTCAAGTGGCTAGGATTTAACCCGAAGGGGTTTGATAATCACTATGGATCAGTAGATTGAAATTTTGGATGTCGTGTCAGGACTTCAACAGTGGGCATGTTAAAGGCTTAGACATAGTGGGAGGTTCTTAATCATGATTAAGAATAAATTATTCTGATGATTAGTTTTCACCTTGAATAATCAATCGGTTTTGGGCTATCTTTAAAAATACTATGTGTAATATTCTCTAGGAACTTCCCATTAGAATGATTTGAGGTATTCCACCCCCAGCTCTTTAGCGAATCTGAATCTAGTTATATTCGGCCACATTATTGGGTTATCCTTAAGAATATTAAGAGTAATATTCTTCAGGAACTTTCCATTGTTGAAAATAAGGGAAGTAGTTTAACCTCGTATACCCGTCGGAGGAAAAGGAAAAACAGTTTATACTCTTATACTCGTTGGAGTTACATGGAGAAGAAGTTTATACTCGTATACTCATTGGAGTCACATGGAGAAGCAGTTTATACTCGTGTACTCATCGGAGTTAGGGAAAATAGTTTATACTCGTGTACCCAATGGAGTAAATATCGTCTTTATTTGGCTTGTTTCGTCGTTATGACGTCGGAGTCAATTAAGGCTTAGATTTTGTTTTTGAGTCCAAAGCAAATCTTGGTGGGATGAAGAATCCTCCTGTGATATGCACAGTAGTTTGGATCTGTAATCCTCTTATCTTCTTCCTGATCTTTAATAGGTGGTAGCTCGATTTTGTTGTTGACGAGTAGGTATTTCAAGATAACTGGAGCTTCATCATTTTCGAAAGAATACTCCTTTTGGAACTTCGGATCGAGATTCGCGTTCACAACGATTGCAGATGTCGTCGGTTGGCTTCTCTCAGCTTTCTTTCTTTTACGAAAGTGTTCAGCTTGTTTACCACGTATTTTCAAATCTTTCCAAGTTTTGGATGGTACAACCCCTAGGGTTTCCAGAACACCGATGGAGAGATTATTGTGACATGTTTGCAGGATGAACTCCTCTGTAACAGGGTCTCTGTAATTCATTACCTTGTTACGGAAGCGCTTGACAAAATTATTGACTGACTCTTCGTCTTTTTGTTTCTTATCCATAAGAGTTCTGATTGACACTTCGGTGTCATCATCGAAGAAATTACTAAGGAACAAACTTTCCATGTCATCCCAGCAGTTGACGTTACCAGGTTTGAGATGTCGGTACCAATCGAAGGCGGGCCCACGAAGGGTGCCAACGAATGACCGGACCATCAAAGCCTATTTTCCAGATATCACACCTAAGTAAGACTTAAAATAAATTAAGTGCTTAGTAGGCGAGCCCTTCCCGTCAAACAGTGTGAAGTTAATCAGGTTGAATTTTGTCGGGTACGGTATTGAATCCCATTCTCTTGGACAGGGACACGGTATTGTATCCCGTTGACGATCCTAATGCTTTGACTCGTGGAACACGATCTATTCCTCTTGATTTGACGTTGAGGAGAACATGCGAGGCAAGTTTGGAACTCTTAACGAGTTCAAAACTCTATGGAAGAGTTGACTTGATCTAACCAAATCGGTTTACAGCCAAAGAGAAGAAAGCTCCACGAACAGCTCCAAAGGATGCTCAAAACTCTCCAAGATCCGATCCTCCTAAGATGATCTGCCCAAGGATAGCTCGATCAAAAGATCTTCGATCCAAATATGCCAAAAAGATCTAAAAATGCTCCCCCCAAAAAAAAAAGATCCCTCGAACTTAGCTGAGTTTCCAGCTATTTATAGGGGTTTTAGGGGTGTAACTAACCCCTTAAATCGCTCCTAAGTGGGGTGTAATCCCCCTCAAATCGTGGGAAATGGTTTTAGAACCGTTTAGCTCATGTTTGAAGGAGTCAAACGCGAAATTCCCGTTCTGTGCATGAACTCTGCATCTTGAACTTCAGACACGGAGTTGAGCTATGCGTGTTGAGCTGAGAATGCGATAGTGAACCCTGCGTTCTATTCTTGGAACATAGAGGTGAGCTCTGTGTTTTGTTCTTGGAACATGGCAACAAGCTCTGTGTGTTAGAGTGTTGCAAAAATTATGATCTTTATCTTGGCTCCTTGGAATGTGAGAGTCGTTAATTATAACTCATGTTGACGATTGTGATGGTCGTCAAATCAGAACTTTCATCGGTTATTGTGAAGGTTGTTGAATTATAACATTCGTCGATCGTTATAAAGTTCTTCAATTTGTAACCTTCTGGAAGTCTTCGAATTGTAACCTCCAATATCAGTGCTTGATGGGGATCAACTATCTGCAAGAATTTTTAGACAACCTACAATACCCATTTTACAGTCTGGCAATGGACTTTTCCAGGCTTATCCACATACTGACTCACAACACTGGCTGCATGTGACACAAGACATGTACTCGCATACTTCTAAACGAGTGCAGACCATAGCATACATAATGCTTCCAACTATACTCGCATAAGTAACACAAGATATGTACTACTCCTCCTCTTCAGTCTGAGGTGACAAATCTGCTAAAAGATGAATATGAGCAGCAAACGGAGTCTTCACAGGCTTGGCATCAATCATGCTAAATCTTTCCAACACATTCTTAATGTATTTATCCTAAGATAGGAATAAACTTTCTTCTCGCCTGTTCCTGTGGATCTCTATCCCCAAAATCTTCTTTGCTACTCCTAAGTCCTTCATCTCAAACTCGTATTTAAGTTGAGATTTTAACTCATTGATTTTTGACATATTTTTAGCTATAATCAACATGTCATCAACAGACAAAAGTAAATACACAAAAGAACCATCATTGAGCCTTTTATGATAAACACTATGGGGTCAAAAAATTGAAGATTGATTGATTGTCTTATTTTAAGAAATGGGTTCGATCACTTGGTACAAAACCCTTACAATCATTCACACACTCTCGATTACAGAGGAAGAGAAGATTAATTTAGCTTTTCTTTTTTTAAAGTAGGTTCTTGGTAGCGAAAGGATGCTTCCCTCGATGCTTGAGTCGAGATTGCCTCCGTTGACGATTAGACCAAAATCACTAAAGCTTCTCATGTTCGTTGGCCGGCTGGAATTGAGGTTCGAACTCTGGATCCGTGTGCAGAAACTTTGATCTCTGATGCTTCTTGAAGTCGAAGTTTTAAAATCTCTAACCCCTATCTATGTAGCTATCCATGGCTATTTATAGGGTTTAAGCACGTAACTGACGTGCTACAATCACGGGTAGAGGGGTGTAACTGCCTCCTCTAAATCAGCACATTCCGTAACGTACTCCTGAAGATTAGCCCATGTGGCTGACTAAGTCTTCGAAGCCGTTACAGATAAATCTCACGTGGATGACGAACCTCGTCTTTAATTAAAACGGGGTTCGTCAAGTAAGATGAGCCTTGATACGCAGTGAGGTTCATCTTACTAAGCAAACTTTGTAGTAAACCAGCTTCTTCTGATGAATCTTATCTTCACCGACTTCATCTGACGACCCTCGTCTTCACTAACAAACTTCGTCTTCGTCAGTTGAATCCAACTACGTAGCAAGTCTTGTAAGTTTCCTTTTGACGAGCCTCATCTTCACTAATGAGCTCTACGTCTGGTAATGAGCTTCGAACCTTGTGTCCAATGACGAGCTCTGAATCCTGTATCCACTAGTGAACCTCGAACCTCGTATCCAATGACAAGATTCAAGTCTCAAGATCAATTTCATTTAATAATGAACTTTGTCTTTTGATGTTGAGCTTCGTTGCGTGGCGACTCTCGTTCTCAAGGTTGATCTTCACTAAATGACAAGCCTCATCTCTGATTGAGCCGAAGTTCATTTTCCTGACCACCCTTCTCATATTTTAGAATTTGGTATTTTTGAATACCTACAAAACCCCCTTCAAAGTTCTCAAACTTGACTTGGGTTGTATGTAGTCTGAAAAACTTTGAATAGGCATCTTGAACTTGCAAAGTTTATCTAACGAACCTAATTTCATCATGAACTTCATCTTTGCTACGAAATTCAACATGAATATGATCTCGCGGTTCATTTTGGAGTTCGTCCCTTTATACGAGCCTTGTTAGAATAACAGTCACCTGACAAATGACACATTGCAGCTTCGTTCACAATATTGCTATGCACCTTTCCCAGACCTAATGAATGGTTGCCAGATAGTGCTTATAAATCTCCATGAATCCCGTTCACAGATCTTGTGGGAGAGAGATCTCATCAAACGACCTCAACCGAAGATCGCAACCTTTAATTCGACCTTTACCCACCCCTATATATAGGGCATCATCATATGAGGAGTCCTTTCTTCTCTTTGTCGCTTGGACTATCTCCACTCCTCTTCTTCCAAAGTTTTAATATTTTCTCCTTCATGAGCTCTTCAAAATAATTCAATGGCCCCCAAGACCACTGTAGATCGAAGCAAAAGCAAGGGCAAGAAGGTTGCTGGCTCTTCACACGAACCCGCTGCTCTACCTACTTTCTCAGGTAATAGATCTTAAATGCTCAATTTGCGCTCTGGAAGATATCAACCCTGTCTATTTTAGACTTGCGTTTCTTGAGGAAGATGAACAGTTTCCTCCAGACTCATCATAAAGATAACGTCTTTTTGATTTGAAGAGGTTCGTCCTCGATGAGGCTCGTCTCGTCTTTTGAGGAGTCTTATATGCAAGTTGAATTTTACATGTCCAACGATGTTCGCTATCCTGATGAGGGTCATCCTCTAAATTTGTTAAACAAAATTCATTTATATGATGAACTTTGTTTTTTCATCGACCACGTTCGTTGGATTGGCGAACCTGATTTTCAAGTGATGAACCACGAACTTCGTTTTCACCAACAAACTTTGATGTACTGACGAGCCTCGATTTCTCTGTCAAGGCTTGTCGAGTGAATGAAATTTGTTTGGCCAACTAAGTTTGAAAGTTTGTTGTAACAAGAGGTTCATCACTTGAACGAAGTTCGAAGTTCATTACTAGAATGACCTTCGTGACTTTTAGCCACGACTGCTGCTCGAGACTGACTTTGTTTTATCTTTTCGTGTAGTTGTATATCCCTCTGTTCCACTTCCCTAACGTGGTGATCTCGGAGCGGATGGTACTCAGGCAGTTGGAATTCATCCTTATTACTTTACCCTTGAGAGTATTCCTTTATTCGGAGAACGAGGGCTAGAAGAAGTGGATCTTCTCCCTGAACCTTCAGTTTCCACATTTAGGTGCATGATCACTGATGCTCCCCTAGAGTCTATTAATCGTGAACCTATTGTGAAGCCTGTTCTCTTATTTAGAGACTCTTCAGAGGATCCCGACTTGTTGGATATCAGGACTTATGAATGGCTTAGAACTGTAAATGGGCAAAACTTGTTCTTGCCTCGAATGGAGCGTGATGTTTCTCCTACTGCCTTAAAGATCATCTCGGCTCCAAGGAGAATGGACTCGGATTTAACCCCAATACAAGATGAGGTTATATGTGGTCACTTTTCCCAGAGCAGTGCTAAGATAGATAATGGTGGATGTTATATCATCGGATAGCACCCAGGGCTTTTTCAAAAAGAACTCCCTATTGATGAGACTGCTGAGGAGGCTAACACTTTTGGCCATGCATTCTTTAGGCGAAAGGGTCAATTTCCTTCTAAAGATTTTAGAACTCCTGGCTGGTCTCATTGGAGCCCTACGCAATGGTGGCCTCATGTCACCGAGTGCATCTTGTGGGAGAATCATGAAGACCTGCAAAGGTTTGGTCTTTATGTACCCATCAGGGCGACACAATTCGGGTTAATCAATAACTCCCACCAATTCTTTGGTATTTTGGAGTTGTATAACTCTACAACCCGTACTTTCTTTACTCGCGATGGAGAAATAGGAATTGCTCTTCATAAGATGGAAGAAGTCTCCGGGCTACCAAACAAGAATTATCCGTATGAGGAGTATATCCCGGGTCAACGGGAGTTAAATGCTCTAGAAAAAGAACACCCCCAGGTGGTAGAGACCTTTTGGGAGGTAATGTGTCATTACCACATTTGTATGAATGTGGAAGGACGACTCAATAAGAGGGGTGAAAGGCTCCTCAGCCATAACATCTGGTCCCGCTATCTTTTCATGGCGGGTACTTGCCCATCCACCCATGCATCGTATATCAGAATCGGATGAACAAGGTTACCCTATAAGTATCACCTTCGTGAGTTATTTCTTTCAAGGTGGGGAGCCTATCTCTTCCAAGGCTTTACTGGCGGGATATCTCATGTTATGGCTTCATCAAGTCGTTATTGTTTCTAAAAACTTTGACCTGCTGCCAATAAAAGTAGTGTTCCTAGTTGTATGTTTAGCGCACGGTCGTCCTTATGCCCTTCTTCCTGCCATGATTGCTCGCATTCACTATGGATTGTGGAATTTATGTTATCAATTCTGTCGTGGCAATGATAATCCAAAGGTTGGATTGCCATACACTTATTTCATGGTGTGGGTTGTTCTGCACTGTCCAACCCTTATGAGCACGCATTCCACTCGTACGGAGGGTCAAATTATTCCTTTCATTCAAAGATTGGAAAATTTAGATTAGGAGTACCATTATTTCGCCTTGGTAAGGAGCATTCTTCGTGACCATAAGAGATGGGAATTTAATCGATGTCTTCCTCATTTTCCCAGAACCAGCTATGGACAGGTCGTCATGGATGCATCAAATGGTCGGGGTTACTCCTCTCTATCATTTGGCTGCTTCATGTGGCTTATGACTATTCGCCCTAGGTATCATATTTATCGTTTCGGCCCAGTGTGCGTGTTGGAGCCTTACTTGCCTCGTCGCTTCGCTTGCCAATTCAGCTACACTCAGTTGTACGTTGGTAATCCTAACAACCAACTGATATCTTAGAGTTATAGCTTGATTATTGGGACTAGAGCTTAGTATTGGACTATTACTGGAGGTACGGGTGCTCGTTTCTTGCTTCCACAATAGAATCCACAGCTTCAGATCACGCTTGCTTATTGCAAGTGGCATTGTATGGAAAACGCAGCGATCCCAAACTTCAATGTCAATTCTTCGGGACTGCGGTACATTTGGCGTCTGTATAAATCTGGCAATGCTTCTAGACGAAGCCGTATACCAGGGCTCAAGGAGTTCTTATATGCTGAGGAAAGTGCCGAGGTAGCAGAACCCAGTCCTCCTAGTCCTCATGAAACTCAGGAGAAGATAGACGCGACTCTAAATGAGGATATGCCTCATAGATCTCCTCATGTTGATGAATACAAGAGCCACATGCCTGCTGCTTCCGATATAGGAGATGCTCTTAGAGATGGAGTAGATCTTGGTGGGTTTGGAGATTTCACTCCTACTGACGAACCTTGTGAGCATCCTCTACATGATGCTTCTAAGGGCTTTTCTTTGCTCATTGATCCTACCGTCGAAGGCTCTCATCGGCTACCCTAGGGTCTTGAAGAACCACAACCCCTCGATAAAGGGATCACTGGTATGCCAACATTGACTTGTCTTAATTTCGACTTGTTTTCCTCTGATACTTCTTATTCACGACAAACTGCAAAAGTGGAGGCCCCAACACAAGTGGGGGAGAAGTTTAAAGAACTCGGGCAGATGTGCAAGTCTAAACGTGTCACCAAAAAATGAAGGCGCAATATTTCTCCGCCCAAAACCCCTTTGATAAAGTCACTCCGAGTTGAAACGGATTCGGAAGTTGAGGATGAAGTTCCTTTAGACCGACTCCGTACTGGATTGCGTTTGGCACTAAGTACCAACGTCGAAAATGCTCCTGTTGATCCTGGTAAGATGGACATATAGTCATTTACCTTTGTAGATTTTTAAAGTACTAACAACTTTATTCGTTGTGTTTAGTTGTTTTCACAGACTCCACTACCTTTACTGATGCGGTTACTGAGGTAGGATTAGCTTATGGTGACCCTACTAAAAGTAGGATGCCTCCAAGTTTAACTATGGAAACAGGCCGAGTTGATAATTCGACTTTAATCCTAATGAAGCTGAGGGGGCAGAACTTGCTCCGACCGCCATGGCTAAAGCTGAAACCACCGTGACCACAAGTGTTGTGTCCACCAACTCCATCGTCATGACCGAGACTCGCATCGTACCAAGTACTGCAGTCACTGTCACTCCTATTACTACTGCAATGGTTGTTGCAACCATCGACACTCCTATTGTGTACACTACACCGCTAATTTTCACAGAAACTACGATTTCTTCTGCCGCTCCTCATGAAATGATGTCCTCTAGCAGAACACACTCTTCTCCTATTGTTTTGATGAGAAATTTTGCCGTATCAAAAATATTAGAGAATCCTCAGCGTTTTGAGAGAATCTCCTGCTCAGGTCTTAGATCGTGGAGGGGACTTTGTAGGAGTTAAAGAGGTATTGGTGCCTTTCTTAGACTTGATGAAGAACTTGACCATTGATCTCGCAGTAATGCCTTACTGGTTGCACCTGACCAATGTTGAAGATCTTTTTAATCAATGGTATAATCATCAGTCTTGATCCCTTTACCCTTTAGCTAAAGAACGAGCAATGCGAACTATACGCCAGAGGGATGACTCCTTATTCGAACTTAATCATCAATTGCTTGAGACCAAGCAACAAGTTTGGGGGCTTAAAGAGATCGAAGAGAATTTATCCCGTGAGGGTAAAAAGGTTGCAGATGCTGAACTTCAAAAACAACATCAAGTTGATCATCTTCAAGTTCAACTTAAGGCTCTTCAGAGCAAGCTGGCAGAGGCTGAGGCAGAGTTGGCAGGCATAATGGATATGAGACATACATTAGCCTCTAAACAGCTGCAGCATCAGCCTTTGCTCCAAGTAGAACTCGATCGAATGGAGCAGCTAGAAAAAGCTGTCTATGATATGAGCGTCTATTCTGATGAGGAGCTACGTAGACGTGCTTTGAGTGACGTTGAGGCAGAACATCAAGAATCCTTAGCTAAGCTTACTGAAGAGATTCGTCAAACCGCTAGATCCATTTAGCTCCATTTTTTTATCGGATTTTTGTAGCCCGCGTTCTTTTTATATATATGTAGAACTTTTGCTATCTTTGTCCACTAGCTCTACTTTATACCTCAATACATAATCTGATGCCAAAGTTCATAAACTTTGTTGCTTTGAGATTTAAGACTTGAAGTACAAGTCTTATTACTCTGATATGAGGTTGTATTCGAACTTCAATTCGTATTTGACATAACGAGATTCTAAACTTATTCAATTAAGCTTCAGCATTTGAGCCCAATTAGAGGAACGACCTTCGTCGAAGACGAGGTTCGAATCCGATTTCAATCAAGTCTCAATACCTGAATACAATTAGAGGAACGACCTTCTTTAAAGATGAGGTTCGGATTCCATTTCAATTAAGTCTCGACACTTGAGTTTAATTAGAGGGACGACCTTCGTTGAAGATGAGATTCAGATCCCATTTCAACCAAGTCTCGACACTTGAGTTAAATTAGAGGAATGACCTTCGTCGAATATAAGGTTCGAATTCAATTTCAATCGAGTGAACTTTCATCAAAGACGAGGTTCAAATTCAGCTTATCTCAAGTGAATGACCTTCGCCAAGTGAATGGCCTTCGTCAAGTGAATGACCTTCGTCGAAGACGAGGTTCAAATTCAACTTAACTCGACTGAATCTCGACATTCGAGTTTTAATCAAAATAGAGACATTCATCATTTTTGACTTAGGAATGAGAATAAATCTCATTAAATGATGTGGAAATCTTCGATAGTTCCCAGACTGTTGATCCACATGGATCCGTCGCTTCATTTCATCAACATTAAATCTTTTGTACTTAATGCATCGCTTCGAGTCACGTCCTCGTTAGCGCTAATTACGAACGCAATTGATTGCGTCACTTTGTTCCCAGCATTCTTTGGCGGTTTAGTGCTTAGGGATTCGTGTAACGAATCCCAGCCACTTGGTTGGCTCCTTTGCCTATAAATAGGCAGTTGCTTTTTGAGAGGATTCATCTTCCTCTTCTGTGTCTTGTTTCCAAAATGACTCAAAGGGGACTTTGCATTTTAAGACTCCCACCTTCACTTCCTACTAAATTCCAAGCTCTGATAATCGTCACCGGTGAGGTAGGCAAAGTTGATGATGTTGTCGCTTCAGTTAACTCTTCTGATCCAATCCCTGATCTCTTGGTCTTTGTAGTAGCTCGCTCATTTGAGGATTTCTCAGTGTTCCAGAGTCGAAATCAGGATACATTTTGAAAATTTGTTAGACTTTTGAATGTAACCCTGAAGAGATATCTTAAATCCAAATATGCTTACTGTTTTGACATGCCATGCTCCCCCAATCATACAGTCCTTTCAATGGACTTCAGTCTATGTGGGAACTTTACAGACTCAGTGAAGTGCTTCCTTTCAGAGGAGTCAGCAAGAGTGTTAGAGCTGCCTTCACGCCCTATGGAGATGGGAGAAGTGTTGATCCTATGCTCAGAGCTTATGGTATTTCTATTAGTAGTCAGCTTACCCAAGTAGGTAGGCGTATGCTATAAGAACCTAAGTTAAAAGTTGGGTATGGGGAGGACTTCATGCCCAGGAACGGAAGATGAAACTTCAACAACAAGACAGCGACGTTGTTACGGACGTAGCTCGTGGTGCAATCTCGAAGATCGTCGAGCTTGTAATTGAACTTCGTAATGTAGCCAAAAGAATGTCATTGAAAGAATATGTAATTGATCCTCGAAGTGTAGTTCGAAGGAATTTGTAACTGATCCTCGTATTGTAGCCGAAAGAACTTATAACTGAGACTTGTAGTGTAGTTCGAGTCTTCTAAGTTCAATCTATGTACTTCGAGTTTCTGTACTTTCAATTATATATGAATAAAATTTAAATATAATCCACATATTGTTCTCTTCCTTTTTTTTTTAACTGAAGCATTTTAACTTAGGATTTTTAGCAAACTCTCAGCTATCAACGGACTTGAGTTGTCTTTACCAACTGCTGTTTGAGTTGGACTAGCCATACTTTTTTCCTCAGTATGATGAGTTATCAAAGAGTTTCTCTTAGATTTTAACGTTAAGATTTCTCTTCTATCCTTAGCCCATTTTAGGCTTCAGATCAAACGCAAGATAATGAGGTTCAAATTATAACTAAGTGTTAAGAACGAAGTTCAACACATAGCAAACTCGTTGGGAAAACAAACATCATTTGTAAAAATAACGATGTTGGGATGATCCAGTCATTCAATGACTTAGAACAACAACGATAAAGAAAATAAAAGCATATCACTTGGTAGGCCTAAGTTTGGAAAACGAACGTCATTTGGAGAAATGACGATGTTAGGAGAATCACATCGTTCAGTGACTTGGCAGTATGACTATGGTGATAGAAACGAAGGCACATCACTTGGTAGGCCTAAGTTTGGAAAACGAACGTCATTTGGAGAAATGACGATGTTAGGAGAATCACATCGTTCAGTGACTTGGCAGTATGATGATGATGATAGAAACGAAGGCACATCACTTGATAGGCTTAAGTTTGGAAAATAAACGTCATTTGGAAAAATGACGACATTAGGAGAATCACATCATTCAGTGACTTGGAAGTATGACGATGGTGATAGAAACGAAGACGCATCACTTAGTAGACCTAAGTTTGGAAAACAAACGTTATTTAGAGAAATGACGATATTAGGAGAATCACATCATTTAGTGACTTGGCAGTATGACGATGGTGATAGAAACGAAGGCACATCACTCAGTAGGTCTAAGTTTGGAAAACGAACGTCATTTGGAGAAATGACAATATTAGGAGAATCACATCGTTCAGTGACTTTAGAAGTATGATGATGGTGATAAGAACGAAGGCACATCACTTGGTAGGCCTAAGTTAGAAAACAAACGTCATTTGGGAAAATAACGACGTTATGTAGAATCATATTATTTAGTGACTTTATAAGTATGACGATGATGATAGAAACGAAGGCATATCACTTAGTAGGCCTAAGTTGGAAAACGAACGTCATTTGGGGAAATGATAACGTTAGGCAGAATCACATCATTCAGTGACTTTAGAAGTATGACGATGATGATAGAAATGAAGGCACATCACTTGGTAGGCCTAAGTTAGAAAACGAACGTCATTTGGGGAAATGACGACGTTAGGCAGAATCAAACAATGAATTAACACATCACATCGTAGGTTACTAGTGGAAAGATATTGTTTTGAGCAAAAACCATCAGCTGTCAGAGGAAGTCATTGATATAATAATTTATAGTCCTACTATCCTATTGAAGAGGATTAGTGAGGGAAATTTGGAGGAGATGAAGTAGGGAAACTATTACCTTTATTTGCTTCTCTTCCTGCTGTAAAGCATATCTGACTGTGAAGCCTATGGGTAATATATCTTTAGAAATTTACCATTGATAGGCATCATGAGTTTGTCACCATTTTGAGTAATAAGGCGATAAGCTCTATTTGAGTAGACAGTTTCTACCACAAATGGTCCCTCCCATTTTGGTTCGAACTTCCATTTCTTCTTGGAGTTTAAAATCATTGGGCGTCGAACAGTAAGAACCAAGTCACCTTCTTTGAATGTGTAGTATCTAACCTTTTTATCGAATGCTCTGGAAATCCGAGCCTGATAAAGCTCACTGTATTGTTGAGCTAATAGTTGCTTTTCATCTAATGCTTCCAATTCTTCAAGACGTCGGTGATGATTTTCTTCCATCGTCATACCAGTTGCGAGTGCTATTCGCAAAGACGGAATATAGATTTCCAATGGTAATACAGCTTCACATTCATATACCATGGAATATGGTGTCGCTCCTGTTGGCGTGTGAACCGTTATGCGATAAGCCCACAAACTTTGACCTAACTTCTCGTTCCAATCTCTTTTATTTGTCAAAATCACCTTAGTGAGAATTCTAACGATGGTTTTATTAAATGCTTCTGCTTGCCCGTTAGCAGCAGAATTATAAGTTGTTGAAGCCAAATTCTTAATCCTGAATTTATCACAGAATCGGGTGAAGACTTGGCTAACAAATTAGGGCCTATTATCATGAATGATATGCCTCGGAATGTCGTACATGTATACGATGTGATGTTTTAAGAATTTAACGATATCACTCGTCTTGACTTCTCTCAATGGGATTACTTCTGCCCATTTAGAGAAGTAATCAGTTATTACTAAAATAAAACCATGTCCCTTAGAAGAGGGTGGGGTTACTGGGCTAACAATGTCCATCCCCCACGTTTCAAAATGCCATGAAGTGGTTGACGGATGAAGATGTTTGGATGGTCGATGCATGTAATTAGCATGTATTTGGCAGGCATGGCATCGTTTGGCATAGGTGACAGCGTCTTGTACCATATTAGGCCAGTAATAACCCAATCTGTGTAGTCGGTCCCACAATTTAGGACCAGGCTGATGAGCTCCATAGATGCCATCATGAGCTTCTTTAAGAGCTTCTATTGCTTCTCTATTTGACAAACAGTGAAGCAAAAGCCCATCGTACGACTTTTGATACAAAGTTTGGGATTGAGAATCATAGTAGAATCTAGGTGCTCGTCTACGAACAGGTTCTTTTTCCTTGATATCCTCAGGCAATAAGCCGTATAAGACATAATTAATGATCGAAAATCGCCAATCTTTAGGTTCGAGCATTACGGGCTCATCTTCAATTGTGTTGATCTGTAATGTATACTTTGATTTGAATAATTATCTTCTCGTCACTGTGACTTGTTGGGTAGTTCTTTCAGGTAGAGCTAAGGTAGCCGCATGTGACGCCAATGCATCGGCATAGGTATTCTAGAGATGGGGTACATAGTCGATATAGAAGCCCTCAAAGAAATCGGCCAATGCGATTGCTGTGGTATGATAAGGAATGAGGTCTTCATTCCTAATTTCATATTCTCCCTTCATCTGGTTAACAATGAGTTGAGAATCGTCATAAGCTTCTAGGTGTTTCACCCCCAGCTATTTATCTATATCTAGGCTAACCAACAAAGCATTGTATTCAGCCACATTATTAGAGCATGGCCCTGTTAAAGAAAGGGCGCATTGAAGTACATGATTTTGGGGGGAGATAAAGACAACCCCTACTCCGGCAATAGCTCGACTGGTAGGACTTGTTCTTGATGCACCATCGAAGTATAGTTTCCATACCTGCTCTTTAGAAATGACGTTTGCTTCGTACGTCTCATCCAGCATGTCCTGATACAATTCGACCTTTTCTTTTAGTGGATTATTAGCCATAAGATCACAAATAGCCTGACCCTTCACCGTCTTTTGAGGTTTGAAGTGAATGCCATATTGGGAAAGCAACAAAGCCCATCTGGTGAGTCACCAGTTCAATGCACTGGGCTGTTTCATGAATACCCGAGTAGGATTGATCTGGGAAATGACATGTATGGTTTGCCCAACCAAGTAATGTCTTATCTTCTGAACTGTGAAGACCAGCGCTAAACATTCCTTCTCGATAAGAGGATAACAAGGTTCAGCACCCGATAAAATCCTACTGAGATAGCAAACAATTTGCTCATGGCCGTTTTCATCATCTTGTGTTAATAGTCCTGCCAACGCATGATCGCCTGGATATATATCAGGAAAGGTTTACCTGACTTCGGTGCAACCAATATCGGTGGATTGGAGAGATATTACTTATTCTCCTCGAACGCTTTCTGGCAAGCCTCATCTCACATGAAGGATACT
Organism: Asparagus kiusianus; assembly: GCA_022839385.1. NCBI lineage: Eukaryota > Viridiplantae > Streptophyta > Magnoliopsida > Asparagales > Asparagaceae > Asparagus > Asparagus kiusianus. The sequence goes on along the minus strand of BQKN01000535.1, from coordinate 132,812 downwards.
CCTTTCTTCATTAGTTTTGAGAATGGTTGGCATTTCCCTGACAGGTTAGAAATGAACCTGCGAATATACGCCAATCGCCCTTGTAAGCCTCGAAGCTCCTTAAGATTCCTAGGGGGTGGTAGCTCTTGGATGGCTTTGACTTTGTCTGGGTCAAGATGAATTCTGTTAGCTGTGACCACGAACCTGAGAAATTTACCACTAGCCATTCCTAAGAATGACTTAGTTGGATTCATCTTCAGCTAGTGTACCCGCATAAGGTCAAACATTATTTTTAAGTCGTGCAGATGGTTTCCCTTGTCGTGACTTTTAACAACCAAGTCATCAACGTAACATTCTATAGTCTTCCGTAGATGTTTTTGGAAGATAGAGGTTATAGCACGTTGATAGATAGTACCAACATTCTTCAATCCAAAGGGCATTACTATATAACAGTATATCCCTGAAGATGTCCAAAAGGATGTGTGTTTTTCATCATCAGGATACAATTTGATTTGGTTGTACCCTGAGAATCCATCCATAAAAGACATTCTTTCAAATCCGTACGTATTATCAATAATGACGTCCGTGATGGGTAAAGGAAAATCATCTTTAGGACAAGCTGAATTCAAGTCTCGGAAGTCGATGCACACTCGAATCTTCCCATTCTTTTTTAGAACAGGGACAATGTTGGCCACTAATCAGGGTGTTGTTCTTCATAGATAAATCCTGACTCGATGAGCTTTTTGACTTCAGCTTCAATTGCCTCCATAATTTGGGGTCGAATTCGCCTTTGCTGTTGTTTAACAGGCTTGACGTCTGGTTTGATGTTTAATTGATGCATAGCCATTTGGGGATCAATACCAGGCATATCCTCGTAGTTCCAAGCAAAGACATCAATATACTCTCGTATTAGAGTAATGAGGTCTTTCTTCTCTTCGGGTGACAAGCTATCGCTTATGAATATGGTCTTTGGATTAATCTCGTCTCCCATGTTCACTTGAATCACTTTGTCATCAGTAGGAGGTTCGCATTGTTCAAAGCGGTGTTCCCACTGTACACCCAGCTGTTGACTTAGTGGATCATCAAATAGAAGTAATTGGCCATCTTCTTGATTTTCCGTTGGAGATGCTGAAGTCATGTTGGCCATAAGTGCTCTAAACATATTTCCTATACTGATATCAGACTCCCAGCAACTAGATTCAGAAGATAAGGTGCTAGAATCGTCATCTGACTCTCCTTTGGTTCCAAAATGCAGCATAAATGGTAGGGATTCATAACCTAACCCACTACGAGTTTTGTGATAATAATCTTCCGACTTTCCTTCCGGGACATAAGCAGATCGGATTGGTGTGCGAATCCCTCTATCGAAATTTAAGCCTTCTTTATGGATAAAGTTGTATTCCATATTCTTCATAAGCTTTCGGGTTGTTGGAGTGAAGTGTGAGAATAGTGGATCTCTTTCCTCCTTCTTGGATTCTTCCAAAAGAGTTTGCACCGAGCCGTCACTCTTTCCAAAGATGATGTCTTTTTGGCCATTAACCTTAGCCGGTACTATGAAGACTGCTTGTGAAGATTCAATTTGCTGCCGAATTTGTCACAAAAGACGACTAAATCGGCATGTATAAATTTGATTCAGCATATAACTTGGATAGCGGATCCGCTACCACGCTAACACTTGTACCTGGCATGTTAGGATTCAATTCAACTCGTGATAAGTAAGTTAAATCATTATTATTATTAAAGATAATTCTGCTGTCTTCATAGACAGGATCATTTACATCCAGATTTTCAAGACCGATTACGATTGGTTCTATGTCATTAAAAACAAGACCCTATTCGTGCTCAGACTCGGTATCGGCCTCATTACCGCTATCTGGTTCTTCAATCAGTGGTACTTCAAATGGCTCACCATCAAGGTAATGGATAGAATCAGTAAAATAATTCTCCACCCCCTTGAATAGTTGCTTCTCTGTGACCACTGTTTTGACCTCACCACTCTCACCTACATATTTCATGCATTGGTGTAGAGTTAATGGAACAATCAGATTGTTATGGATCCATGGTCAACCTAATAACAAATTGTAAGACGTCTCTGCATCGATGACGTAGCAAGTGACCTCCATCCTCAAGTCACCCATCTGGCATTTGAGTTTGATCTTGCCAAGGGATGAGTATTAGAGGCATTAAAGCCATATATGGTGGTTCTCGTCGTTGATAAACGATGCAAAGGGACTCTAAGGTGATGAATGAGTCTCAACGGTATGATACTCAAGGCAGAACCAGGATCAACCTGAATTCTGTCTACCTGAATAGAGCCAATGTACCCTATGAAGTACAACGGTCTATCATGCTTTGGGTTTCTCACGTGCATATCTTCTTGAGAAAAGGTGATGCACGACATTCTTTTTTGGAAGACTTGACAACATTGAGGGCAAACTTCTTCCACTGTTGCTCCGGTTGGGTTTGGTGGAAAGCGAGTGAGGAAAGCCTCATTATCTGTCAACGCTTCACGAAGAGTTTCTCTCATTGATCGAAATAAACGTAGAAGCTCAAACAAGGTAATCCTTGCTGGGATATTGGCTAACTGAGCCAGCACATCAAACCGAAAAGAATCTTTCGAGCTCTCTGGCACATCTTTTCTGAGTGCTTTGCTGTAACAAAGTTCCTTCGCTTGAGTTTGCTCCGCTACTTCTTTCCCTGGTTTGGGTAGTGCAGCTGCTGTTTCAGAATATTTCTTCAAATACTCTTTCCCCCCGTATGTTCCTGATATCTTTGTAGGTTGCGGAGTGAATGCTGACTGCTCATTTTCAGAACTGCTAAGTGATGTAGTTTCAATCCCCTCATCTGGGACGGCTGAAATAGCATTTGTAAGATCTTTGCATGGGTTTAGGCTTCTTTAACTTTGCTAATGTCCATTGCTCATCCATTAGTAAGTCAGGATGAACCCACATCAATTCATCTTTAGGGGTAGTGTACGGGACCATTCCCTTTTCTTTCTTCTGATGTGGGTCAAAGTTCACAACTCTTGCCTCTTCTTGAGGAATCGGTTTCATGCTATCTTGTACTTGCACCTCGACGAAATCTCCAAACTAAAGTGAGACCATATTCGCAGACCTTCTTTTGCTCAGCTTGAATGGTTATCACACCTGCGTCTAACAAAGCTTGAATTTTATCTTTCAGGATGTAACAAGCTTTGGTTGGATGATGTACCATCCTGTGATACATGCAAAAGTTAGGATCGTTAGTCCTTGATACTTTTGCGTTCCGTTTAACCTCTGGCAGTTTGATCTTATTCATCTTGATCAAAGATGTAAGAATAGAAACCACATGTTCATCCTTGAAATCATATTTCTTCTAAAAATGATTATCGAAAGTATTTCCTTTCTGTTTTGTTGATTTTGGGGGTGGTGTTGTTTCAACTGCTAGAGTATCCTTCCCTTTCGATTATTTCTTGGAATTATAATTGCCTTTACCTCCTCCCTTTTTAGGCTGGGATTCTTAAGGTTCTTCGGCATCTCTTCTCTTGAGTATGTTTTCCACCTGCTCTCCTTGCCAAACCAAATCTTTCCATGAACGAGCTTCAACAGCACCCATCTTGGACAAAATATTGATAGAAAGATTGCTGCGGCACATCTCCACAAGAGTAGCTTCAGAAACTTAATCACGTGAATGCAACGATCGATTTCTGAATCTCTTGACAAAGTGACTGACCGACTCTGTCTTCTTCTGCTTTTCAGACAATAGTATGGCCATAAACACTTCAGTGTCATCATCGAAAAATCAGGCTAAGAAAAACCTCTCCAAATCCTTCTAACTTTGGATTGACCCTGGCTCAAGTCTACGGAACCACTCAAAAGCCACCCCTTTTAGGGTGTTGATGAATAACCGAGTCATAATAGGATCATTACCCACTATATGTCCAGTCTGTGCCTGGAAGTAATAAATACGCTGGGTAGGAGAACCCTTATCATCAAATTGTACTAAGTTGAGCGGTTTGAATTTCAGAGGATACGGGATCGTATCCCATTCACTTGGATATGACCTGGCCAACCCCAACTCTTTGAAGTATCCTTAGAGCTTCAATGCGTTAAGTTGCTTTTGGAAGTCATCCCACTTTTGGTCTCGTACCTTTGTACAAGGATTGGATTCAGCTTTAGACGATTCAAAATGAATCTTCACAACATTCTCCTCATCGTCTTCATCATTGCCATCTTCGTCGACAGGTGAAGGTCGTCTATGCCTAGATCCCGAGGCTTGGGAATGAACCTTGTTCTTCTTCTTTTCCTTCTCCTCATGGAGTCTCTCCACCATTTCTTCCAGGCGTCTGATGGACTCCTGTTGTTGACGAATGGTTGATTATTGCTCTTCCATCTGCTGCGTTAGCTCTTCCTCATTTCCTGCCATATGAGCCCTTGATTGTTCACTTTGGTTTGTATTGGAAGGCTGAGAAGTAGCAATGGCTGAGTTTTCAGGTTATTGCTCAGCCTCATCTGTGATACCCGCTAATCGTCGGTAATCAAATGGGAGTACTATACCTTTATGAGTACAAGTGTGTTGAAACACCCCCTGTCCTTCTATAAGCATTTCACCTAACCCTGGAGAGTATTCAGGATCAGAAGATTCTGAGGAATCAGTCAAGACTTACTTTTACCCTTGTTGACCATGTTAATCGTCACTTTGATGTGGTGATTCTTAGATGTTTGCTTCTTGGGGAGAAAGCATCTTCTTCTTGATGAAGAAATTGTCGAAGGTTCAGTCAACCATTCGAAGACTGTCGATTTACGTGTCGCCTCTCCACATGGGCATTGGGAAAGTACTACAGAGATGAGCTTCTCACAGCAGCAATGAGATTGCATTTGGCTCATGCTGCGCTTGCGTGTGAGATAATCCTGTAGGTCACCAGGTGGATAACCCCCAGTTGACTCCGTCATCTTGACTTTACCTGAGCGAGACCATCTGAATGGTAGAGGCTGACGAACTTGGGTAGACTGACAAACTACATCATTCATGCGACGACATTCGTTGGTAGGGCGAGCTTGACGCTTGTGCCTTCTTAGTTGGTTCATAACCTTGTTCGCGGGAAAAATCGTAGCTTTCTTCATTGATGATTCCATTGTACTCTTAAATAACAACTTTTTGAGTTACAAAGATCCGGTCTTTTTATAAGATCCGGTTACAATGAAAATCAAAAAAAATGAAAATTACAACTTTCCTTATTTGTCGAACAAATCGCGAGCTCCTGTTATCCGGTCACTCGCTTGCGTGGGTTGTTTGCTTGCGCCGATGGTTGATCCGTTGACCACCGCACGATCTAGATCCGAACTGATCTACGCAATATGACGGGTATTATTTCACCAATGAAATAATAGCCGGAGGGATTATTTCACCAAGGAAACAATCGCTCAAATCTCGGGATCAAAGACCAAGCTTTGAACCGGAGTATAGCAACGTAGATCTGAGATTTGGTCCTCTCGAACTCCTGCCTTTTGTGATGCGGATGCTCGCCAAGAACCAGATCTGGATGGGCAAGTCCTCGAAGTCCTAAAGCTTGAATCTTTTCTAAGTTCCGAGCTTCGAATCCGGCAGAGCTTCGCCTCTAAATTTTCCAACCCTCCAAAATGAAACACCCTTAGCCTATTTATAGGCACCCAGATCTGTGCCTAGGCACAGATCTAGGCTGAGGTGGCTCGGCCACAAGTGGCCGGCCACCCCTGGGTGGCTCGGCCCATGCCGAGCCCCTCTAGGTGTTTGTCGTTTTGCTCTTTATGCTCGTTTTCCGGTTCTGTGGTTGATTGGTTCGGGTTCGATTTGTCGACCTGATTTGGCAGTAGATCCGCTTCTGAATTCGAGTCTGAAACTAATCTTGATTCGATCGTGATTCATCCGAGTTCGCTCTTGTTTGGATGACTCGTTGACTCCCCGAACCGTTGGCTTGATTCCGCATGCGAATGGATGCATTCCGTTGCTCGCGTGCGGTTAGTCGGCTTCGTAGCCTCGTTAGTCCGCTTCGTCGCGTATCGTCTGGCTTCGGTGTTTGCGGGCTAACGGTCATGTTTGGATACCTCGCCCGATGGTCTGTTTGTCGATCGGCGTCGTCGAGCTGTGTTAAGGGACCTATAGGCAGTTTTATACGCCTACAGATACCCCCTCCAAAGTTTTCCAGCCTTGTTCTTTTATAGAAGAGTCTGGAATACTTTGGATATGATTGTCCCATCCTTCCATTGGTTATGACGGGATATCTGGAATAGCTTCTATTCTTGATTCCTTCAGTCCTCCAGGCTATTCGGTGCTTTGTCGAATGTCTGTAAGGGTTCCGGTGCTGCATTTATTGTCTGACCGTCTGTCGGAATTCTGAACTTGAAGTCGGTTCTTGATTTCTTGACTTTTTAGCTCAAGTTTGCTGTTTCAACATAGAACTGACCATCGGTCGTCGGCGTTGAATCTTCATTTACAACGCGTTGTCCGGCGTTTGAGCTTCCTGGTGTCACGTTGTCCGGCGTCCAGGCTTCATTACGACGCGTTGTCCGGCGTCCGACATAGTTTATACTCGTACGTCGTCTGGAGTATTCACAGTTTAAGCTCTTAAGGAATTGGAGCGTGGCAGATACTTGAGTCACGAGACCAATTTATAGAATTGATGCGTCAATGACTCGTATTTATAGAATTTTTGGCAAATTCTCAGCCATCAATGGGTTTGATTAGCCTTTACCGACTACCGTTTGAGTCGGGCTAGCATGCGGATTGTTTAAGTCCGTTCCGCATGTGACGTTAAGCTAAAAGAGTTAACCCTTTTAGTGCTACGATATTGAATACGTAGACTTCGTCTTTCTCCTGTGAAAAGACTAAACAGTAACGTGTATGAGATGTTGACTTAGGATTTTTGGCAAATCCTCAGCCTTCAACGGATTTGACGTGCTCTTACCGACTACCGTTTGAGTCGGGCTTACATGCGGATTGTTTTAGTCCGTTCCGCATGTGACGTTATGCTAAAGGAATGAACTCCCTTAGACTTTGTGCTACAACTTCGAATATGTAGACTTCACCATTTGTTACGGGAATAGGCTACCCGGCGACGCGTGTTAGGGGTTGACTTTAGGATTTTTGGCCAACCCCCAGCCTTCAACGGATTTGATTAGCCTTTACCGACTACCGTTTGAGTCGGGCTAGCATGCGGATTGTCTAAATCCGTTCCGCATGTGACGTTGAGCTAAAAGGGTTAACCCTTTTAGTGCTACGATATTGAATACGTAGACTTCGCCATTATCATAGGAATAGGCTACCCAGCAACGTGTATTAGACGTTGGCTTATCCCTACTTAGGCTTCGGGATAAAGGTCCCCAGAGTCAGGCTCTGGTATCTTTTTCTACGGATAAAGACCAAACCGGCGACGCGTGTTAGGCGTCGGTATATCCTTTCTTAGGATTCATGATAAAATTCCCCACGCGTGTAAGGCATGGTTTTTGGCGTTATTAATAACAACCTGCCACAATGTTAAATATGTGGGCAAGTGTTCTTTTTAACGGTTAAGAACTAACCGGCGGCGCGTGTTAGGCGCAGACTTATCCTTACTTAGGTTTCAGGATAAAATACCCCACGCGTGTAAGGCATGGTTTTTGGCGTTATTAATAACAACCTGCCACAATGTTGAATATGTGGGCAAGTGTTCTTTTTAACGGTTAAGAACTAACCGGCGGCGCGTGTTAGGCGCAGACTTATCCTTACTTAGGTTTCAGGATAAAATACCCCAGAATCGAACTCTGGTGTCTTCTTCTACGGAGAAAGACTAAACCGGCAGCGCGTGTTAGGCGCAGTCTTATCCCTACTTAGGATTCGGGATAAACTTCCTAGGATGAATCCTAAATTCTTGGAAAAGGATTGATGTGGGAAGGAAGAATTTTATATTCTATTCCCCGAACAAGGAAAAAAGAATTTTATATTCTATTCCCAGTTGGAAAGGAGACTCGAGGTGGGATCTCCACCCCCAGAATCCATAAAGGTGAAACTAAGAGTGGGACCTCCACTCCGAGAATCGAAAAGATTCGGATAACCCTAACTGTCGGAAGGTTTGATTACCGAACTAAGGATGAATTTCTCGTTTACCGAGAGTGAATCGTGATTTTGGTCCTAACTGTAGGAAGGTTTGATCACGCGATTTGAAAGCGGACCTCTCGTTCATTGGAGGAATCGAGAGGGGATTTTGGTTGTGGTCCTAACTGTAGGAAGGTTTGACCAAGTGGGGGGTTTAAAACGATCCGAACTGTAAGAAGGTTTGCTCGTCCGATTTGTGGGCCTCTCGTTCATTGAAGGAATCGAGAGGGGATTTTGGTTTTGGTCCTAACTGTAGGAAGGTTTGACCAAGTGGAAAGTGAGAGTGAGAGTACAAATCACTGTAGGAATGTTGATTTGTACAAATCACTCAAAGGGGGTTCCTGATGTTAAGTGATAAAGACTTAACAAAAAGGGGGCTTTGACAATTCGTCAATGATTGATAGATCAGAATTCTAAGCATTATATCCGGACTCTAACAATGAAAGTGTTGAGTGCACGAACATAGCAGAAGTTTGAATGGATTAAACAGGAAAGAATTTTGGTGGTCCCGCCGTTAATTAGCTTGATCGGTGGGGGATTCTGTGGTGGAGACTATGAGTCGTCAAACACTAATGAGAGTTTTGTGAGGGAAAATTGATCCAATGAAGTGATCAGATTTCATCTCAGCAAAAGAGTGTTCGAAAATTAGGAGTTTAGTGTTTATCACTTTATTCATCATGACCGGGTTATCCCTAAGAATATTACATTTAACATTCTTCCGGGAACTTCCCGTTACATGAATTATCCACCCTCAGCTTTCTTTGCAAAACTGGGTGTATCATTGTATCAGCTGTACGATCGGGTTATCCTTAAGAATACCACGCGTGGCACTCTCCAGGAACTTCCCGTGGAAGAAAGGAAATAGTTTAGACTCATACACCTATTGGAGTATCAGGGAGCAGTTTAACCACTTATACCGGTCGGAGGATTGAGAAGCAGTTTATACTCGTATACTCTTCGGAGTGTCAGGAAGCAGTTTATACTCTTATACCGGTTGGAGTTTTCATTCGACTTAATTGAGCGATATAACGCCGGCTTCAACTAAGGTTTGGATGCTATTCTTGAGAGTAAAGCAGGTCTTGGTGGGATGAAGGATCCTCCTATGGTACGCGCAGTACTTCGGATCCGCAATATTGTTAGCTTCCTCCTGATTCGCGATCGGTGGCAGCTTGATCTTGTTATTTTCAAGGAGGGATTCGAAGATGGCTGGAACATCTTCGTTCTTGAAGGAGTACTCTTTTTGGAGCCTCTGGCCCGAAGTCTTCTGCTGTCTCCGGGGCTGCTGTTGTGATGTTTGATTAGCATCAATAGCCGCTATAGGTGCCTTGCCCTTACCACGGGAGGCGAAGTTCGAGTTCGGAGGATTCGTCGTTGATTGGCTCCTCTCGGCTTTCTTCCTTCGGAGGAAGCGTTCGGCTTGTTCACCGCGCACCTTCAAGTCTTTCTAAGTGTTGGATGGTGCTGTCCCCATTACTTCCAACACGTCCAACGAAAGATTGTTGTGGCAGGTCTGGAGAATAAACTCCTCAGTGATCGGATCCCGGCAATTCAACGCTTTGTTCCGGAACCTCTTGACGAAGGTATCGACCAATTCCCCGTCCTTTTGTTTCTCGTCGAGCAACGTCCCGATGGATATCTCCGTGTCATCATCGAAGAAATTGGCGAGGAATTTGGTCTCTATGTCATCCCAGCTATTTACGCTTCCTGGTTTGAGACGACGATACCAATCGAAGGCGGCTCCACGAAGAGTGCCAACGAATGACCGCACCATCAGAGGCTCATTACCAGAGATAACACCCAGGTGCGATTTGAAATAAATCAAATGCTGAGTGGGGGAACCCTTCCCATAGAACGGCATGAAGTTGATTAGACTAAACTTCGCCGGATAGGGGATTGATTCCCACTCTCTTGGGTATGGACAAGGAATGTCCGTCTTCTTTATCTCTTGAGCGGAAATCAATGTATTAATTTTGCTCTCGAGGTTTTTGATCTTCAAGTTTTCACTTGTATCTTCGTTGGCATCCTCGTTACCACCCCCTACATTGATGGGAGGGTTATTAGCGTTATGAGTTTCATTTTCACCTGTGTCCTCATCTTCCAGATTGTTCTGGTTACGACGACTTGGTTCACCTTGTTGGTTCCTCAATGCCTGGATTTGTTGGTCATGCATCTCTCTCATGGTCTGCATGGCTATCTGCATCTCGAGTCTGAAGCTCTCTTGTTGTTTAGCCATGGCCTCTTCGAGCATCTTGGCCACTTGTTCCGCGTTTATCATCAGCAACTCGTGGGGTTCCCCTTCACTGGATACTGTATTATCTGATGCGACCGCAGAGCAGGCATCTGACTCTTCACCTTCTGAAGGTAATCTTGTCCGAACCCTACCATACGTCCCTCGTGCGATGGCTCCAGACTGCAGACGGGTTAGACGCCGGGATGCTTTCAGAATCGACTCGAGATCATCCCGTGCCGATGTCCCTTTGCTGGTCATGTTAGCGGTGACCCTCGGAAATTCTCCGTCTTTAACCACTGTTCTTCTTCGCCAGAAACGCCTAGGCCTTGGCTTTGGCGTTTCGGTACTGAGCCTCTCAAAAACCAAAACTCTTTCGGGGATCGTCTTGATGCAATTACACTCAGACAATATCGCCCGAATGAGTTTGAAACAGGGGCATTGAGTTTCGAGCCTACGAGGACTTCTCTTTCTGGCTCTGCTCGTACCCCCAGCACGATAGTACAGCTCGTCTGTATGAAAGTCGGAGCAACCTATCGCGTGTTGGCACGATTTCCCAGGTATAACGTCATCGTCATCGGACGACAATGTTTCCTTCTGGGGGCGGATTGCCTTCTTCGGGCTTTCAAAAGTTACGCGCCTCGAAACATGCCTTTGTGGGCGTGAGTTCTCAGCGGGCTCCTGGACTTCGATGCACAAATTGGCGCGCGCGGCAGCCTTGAACTCCTTGTCATGCTGAAAATGATGGCAACCCCCAGCAAGTTGAGTCGTTCGGGGCTTCTTCATCGGGCCCAAACGTTCTTGAACTGGAGCCTTGCCTCTTTCATCGGGAATTGGACCGAGGCATTCCAAAACTGACTTCCTTTTCTGGGACGGTCCTGCGGAATCTCCCAGAGCAATTGTGGAAGTCATCGGCGGTTTGGATTGATTCGCCAGAAGTTGCACTTTCGACGGTTGCGATTGTTGCTCCTTGGTCTGAACCGCCGCTTCAGACTTCGTTCTCCAAACTTTGCGGGTTGATGGCGGCTTCTTAGCCACCTCCTTCTGCAACCTTCTACGGGCTTCTTCAGCTTGAGCCCGTGCTTGCGCTGATAATGCGCGGCGCTTGCGAATGCACTCCTCCAGCGTTGATCGATTCCGTTTGACACGGACCCATTCGTTCGTCGGCGGCTTGGAGGAGCTATCCTTCATTTGTTGTTGAGGCTGTTTTCCTCCCTTGTTCTTCGGACTCGCGTTATGGTGGATTCCATCCGTGGATTCCATTGCCTTCGCGAATTCTCGGGCCAAGCGTTGGCGTCACCTTTGGCGGGCTCTCTTTGAGAGAGTCACCACTCCTTTGGTGATGGAGGAATTGGCAGGAACCGGCTTGACCTGGTTGGAAATTAGAGGAATCTCGCCCAATGCAGCTTCGGCATCCAGCGGGGCGAGATCTTCGTTGGTGTTTTCAACATCTTCGTACCAACGAGCCTTTCTCCTGGAGGAGAACTTCTTGGACTTGCGGGGGGAGGTTGATCCGGACGAGGACGACAAGTACTCCTCAAACTTCTGCTGGTCGAACTCGTATTCAACCTCCTCCACGACCGGGATTGAGATCCGCGACTGCGATGCTCCGATCTCGGCAGCGAGATCGGTGGCTCCCACTGTGGTCGCCAGATTGTTCGCGGGAAAAATCGTAGCTTTCTTCATTGATGATTCCATTGTACTCTTAAATAACAACTTTTTGAGTTACAAAGATCCGGTCTTTTTATAAGATCCGGTTACAATGAAAATCAAACAAAAAATGAAAATTACAACTTTCCTTATTTGTCGAACAAATCGCGAGCTCCTGTTATCCGGTCACTCGCTTGCGTGGGTTGTTTGCCTGCGCCGATGGTTGATCCGTTGACCACCGCACGATCTAGATCCGAACAGATCTACACAATATGACGGGTATTATTTCACCAAGGAAATAATAGCCGGAGGGATTATTTCACCAAGGAAACAATCGCTCAAATCTCGGGATCAAAGACCAAGCTTTGATCCGGAGTATAGCAACGTAGATCTGAGATTTGGTCTTCTCGAACTCCTACCTTTTGTGATGCGGATGCTCGCCAAGAACCAGATCTGGATGGGCAAGTCCTCGAAGTCCCAAAGCTTGAATCTTTTCTAAGTTCCGAGCTTCGAATCCGGCAGAGCTTCGCCTCCAAATTTTCCAACCCTCCAAAATGAAACACCCTTGGCCTATTTATAGGCACCCAGATCTGTGCCTAGGCACAGATCTGGGCTGAGGTGGCTCGACCACAAGTGGCCGGCCACCCCTGGGTGGCTCGGCTCGGGCCGAGCCACCTTGAGGTGGTTCGATTTCGGCCGAGCCCCTCTAGGTGTTTGTCGTTTTGCCTCTTTATGCTCGTTTTCCGGTTCTGTGGTTGATTGGTTCGGGTTCGATTCGTTGACTTGATTTGGCAGTAGATCCGCTTCTGAATTCGAGTCTGAAACTGATCTTGATTCGATCGTGATTCATCCGAGTTCGCTCTTGTTTGGATGACTCGTTGACTCCCCGAACCGTTGGCTTGATTCCGCATGCGAATGGATGCATTCCGTTGCTCGCGTGCGGTTCGTCGGCTTCGTACCCTCGTTAGTCCGCTTCGTCGCGTATCGTCTGGCTTCGGTGTTTGCGGGTTAACGGTCATGTTCGGATACGTCGCCCGATGGTCTGTTTGTCGATCGGCGTCGTCGAGCTGTGTTAAGGGACCTATAGGCAGTTTTATATGCCTACAAACCTGAGGTTCGTTTTCTTTACGAACGTCGGTATGAACCACTTGTGGAAATTGTTGAACCTCTTTTTGAGGATGAGGTTCGTTGTCTAAGCCTACTCGGGTACGAGGATAAGTTCCGTCTTTCAGATGTTCCTCATTCACCTGACTCTCGTCACACTTGTTGATCTTAGGCTGATGAACCCTTGGTCAATAATGAAAATCGTCTAGCGAGACCAAAGCTCGAGCCCTACGGCGAGCTTGATTCTGGTGCTGACGTTGTCGAGTGCGTCTCGATAGTGAACCATTAGGAACCTTTGCTTTAGTCGGAGCTGGGCGAGGTTCATTATCAAAAGCCACAGTTTGGCTGGTAGAAGCCAAAGTTCGGCTAGGTCGCTTGACAACCTATTTCTTAGCCTATCGGCTAGTTACTGGAGCCTCCTCTTTGAGGAGCATGGACTTATCCTCGAGATTAACTTGAGTTGAATCATCAGAAGTCACTTGGGCTGAAGTCTCGTACGAACTCGACGACACTTACGTGCCTTCGTGGGACTAGACTTACCAGAAGAGAGAAAATCCTCATATTTGGACTGGTCAAATTCAATGACCAAAATCTCGACGTCCATTCCCACAGCGATCTTGTCTGATTGCGCTACCACCATCTCATTAGAAAGAATGGCTGCTCCCACTATGTTCGCTATCGTCTGTGGGGTCAAAAAATTGAAGATTGATTGATTCTCTTGTTTTAAGAAATAGGTTCGATCGCTTGGTATGAAACCCTTACAATCACTCACACTCTCTCGATTACAGAGAAAGAGAAGATTAATTCAGCTTCTCTTTTGTTTAAGGTGGGTTCTTGGTAGTGAAAGGATGCTTCCCTCGATGCTTGAGTCGAGATTGCCTCCCGTTGACGATCAGACCAAAATCACTAAAGCTTCTCATGTTCATTGGCCAGCTGGAATCGAGGTTCGAACTCTGGATCCGTGTACAGAAACCTTGATCTCAGATGCTTCTTGAAGTCCAAGTTTTAAAATCTCCAACCCCTATTGTAAAACCCCGTAAATTTGAATATTATATGATAAATAATGATAAATATGTTATATAGGGAAAATAACATATTTTGATGTTTGAGTATGATAAGAATTGATTTGAGATCAAGTTAATGTATATTTGTAAAAATATGTATGCAAATACACAAAATATGCACAAATGCCAAAAGAGTGAAAATCTGGGAATAATGACCAATTGAGAGTTTTTATATTTTAGACACCGATACAGTCGGAATATAGAAAAGTGTAAAAGACCAAAGTTGTAGGTATCTTCAATATCTTTCTAACAAATCTTAGATCACCTCATTCTGATTTCAGATGAGAAAGTTACAGCCAAAATACCAAAGTTTGTTTTCCTAGCCATACTAGGTTTCCTCGTTCGGGTCAAACAGGTTTGTTTTTGGTTTGCCTCTATAAATACCTATGTTTTTCATAAAAATTCTTTTTTTTTATCATATCTATGAACCCTAGCAGCCACCCTCTCCACTCAAAAACTCTAAATCTTTTTCTTATGAGTTTAGAGAGCTTTGTGAAGCAAAACACCGGCACGAGGGCGAGATCATCGACATGTAGCGAGGGAGAACGAGTAGTTCATGCTCGTGGTTTGCTTGCTGATTGTTTTAGAGGCTTGTACATGAGATTAAGGCAAGATCACTTACATCCAAACTCATCCCCATAGTTAAATAACTAGCTTAGAAGTTTAATTTGTGTTTACATGCTTAGATATTAATCTAATATAAAAAAGATTAGATTTTTGTTGTTAGATCTTAAACAAATATTAGATCTACATGTTTTTCTTACTGTTTATAATAAAAATATGATCATGATCATTAGGTTTGCTTTTAAATTCATTTTTATCTTGTTAATTATGTGCTAATCATGTTTAAACCCTAATTTGACTTTTAATTGAGTTTGCATGTGGATTAAAGATGAGAAAACCCTAGGTTTGTGATACCTAAATGTTAAAAATATGATTTAATAAATGTATATCTTTTCTAAGTTGTTTGGCAATTATGCTTATGTTTAATATGTTAAAATTTCATGTTTTAGATAGAAGAATTTGAGTAATTAGGTTGGAAAAACCCTAATTTGATTAACACAAGAGTTTGTTTTATGTTTTATGAAAGTGTAAGGGTTAAGCATGTTTCTTGTTGCAAATATTCATGCTATATATATGTTGAGATTGTTTCTAGAAGTATGTATCTGCTGCTATTATGTTTTCATGTAAGTTTTACATGTTTTAAACCAGTTTAGATCACAAAAATCGACATGAATACAACACAGTGCAGAAACCTGCACAGTCTGGAAAATCTGTCCACGGTCGATCGCGCCTAAATGGCGATCGACCGCGTGCCAAGCAGTAGCCTGGGAAACCTTGAAAACCTGTCGCGGTCGACCGGCGCATAATTACAGTCGACCGCCAACCTCTTTTGAGCCTGTGCATGTTTTGTTCGGTTGTTTTGGTCTTTGAGCGAGTCTCTCGACCTTATACTGTTATATTATAACATTTATGACTTGTTAAACACTCGGGATGATAGTGAACTTTAGATGTGGACACACACACACCGAGATATGTGCACTTATGCTTAGTTTGTGTTGAATTAACACACTTTTGTCACAAGTTAAAATTTATAATTACACATGACTAGTATTTGATCTTTCACGTATCCAAAAATAGGAAGATAAAACCTATTACCACAGAATGATTGAGTAAGAGTATTATAATAGTATCGTTATTATATGTATCCAGAATAGGGAGATAATAAAACCTATTTTCGTAGGGCGATTGAGTAAGAAATTACAAAAGTATCGTCATTCCATGTATCCGGGATAGGGAGATAAAACATATTACCACAGAGCGATTGAGTAAGAATATTATAAGAGTATCGCTATTTCATAAAGAGATGCACACATATATGTATTATCAGTTATAGTTACTCCTATTTTAGATTACCCATGAGTAGGGTACATTCTTTGTTTCATGACATACAAGATATGGCCTATGGTGATTTTTTTGAGTTGGATGATTTTCTCTTATAATTGCGCCAACTACTTGAGAATGTAATTCGAGATTGTGACATTGGTCCTATATGGTTTAGGCTTAGAGTATTTTCTTTTGAGTGTTGTTTTCATTCATAGAGTTGGAATTTGTATTTATGGATCTACAATTTGAGACATATGGTATATATATATAAGGATTTCCTTGTTTGGATTATTTTGCTCGACGTACTACGTCTCATCTTGTAGGTGTCTAAATATTAACTCCATTAGATACGAGAAAAATGATATAGGTAGACTATGCTTAATAGATAGAGCCTCCACTTCATCTAGCAGCCCTTCTCCTAGGTGCGGATGGAGGTGATCTTGCTGTAGCACTCTAACGCTCTTGTTATTGTTCTTTTGTTTAAATTGTATCTTTCAAGAAGATTAGAGTTTTGGAGAGCCGCAAGATGACGGAGTTCTAGCATAGTCGTCGTCGCACAGTTTTAGCAGTTGAAGCTCCACTATATAGTTATGTTCATTGTTTAGATTTTAGAGTTGTATTCATTTTGTAGAGGTTGAGTGCCTTAGTGAGATTTCATTTGACTTATTATGTTGAGATGTATTTTAGACTCAGAGATATTTTCATTCTATTTCAGTTGGGCTTATTTGTGGATATACTTCTTCTGTGCATATCTGATTTTGTACTACTTCTATTATTTACCTATTTTGTACCTTCACCTATTTGTTGTTTCCACTATAGAGATAGTGACTGTGATGGTGAAACATGTCGTAGCATGGTATTTGGTGCTTGGCAGGTTTGATAATCCGGGTTTCACCTTGGACTGCAGCCTTGTGTGAACCCTGGGGGTTACAGTTGGTATCAGAGCTCTAGTTCCAGCATCCTTAGGATCATTCCTGTGTCAAATTGTGGAGCTAGGATAGAGTTTCCTAGGATTCATGTATAGAGTCCGCTAGGAATTTCTAGAATGAGTGAGGATGATATGTGTGTATATCTCAAAATTTTAAATTTTTTTATGACAATTATTTTATGTTGATTTAAAGTATTTGCGTGAATACTATATGCTATGAATACTTATTGTGATATGTTATATATATATGTATATATGTTTGCGATGTCATTTACTGTGTCTATTAAGCTCTCCTCT
>BQKN01000535.1:101772-115488 GCA_022839385.1 Asparagus kiusianus | reverse complement strand
ATATATATATATATATATATATATATATATATATATATGTTTGAGATGTCATTTACTGTGTCCATTAAGCTCTCCTCTTGATATTATAAATGTTGGGACAAGGATGCGGTCGAGATAACACTCATACCCGGAGAGCTAGGCAAGCAGAGCCGAGCTACAGTAGGCTCCACAGTATCTGATCGACCTTATAGAACCATTTGCAGTAAGATTTTGTAATACTCGAGGAGCGAGAGGCACATCCGATTTCGTCAGCAGTATCATGTTCTAGAGTTGCGCCATCAATTGTACCAGTAATGCCTATTGAAGAGGCAGTACCAATAATTTTATCATCACTGGAGAATGGTAGCAAAGGATAGCAATGACTTCAGATTTTCGCAGGAGCAATGAATGTGCTTATTTGGGAAAATTTTGTTTACTTCTTCGACAAGCAGTTAGAGCTAGTTCGATTAAAGCAGTGAGATATGCCTATAGTTAATAATGAAATCAAGACCAGCATGATGGAAATGACAAGGGCAAGAGGCCTATTATGGGATCTAGAGGACACAGCAGCGGGGTAAAATTTTTTACCATCGGCAACAAAGACATTATAAGAAGAGAGCACAACAGGATTCGTTAGCGACGCAACAGCGCAGGATTCAGGATACATGATACAATTGTAACAAGATCGGATATAGATCGAAGAATTGTCGCAGTACACTAGTAGGAGACCAACATGACAAAGGTCAGGGTCAATAGTCTTAGGGTCGCGGTTACGGCCAGCATCGGAGGATAGATGTATTATCGGTTATTCCGAGGATTTAGGGGCCAATAGGCTAAAATTGTGCTATTCAGAGTATTCATCAGTGTCAGATGGACCCATGTGTTTCACCGCCAGTAGCGTAGCAGGCGCCGACCACCAGCAGAGTTTATGTAGTCACGTCACGTGATCATAGTGCGAACAGAGTTTTCATAGTAATTTCTTATCCAGCTCGAATCTTGTTTGATTCAGGAACTTCGTATTCTTTCATATCTCATGCCTTCATGTATAGGCTTCAATTAGTTACACATCCCTTAGATATTTTGTTATGAGTTTCTACTCCTCTAGGGGAGGTGTCCCTATTAGAGAGGATATGTAGGAGGTGTGTCATTAGTATAGATGAGTTTGAGTTCATCTTTGACCTGGTCATTTTGTGGATGTCGAATTTCAACGTCATTCTTGGTATTAAATAGTTATCATCCTACAATATTAGTAACGACTGTTTTGCTAAAATAGTATGCTTGTGAGCATTCGTTGGGATTGTATAGATAGTAGCAACCTCATAGGGTAACCAGAATGCAGAGCCATTTCTGGCATACGTCGAGAAGGTGATGATACGGGATCGGGGTGCAGTTTTGAGCGAGACCAGTTTCGTCTCAGAGTATCAGGATGTCGTTCAGGACATACCTACGTTTTCTCTAGTGAGAGAGGTTGTTTCCCTGCATCGAGTTGCAGCAGGCACCGTACCGATATTCCGAACACCCTATCATATCATATGGCACCCACTGAGATGAGGGAGCTATAGACTCAGCTAAATGAGTTGTTTAACTCAGGATTTTATTTGTCGGAGTCATTTATTTTCATGGGAGCACCGGTCCTCTTCGTGGAGAAGAAAGATGGTAGCTTGCAATTATGTATAGATTATCGTGAGTTGAACAAGGTCACTTCCTGAATTATGGATCCACTATCGAGGATTTATCACTTGTTCGACTAGCTGCGGGGAGCGTAGCACTTCTCGAAGATTGATTTTAGTTCTGGTTATTTCTAGTTGTGATTGTGATAAATGGATATTCCTAAAACCGCATTTTCTGACTCGATATGGGTCTTTTGAGTTCTTATCATGCCGTTTGGGCTGATCAATACACCCGCGGTATTCATGGATTTGATGAATCGGGTTTTTTTCGTCCGTGCTAGGACCAGTTCCTAGTCATTTTTTTGACGAGATCATTATTTTTTCGAGAGCGGAGGCAGAGCGCGAGCAGCATCCTCTATTAGCATTGTAGGCATAGCGGACAGTCGAGATTAGAGGCATCAGTGATACACCAAGTTCAACAAATATGAGTTTTGGCTATAAGAGATTATGATACCACTTATGCAACTTACGAAGAAGGGTGTATAGTTTGCTTTGGGCTCTGGGTGCTAGGGAGCCTTTGAGACTATTAAGGCTAGATAGACTACAATAATAATTTTGACTTTTCTGAGTAGTGATATAACATTTGTCGTTTACGTGGACACGTCATTAGCAGGACTATGAGGTATTTTGATGCAGACCCGTAGGGTATGTCTTATTTCGCGACAGTTTAGGCACATCGTAACAGATATATAGTGCATCCAGGCACAAGGAAAATGTACAAAGATGTTAAAAGACACTTCTAGAGGAGTTTTTAGGATTTATTCAGTATCCAATTGTGATATTCTAGTGTTGTCCACCCACAGACGGATGGACAAATGGGGAAAGTAAACCAAGTGTCGGAAATCATGTAGTAAACATGTATTATAGACTTGCAGGATAGCTGGGAGGATCATATTCCATTGATTGAGTGTGATTATAATATTATTTATCATAGACTATTGGCATCCCACCGTATGAGTCATAATATGGGAGGCATTATAGATTGCTTATTCATTGGACAAAATTACAAGAAAGTTTATTGCTTAGATAGGAACTTTGTAAGGCAGACTACAGAAAAGGTAACAGAGATTCAGGAACTCATTTTTGCAGCGCATAGTCGTCGGAAGAGTTACGTAGACTAGAGACGATGACCGTTAGAGTTCTATATTGGGAACTATGTCTTATTGAAAATACTGCAGATGAGTTCTGTGACTCGATAGACGACGAAGGTTTACCCCGAGATATATTGGTCCGTTCATGAGAGTTGAACATTTTTGGAGCTGTTTTGTATGGGCTAGATCTTCTAGCATCAATGTTGAGTAGACACGATGTTTTCCATATTTTGATAATTTAGAAGTAATTGCGTGACGAGGAGTAGCAGAGGGTGATTGATGCACCAGAATTTGAGTTTCAGATAGATTTAACTACTGTGGAGATCACGGGTTGTATTCTTACTAGAGAGAACGAGAGGCTTAGAAAGTAAGTAATACCTTAAGTTAAAGTTCAATAGAGATAGAAAAGAGATGAGGAGGCTTCTTGGGAGCGCGAGGATGATATGAGTCGCGACTACCCGCAACTGTTCGAGTGGGTAAATTGATTTGGTTATTGCTTATTGATGTTTATGATTTTTGATTGTTCTATATGGTCATATTTATATTTAACGCTAAAATGAGGGTATTAACACTTAGCTCCTAATCATTCGGAATACATGATATATATATAGGGGGTTCCTTGTTTGGATTTTTTGCCTGACGTACTAGTTCCGTTTAGTTAGGGGTTAAGTGGGAGTATACGTATTTTAAATTGTTAAGCATAAATATTGCTAGTGATTCATATCTAGGGATTAATGGTATAAGATGTGTACGGAAGGGTTTCCTTATCTGGATTATTCTCTCTTAGTGATTTTCTCATATTATTAATTCCTAAGATACGATTGCGGAATTTTGAGGACGAAATTCTTTTAAGGAGGGAAGAATATAAAACCCCGTAAATTTGAATATTTTATGATAAATAATGATAAATATGTTATATGGTGAAAAATAACATATTTTGATGTTTATGTACGATAAGAATTGATTTGAGATCAAATTAATGTATATTTGTGAAAATATGTATGCAAATGCACAAAACATGCACAAAGGCCAAAAGAGTGAAAATCTGGGAATAATAACTAGTTGAGAGTTTATATATTTTACACACCGATACATTCGGAATCTAGAAAAGTGTAAAAGAACAAAGTTGTAGGTCTCTTCAATAAATTTCCAACAAATTTTAGATCATCTCATTCTGATATCGGATGTGAAAGTTACAACTAAAATACCGAAGGTTATTTTCCTAGTCAGACTAGGTTTCCTGGTTCAATAAGTTTGTTTTGAATTTGCCTCTATAAATACCTGTGTTTTCATAAAAATTCTTTTCTTTTATCATATCTATGAACCCTAGCAGCCACCCTCTCCCCTCAAAAACCCTAGACCTTTTTCTTATGAGTTTGGAGAGCTTTGTGAAGTAAAACACCGGCACGAGGGCGAGATCATCGACGTGTAGCGAGGGAGAACGGGTTGTTCATGCTCATAGTTTGCTTGCTGATTGTTTCAGAGGCTTGCACAAGAGATTAAGGCAAGATCACTTACATCTTCATAGTTAAATAACTAGCTTAGAAGTTTAATTTGTGTTTACATGCTTAGATCTTTATCTAATGTGAAAAAGATTAGATTTTTATTGTTAGATCTTAAACAAATGTTAGATCTACATGTTTTTCTTACTGTTTATAATAGAAATATGATCATGATCATTGGGGGTGCTTTTAAATTCATTTTTATCTTGTTAATCATGTGCTAATCATGTTTAAACCCTAATTTGACTTTTAATTGAGTTTGCATGTGGATTAAAGATGAGAAAACCCTAGGTTTGTGATACCTAAGTGTTAAAAATATGATTTTATGAATGTATATCTTTTCTAAGTTGTTTGGCAATCATGCTTATGTTTAATATTTTAAAAGTTCATGCTTTAGATAGAAGAATTTGAGTAATTAGGTTGGAAAAATACTAATTTGATAAACACAAGAGTTTGTTTTATGTTTTATGAAAGTTTAAGGGTTAAGCATGTTTCTTGTTGCAAATATTCATGCTATATATGTTGAGATTGTTTCTAGAAGTATGTATCTACTGTTGTCATGTTTTCATGCAAGTTCACATGTTTTAAACTAGTTTAGATCATAAAAATCGACATGAATTCAACACAATGTAGAAACCTGCACATTCTGTAAAATCTGTCCACGGTCGACCACGCCTAAATGACGGTCGACCGCGTGCCAAGCAACAGCCTGGGAAACCCTGAAAACCTATCGCGGTCGACCGCCGCATAATTGCGGTCGACCGCCAACCTCTTTTGAGCCTGTGCATGTTTTATTCGGTTGTTTTGGTCTTTGAGCGAGTCTCTCGACCTTGTACTGTTATATTATAACATATATGACTTGTTAAACACCTGGGATGATGGTGAACTTTAGATGTGGACACGCACACCGAGATATGTGCACTTATGCTTAGTTTGTGTTGAATTAACACACTTTTGTCACAAGTTAAAATTTATAAATACACATGACTAGTATTTGATCTTTCACGTATCCGGAAATAGGAAGATAAAACCTATTACCGCAGAACGATTGAGTAAGAGTATTACAATAGTATCATTATTATATGTATCCGGAATAGGGAGATAATAAAACCTATTTTCGCAAGGCGATTGAGTAAGAAATTACAAAAGTATCATCATTCCATGTATCCAGGATAGGAAGATAAAACCTATTGTCGCAGAACGATTGAGTAAGAATATTACAAGAGTATTACTATTGCATAAAGAGATGCACACATATATGTATTATCAGTTATAGTTATATTACAAGAGTATTGCTATTGCATAAAGAGATGTACACATATATGTATTATCAGTTATAGTTACTCCTATGTTAGATTACCTATGAGTAGGGTACATTCTTTGTTTCATGGCATACAAGATATGGCCTATGGTGATTTTTTTGAATTGGATGATTTTCTCTTATAATTGCGCCAACTACTTGAGAATGTAGTTCGAGATTGTGATATTGGTCCTATATGATTTAGGCTTGGAGTATTTTCTTTTGAGTGTTGTTTTAATTCATAGAGTTGGAATTGGTATTTATGGATCTATAATTTGAGACATATGGTATATATATGAGGGTTTCCTTGTTTAGATTATTTCTCTCGACGTACTACGTCTTGTATTGTAGGTGTCTAAATATTAACTCCATTAGATACAGAGAAAATGATATAGTTAGACTATGCTTAATAGATAGAGGCTCCACTTCATCTAGCAACCCTTCTCCTGAGGGCGGATGGAGGTGATCTTGCTGTAGCGCTCTGACATTCTTGTTATTGTTCTTTTGTTTAAGTTGTATCTTTCAGGCAGATCAGAGTTTTGGAGAGCTGCAAGATGACGGAGTTCTAGCATTGTCGCAGTCGCATAGTTTTAGCAGTTGAAGCTCCACTATATAGTTATGTTCATTGTTCAGATTTTTAGAGTTGTATTTAATTTGTAGAGGCTGAGTGCCTTAGTGAGATTTTATTTGACTCATTGTGTTGAGATGTATTTCAGACTCTGAGATATTTTCATTCTATTTCAGTTGGGCTCATTTGTTAATATACTTCTTCTGTGTATATCTGATTTTGTACTACTTCTATTATTTGCCTGTTTTGTACCTTCACCTATTTGTTGTTTCCACTAGAGAGATAGTGACTGTGATGGTGAAACAAGTCGTAGCATGGTGTTTGGTGCTTGGCAGGTTTGACAATCTGGGTTTCACCTTGGACTGCAGCCTTGTGTGAACCCTAGAGCGTTACACCTATCTATGTTGCCATCCATGGCTATTTATAGAGTTTAAGCACGTAACTGACGTGCTACAATCACGGGTAGAGGGTTGTAATTGCCTCCTCCAAATCAGCACACGCCGTAACGTGCTCCTGAAGATTAGCCTACGTTGATGACTAAGTCTTCGGAGCCGTTACAGATAAATCGCACGTGGATGACAAACCTCGTCTTTAATTGAAACGGGGTTCGTCAAGTAAGACAAACCTTAATACGCGGTGAGGTTCATCTTACCTAGCAAACTTTGCAGTAAACCAGCTTCTTCTGATGAATCTTGTCTTCACTGACTTCGTCTAACGACCCTCGTCTTCACTAACTAACTTCGCCTTCGTCAGCTGAATCCAACTACGTAGCAAGTCTTGTAAGTTTCCTTTTGACGAGACTCATCTTAACTAATGAGCTCTACATCTGGTAATGAGCTTCGAACCTCATGTCCAAGGATAAGCTCCGAACCCTGTATCCACTAGTGAACCTCAAACCTCGTATCCAACGATGAGATTCAAGTCTCAAGATCAGTTTCATTCAATAATGAACTTTTTCTTTTGATGTTGAGCTTCGTTACGTGGCGACTCTCGTTCTCGAGGTTGATCTTCACTAAACGACAAGCCTCATCTCTGATTGAGCTGAAGTTCGTTTCCCTGACCACCCTTCTCATATTTTGGAATTTGGATTTTTGAATGCCTACAAACACAACTAACATATTTACTCCTAGAGTAACCATGCTCAAACATGAAAGTATCAAATCTCAAATACCACTATCTCGGAGACTGTTTTAACCCATACAGAGATTTCTTTAACTTGCACACATGATCTTCTTTTCCTTCAATAATGAACCCCTCTGGCTGAGTGATAATCATATTTTATTATAATTTTATACCCTCATTATCTATTTTTAATGAATAAATATATCACTAATAATTGTTTTTATCTTTAATTGTAGGTTAATGAAGAATAAAGCCTAAAAATCCCATCTCTCAACAAAAGCTCATGAATTAAATGAAGAACACAAGCAAGAGCCAAAAATCCCAAGCCCAGAATTAAGCCGAGTAGCTTGTAGAAGCCAGAGAAAATAAAAAAATCAAATATGAAAACAATATATACTCAAGATGATTGTCCGCAAAGAAACGACGATATCTCTCAATCCGGAAGGCAAAATTTAACATATAATATATAAAATTGCCTATCTCGATGAGAAAAAGCCATCTGTGGAGGTAGATTTTTGATTGGACATCGATGCCAGCATCGATGCTAGTATCGATGGCTACGAATCAGTTACAGATCAATGACTGATTTTTGATGATTTTGGATAAGGATTCAATCCAAGGGCTCTCATTCATTGATGTTTACTATAAATAGGGGTAGAGAGTGAGGGGTTAGGGGTGTGAAAAATTTTGTAACTCCATTTAGAGAGGAGGGTTACTCTTAGTTGAGAAGAACTTCTAAATTTATAACTTTTATTACAATTAATAAAAAATTTCTCCACTTCAAATCTTCTTCTTTTTGTTGGATGATGATGATGGAGATGAAGAAAAGTTTGAAGGTTTGTATTTCATTTATTTTTATCTTTTATTTCTTTTTAGCAATTTCTTTATTATTGCTTATTAGTTAGATTTACATTCATGTCTTGTGGAATAGATTTATTTTCTTGTCTTTTTTTATTTCTTTTTGCATTTTAATTTGTAGCGTAGATTTATTTGCAATATAGTTAGATTTATTTCTTTTTTATAGTTTAGATTTTCTTTTTATTTTGTAATTAGTTCTTTTTCTTCTTGCTTTTATTTCTTAAGATGTGAAATTAATTCTTATAGGAATCTTAGAATTATATGAAACTAGTCTAATTTCCTTTATATTATGCAAATTATTCTCTTGCACTTAAAATGATCATGTTTAGGATAATCAACTAGAAAACTAATTGATAGAAGAAGAATTTGATAATCTATGCTTATCTTAAGTGGTTTGATAGATTATACTTATGAATTCTAGGAGTACTATCTTGTTGTTGTTCTTATCATGAATCTAATTTTGCTTAGATGATAATTTGATAGGTTATGCTTTCCTTAAATGGTTTAATAGTCTATGCTTAATAAATCTGAAGTGAAATGTGATAAAAAGAGAATAGTTTGTTTTGTAATTGAGATTAGCTAGTGGATTCAATTCTAGATTTCTCATATTTTTAATTGAATCCGTCATCTTTTCTTTTCTTGTTTTTGTTTCTCTCTTTTTATTCTTACTTGTTATTCTATTCTTTGATTCTTACTTCTCTTCTCTAAAATTCAATTTATTGTTACTTGCATATATTCTCAACAATCACTCTCACTCATCATAACTCTCACACTTATTCTTTAATCCTAATTTGTCACGCACACAACATAAGAACCAATTCAAATAATCTCTTATAAAACACCTTCCTCATGGAATCGATAACTATTTATACTATAACTTGACACGGTTGTGCACTTGCAATATTTTTGGTACATGTTTATGCCGCATCAAATTTTTGGTACCGTTGTCGGGGAAGGTGCTAAAATAGGATTTTATTATTTTAGTTCTTTAACTTGTGTGTTTTTCATGTGAAGGAACCGCTTGGAGCTTGAAAATCATGGATTGAAGATCAAGAACTTGGAGAATTGCTTTTAGGTAACTCTTCTTTCTAACGTTTTCAATTCCACCCTTTTTAGTTAGCTTCACAATTAGAGACAATTAGGATTCAAAAAAAAGATTTTATTTTTGTTGATCATAATAAAATCCACCTTTCACTTGGACATTAACTAACAAGATAATAAACTCAAACAATGTTCCGCCTTCTTATAGTTGTTTGATTGTTAACCCTAATAAAAAATATAAAGATTTTTTTTTACCATCCTTTTTAGTCACTTTTAATTTCTAGGGTTGCATTTCATATAGTTAGTAGAAATTCACCAAAGTGATTGTAACGCTTGATTTGGCACATACTTAAACATTCTTAAGGACAAAACCCCCTAATCAAGATAAGGTAAGGGATTTCATCACCCTTTTCTTAGCCCACAAATCACTAATTCCTCACTTCACAAATCCAAGCCTCCTAAAACTCAATAGACTCGAGCTCAATAAGGAACAATAAATCCCTAAATGAACCGGTTAAAGTTTTCTTGGATTAATTGGTGTCTAAGGCAATGTTTAGGGGTTACGTAAAACGCTCCGCAAGGAACAATGTACTTAATTGATCTTTGATCACCCTCTAGTACTATCCTTACCTGACTAACTACCAGGGTAAAACTTTAATATTTTCATTTTAGGAGTTTTTGATTAGGAGCTGGTCTAGTTGAGTTAGGCTAAAGCCTAGAATTAGAGTGATTGAAAAGTGATTGCTTTGATTTGTTTTAGTTAGGATTTTCCTTTATCCTTTTCTTCTCATAAAAAACTAATTTTCTCTCTTGTCTTAAAAAAAATATTTATAAAAATAAGTTGTTTTGGTGTATGCGAAAGTGGGTTCGGGATAATTCTTATCGTTTAATCCGTGTTGAACCAATCCGAGAAATGGCAAATCAACCCATTCTCCAGGATATGTGTTACCCCACCAGAAACGCAATTCTATCTTGCATAAGGCTCCCCAAAGCAAATGGAGCAAATTTCGAACTTAGACCGCATTACATAAACATGCTTCCCAAATTCCATGGAAATGAAACAGAAGATGCATACATTTTTATCTCAGAATTTAAGGAAGTGTGTATTATGATTAAAATAAGAGAATTAACCGAAGATGCGATCAAGCTCAGATTTATTCCATTTGCTCTCAAGGACAAAGCTAACAAATGGTTGTACAGCTTACTAATAAATTCCATCTCAACTTGGGAGGAATTTGTCACCGTTTTTCTCAAAAAAATATTTCCAATTCATAAACGGTAAAGCTTAGGAACAATATTCAAAACTTCAAAATTGTCCTAGGGGAGCCATTCTGGAAATATTTTGACCGATTTAAAGATCTTCTGATCTAATGTCCTCATCATGGTCTTGAGAAATAGCGATTATGCCAAGTCATATATGAAGGATTGGACTATTCTTTAAAAACATCTTTAGAATCGATGTGTCAAGGAGATTTTATGAGGAAAAACGCCGGTGAAGCTTGGGAATTCTTAGGGAATCTATCCGAGAAAACTATGCAGTGGGAACACTATGATGACAGGGTTTCATCAGTTCCCCAATCTAAATCTATTGGTCTTTCCTTGGAGTCAAACATTGCTTCTGAAGCGAAGATGGCGACGATTCTGCAGAGGTTAGAAGCCTTAGAAATTAAGGAACGAGCTCCAACTGAAATCAATCATGTTTCTACCTCGGAATGTCATAGCTGTCAGTCTCGTACCCACATCTCAGAGGAATGCCCTCTCCTAAGAAACAACAATGCATTAGAACAGATGAATGCTGTATTCCAGCATCCTAGAAATGATCCATTTTCTCCAACCTACAATCCAGGTTGGAGAAATCATCCCAACTTTGCATGGAATCAAGGAAATTCTCCCGGAAATCAAAACTTCATTCCCGCGTCGAACCTACAATTCCCTAGGGGAAATACACTTCCGTTCAACGCACCAAACAATTTCTAACAAACTAACCTAGTTTTTCCAACCCAACATCCTCATTCTCACCAGCCTACAAATCCTTCAAATTTTGATCATGACAAACGTCTGAGTGTCTTAGAAAAGGGTTTAGAAGCTATGATCAAAGCTTCTACACAAACTACCAACATGTTGATCCAGTCATCCACCACTCTAAATTCCTTTATGCAAACAACCGGCCAAGTGCTCAATTTGAACACTCAAGCCATAGCCCGGTTAGAAACCCAACTTGGGCAACTAGCCACTACTGTGAGCAAGAGAGAGAAAGGAAAATTCCCGAGTCAACCTATTGCAAACCCTAAAGACAATGGATCCAGTTCAACCTAACTAGCCCATGTGAATGAAATTCACATACTGCGATCAGGGAAACAAATAGATAATCAAGTTAGAACGCCACTAGATCAAACCCCTTCTCCCATCCAACGCATTCCTTCCGATGACCAAAACACTGAACATGAGATTGAGCCTGATCTAGATAGGTATAGGCCCGTTGCCCCCTTTCTAGATAGACTCAAACCTAGGAAAAACTCCCCGCATGTTAAGAAAATCCTAGAAACATTTAAACAGGTCAAGATCAACATCCCTCTCCTAGATGCAATCGAACAAATCCCCTCTTATGCAAAGTTATTGAAAGACTTATGCACTAAGAAAAGAACCACCAATGTCCCTAAGAAAGTCTTCTTAGCTGCTAACCTCAGTGAAATTTTTTCGAAACCCATGCCATTAAAATATAAGGACCTTGGTTGTCCTACAATTCTATGCGTCATAGGTAACACTCACATTGATAAGGCACTTCTTAACATGGGAGCTAGTGTCAACCTCCTTCCTTATTCAGTCTATCAATAGCTAGGTGTAGGAGAACTTAAACCGACAAGATGCACTCTACAATTAGCTGATAGATCCATAAAAATTTCCAAAGGAGAGGTAGAGGATGTTCTGATCAAGGTTGGAGAATTCATTTTCCCTGTTGATTTTATTGTCTTGGAAATGCAGTCCATTTCTAATCTCAAAAGTCAAATCTTAGTCATTCTAGGAAGACTATTCTTAGCCACCTCAAATGCTCTGATCAATTGTAGAACCGGGTAAATGAAATTATCTTTTGGGAACATGACTGTTGATCTCAATATTTTCAACCTAGGGAGGTAGCCTATTGATCCATTTGATCAACCCATGGAAGTGAATTTCATTCAGGGAATATCCAGTGAGCAACAAGAGGGAGAGTGTGAGTCAGATTCAAGTGCATCTGATTTAATGTTTGTGGAGTCTTCTGATGATGAACTAGAGTTAGATCCGCTGGTCAATCATGTTTCTACTATTGGCAGGCAACGAGAACCTTCGGAGATAGAACCCTAAGTCCAGCTTCACCCATCTATGAAGGAACCCCCTAAGTTAGAGCTCAAACCTCTACCTAAAAATCTAGAGTATGCCTACTTCGGGGAGAACGAGTCTGTGACGCCCCTGGG
Organism: Asparagus kiusianus; assembly: GCA_022839385.1. Classification (NCBI taxonomy): domain Eukaryota; kingdom Viridiplantae; phylum Streptophyta; class Magnoliopsida; order Asparagales; family Asparagaceae; genus Asparagus; species Asparagus kiusianus. The sequence continues at coordinate 102,905 of BQKN01000535.1, read as the reverse complement.
TTTACACAAGGCTGCAGTTCAAGGTGAAACCAAGAATGTCAAACCTGCCATGCACCACACCGTGCAACAACATGTTTCACCATCACGGTTAACATCTATCTAGTAGAGTCAATAACAGGTGTAGGTATAAAAGCAAGTAAAAGATAATACACGAAGGACTGATGAAATAATAATGATCAAATAGATGTCTCATCATCCAACAAATGGAAATACATAGTCAATGTCTGAATAAATAAACTGAAGTACTCAACAAATCTCAAATACAAGTATCTGACAGAGAGGAAAATAAGGCACACAGCCTTTACAACTTCTAGAACAATACTCTCACTGTCTAACATAATCTATAGTGGAGATCCAACATAAGTATAACTAAACGGCTGAACACTAAGGTGTGTCGCCATGAACCTGCGACTCTCCGGGTTCCTGGCTCGTTACCTGAAAGGGGGAGGGACAACGAACGTCAAAGCGCTAGCGAGTAACATCACAACCAACCCCAAGGGAACAGGGCTCGTTGTATATGAAAATACAGATAACATTTAATATATATAATCATTGATCTTTCTAAAGAGGGTTTTAGTATTTAGAAATTTACAACACGAGATTAGGTACGTCGAGCAAAATAATCCAAACAAGGAAACCCTCATGTATATACCTTGTATCTCGAATTGTAAACCCCTAACCATCAAACCCGAAGTTCTAGTACAGGAACAAAAAAATAAAAGAATTACAACCAATCACAGAACGTAAGTGCAGTGCTATGCCATAGCCTATATGAATATCATGTTATAGCTTACATGAGTGTCATATCAAAATCCACATAAGTATCATGTCATGGGCTTCCGTGAGGAAGTTATGTGCAGGGAAATATGTCTAATGTGGGAATCATATACTGTGGTTTCCAAACTCACGGGAACAAGTGGCAGATGTCCAACACGAGGACTGAAGTGGATTATAGTCCAACACGAGGACTTCAATGGATTATAGTCCAACACGAGGAGTGTAAACTAGAGAAAAATACAGCCAAGGTGCATAGTGAAATCTACATAAATCAACTCACACTCAAAACAGTGAGTATATCCCCAAATGGGTACCTCCAGATTATCTGTCATGCATGTATACGTAATAAGGCCAAA
>BQKN01000535.1:67300-101762 GCA_022839385.1 Asparagus kiusianus | reverse complement strand
TATTAATTCACATATTTCATCATAAAAAAAGATTTCGGGGTTTTACAGAGTCTTTACCAGTCATCATTTCTTCTGACTTAACTACCGGTCAAAAGGAAGCTCTCTTAGATGTTTTAAGAGAGAATAGGGAATCCATTGGATGGACCATGGCTGATATCAAAGGGATCAGTCCAACCATTGTTTAATACCGAATCCATTTGATAGATGACGCCAAACCTATTAGAGATCCTCAATGTAGGTTAAACCCAGTAATGAAAGAACTTTTGGATCAATTGATCAAATATTTTGAATTTTTTGATTTTTGAATATTTTAGTTTCATCTTTGGAATATTTTTATTTATGTTTAGGATCCTTGTAACACTTTGTCTTAATAATACATATGTAAGTGTTCACTTGGTATCTTTTGTATGTGAGTTGATATTAGTGTGTCTATACATATATGTTTTTGCTCACATATGTTTGCCTTAGCATTTGATTTCATACATTTTATGTGGTATTTTGATAGGAGAGCTTTTTCCCTATATTTATTTTATACTCACTCATGCTTATAGGTAGGGGGAGCTCTTAGTTCTATTTCTATTTTATTAGCTAGATTTTATATTGAGTTTAATTTTCATTATTGTTTATATTGTTTCACACACACCCATATTTGAGCTTGAGTATTTTTACATATAATACATTTATGTTGTGAGTGTGATTAAGTGAGCTTAATTTCGTTCTCAAATTTTATTGAAGAACAAATCATTTTATTTGTACTTAATTGTTGAGAGTTCACTTTGTAATACACAAGTACACCGAGAGGAGTGTGTGGTGAGAGACGGGGTCGATTCCAAGAGGAGTGGCGTCGGTAGTAAAGCCTAGAGAAAGGTTATAAATCCAAGCACTTGATAAAAGTGACACGGGCTAGGCCAATACTTGGAGGGTGTGTTGTGTGATTGCAAGTGTGAGTGTTGTAAATGTTTATAGGTAAGCGTTGAAAACCGATTGTGAACATTTTCGGTGAACATTGAAAACCGGTTGAGATAGTGGAGATTCTCCTCGAGAATGAGGAGCGGAGACGTAGATCAAGGGTGACCGAACTCCGTGATCATATTGTATTTTTGCGATTGTCTTGGCGTATTACTCTTGTGCTCATTGTTTATCATATTGCTATATCACTATTGTTGCATGTTTATATTGCCCTTGTTTAATTACATATCATTGCTCATATTTTGTTGAATATCAATCTTGATAGGATATAATGCCTATTGATTATTTGGTTATCCTTGCATATATCACTTGTATATCATATTGCTAGGATAATTGTTAATTAGTTTTAATTTGGCATTAAATTAGATTAGATTAGAAAATACCCTATTCACCCCCCCCCCCCTCTAGGGTAATTTCATTTGGTATCAGAGCAATTTCATATCAGACGAACCTCATTCATCGGACGAACCTCATCCATCGGACGAACTTCATCTCAAAAGAACTACACTAGGCAGACAAAGAGGAGACTGTTTGTCTCCTTGACAAAATTAAACCAAAGTGGGCAAATCAACCATCCGTTCATCAGAAGTTCAAGCGTTATACAAGAATTGTTCTAACATGAACTTGGTGTTTAATTGTGCTTCAAGGGTTCGACCCGAAGAGGATCTTTACCTGAAACAATGGGAAAAGGCGCGACGGCCTCGCCTGAAGAACTGGCAACCTTCTTTCCCTTTCCCTTGCTTGTGGCGGTTTTAGGGGCCATGGATCTCAACGAAGAAAGCTTGAAGCTTTGAAGAAAACAAGAGAAAATAGAGCTTGAAAACGAAGGTTTTGCAGAGTTGCAAAGCTTGAAGGCTTGAAGAAGATGATTCAACTTCTCAAGAGGTGGTCGCCTATATATAGGCGGGAAACCAAATCAATGGCCGAGATCCGTAGAGCATATCTCAAGGTGCCAGCTGTCGACTATTCAAAATGCCTGAAAAAGTGCAATGATGAAAGTATATAGCATTTAATGCTGATGGACTTGATTGATAGTCCCACGTGGGTCTGACGAAGCTCGAGCGATGAGGCTTAATAAGCTATCGAATCTCGCCTCAAAATGTCAAGGCTCGTCTCGAAACGACAAAGTTCGTCTGGAACAATGAGGTTCACCCCAAGACATCGAAATTCACCAAAAGGCTAAGCTCGTCATACAGACCTAGCTCATCATAGCCAAAAAGGTTCAAAGTATTCCAGACCCCATACAACCCAATTTAGGTCTGAAAACTTTGAAGGGGGTATTGTAGGCACTTAAAATGCCAAGAGACAAAGGAGGGTTGAAGCTCACTACAAGCAGGATGAGGGTCATCACAATGACAAACCTCATCTCAGTCAATGAAGCTCGTCTCAGCCAAGACGAGACTCGAAACACCTCATCACTCAGAAGATGAAGCTTGTCATTGGAGACAAGGTTCGAAGCTTGTCACTGAAGCCCATTCAAAAGATGAAGTTCGTCAGACGAAGGTCACCAAAGACAAACCTCGCCAAGCAACACCCCACCTCTCAGAAGACGAAGTTCATCATTGGAGACGAAGTTCACCAAAATAACGAGGATCTCAATGCCTTATCCTTTAGGAGACGAAGCTCCTTCAGAGGATGAAGTTCATTCAAGAATGAGGCTCGCTACATAGCAAGACTCGCCCTATCAGACGAACCTCGCCACACAGTAAGGTTCATCTCATCAGACGAGCTTCGCCATGCAATGAGGCTCGTCCCATCAAATGAGGCTCGACGCCAGGAGGCTAATGGCCATGAAGACCCTGTCAGCCCACATGGGCTAAATCTAAGGAGTTAGTTACGCTCCTGATCCCATGTTCTCGGCATCAGTTATGCGCTAAAGGCTTATAAATAGCCATGAGCAGCTATGAGGAGGAAACACATGGAGAGACGCACTTAGACATCGCTTAAAGAGCACTTAGACGCACGTACGTTAAGAACCAACAACAACTACAAGCGGTGGCTCAAACACTCGAAAGAGGCTATTTTCTCCTTGGATTTGAAGCAATCTTGCTCTGATCGTCAACGAGAAGTAAGCTCGACATGAGCATCGAACGAGGCATCTCATCGCCACATTGAACCCATGTTAAACAAAGGAGAAGTCAAATCAATCTTCTCCTCTTCTGTACTTAAAAAAAGAACGACTGTAAAAAGATTCTTACCAGGTGATAGAATCTCTTCTTACAACTAAAAATAGTTAGAGAATCAGTCGTTTCGTCTATTTCGGGACCCTACAATAAGTATACTTATAACTACATTATATGTATTTGTATACTTATATCTTAGTATCTATATTGTGCTAATAGTGTGTGTGTGTGTGTGTGTGTGTGTGTGTGTGTGTGTGTGTGTGTGCGTGTGTGTGAAATAGAATTATAGTTATATAAGTATATATAAGTACATAAGTATATATAAGTATATTACATCTAGTATATATGTAATAAAATTATAGTTGTATAAGTATATATAAGGACATAAGTATATATAAGTATATTTCATCTAGTATATATAAAAGTATATCATATAAGCGAAGTGTATAACTGTACTTAAATAAGCATAATGTAAGTATGTAACAAAAAATAATAATCTAATCTAATCAAATAAGAAGAAAATAACAAAGGCACATATTTGTTGAAGGAGATGAATGTGCTATAAAAATTGTTGTAATTTCTGATCTTAAAAAAAGATCAAACATACAATATAATTAATTACTTTAAAATGATCTAATCTAATCTAATAAGAAGAAAATAGATGAAAGTGATGTGAAAATTATTGATATTTCTTGATATAAAAAAATTAAATATATAATATAATTAATTGCTTTAAAATAATCCAATCTAATCTAGTAAGAAGAAAATAACAAAGGTAAATATATGTAGAAGGAGATGAAAGTGCTACGGAAATTGTTGTAGTTTCTTGGCTTATAAACATTAGTATGTAATGTTGCATGTGAGAGGATAATAATTATAAATAGAGTTCTATTTAAATAATGACAGTATAATTAAACTTTGAAACTAATTATGCAGTACGGTGAACTACTTATATTTTAATTGGTGAGAGATTGTCATGTTGTGTCCTCATATCGCAGCCGTTTGTTTTAATTTTCATTTTATATAATTTTCAGAACGATTTTGTCTCTTTAATTTGTTTAATGGATTTTGCAAATGTCTCATCCACATTATGTACATTTGTAGGTATGTATTTTTCCGGGGTTCGACCTCTAGGACGGATATTATTTGACTCACTAATTTGTTTTGTTTTTATATATATGCCATTCATCTTGTATACATTTGTAAATTTGGCATTTAATAATTTTATTTAGGTTTATATTTTAATTTAAACTATATTCTTATCTTCATACTATGTATATCCAATAAGAATTTATTAATTTATTAATTTATCAACTTACTCTAACTTAATGGATTAATTTGAATTTCAAGGGCATTTTTGTCTACCAAAATATTTTTTCGAACTCGTGCTTTTAAAGAGAGTATGATATGATATGATATACGTCATTCATCTTATATATATTTATAAATTTAGCATTTAATAATTTTATTTAGGTTTACATTTTAATTTAAACTATATTATTATCTTCATACCATGTATATCAAATAAGAATTCATCAATTTATCAACTTACTCTTACTTAATGGATTAGTTTGAATTTCAATGGTATTTTTGTCTACTAAAAGATTTTTCTGAACTCGTGCTTTTAAAGAGAGTATATACTAGTTAAGATGCACATGCAATGCACGTGATTGAATTTCATGATTATTTAAATTGATAAAAATAGAATAAAAATAAAAAATAAAGTTTTTTATGGGATTGATCATCAAATCAATAATCTCTCTCAAATAAAATATTATTATTATTTTCTTCAATCCAGACTATGGCCACGTGATCTACTATTTGTGAGTTATAAATATATTAATCTAGTACAACATCTCTATTTATTAGTATCTTGAAGTCTTTAAAAGTTGGGTAATCATTTAATTCGTGAAGGAATTTTGCATATGACTTTACTTACAATATGTCCATTAAACTTTTACTTGTGGTTTGACTCATATTCACATTAACTTTTAGTTATGGTTTCACTCATATTTACATTATCTAATATTCTCATGAATTTTATAGCTCATTCTCTGTATCATAGAAGTAAAACTGAAAGTAAGAAGAATTATTTTCTTGCGAAATTGGAGCAGCGGGATTATGATATATTTCACCATGTGCTCTAAATATAAAAAAAATTCTTTGATGCAAGGCCCTTATCAAATCTTAGCCCAAACGATGTGAATTAAAAATGCTATTATAACTCATTTATCTAGCCAATTGTATTGTATATGGAACATATAACTCATCTGGAATATCCACATCTGCTAAGCGGATTTTACTTTTGTAAGAGTTTAATGTTAGGGCTCGTATTCAAATTTTTTTAACTCTACAAAAGACACAAGAATTTGGAGTGCATAGCTTATATAACTTAAAGAACATATTGGTTCATGAAAAATTTTCCCTAGTAACGATATTATTACAACGATATTACTATTCAGTATTAAATCAATTTTATTATATAAGATTATATGACCATTTTTAATAAATTATATAGTATAAATGTGGAAACCTCGATGCTTATAGCCAGTAGTTTGGCTCCACAAAATATGTTAACTTTACATTGTAGTTTGCTATTGGTATTGTTGTTGGCAATGCCATTACCTATCCTTTTTATCTTATTATTCACGTTTTCTGATGTAAGTTTTCTTTTGTTAACCACTCAATTGGCTATATTTAGTTTGTATAATATAAGAGGTTAGAATATTCTCTTCTGTTTAAAAAGTGTTGATATGATTTTTTTTAAAAATATATACAGATAGTGGCAATAGTATATATTTCAGTTCAACTCAAACATTGGCTTGAAGCCAATTAGAGTGAGGTTCTTTCTACGCTAGGATGGTGATATAGTAATCACACAATCCAAAAGTCAAAGAAGACATTTTTATAAAGCAAAAGTAATTTAATATGTTAAATTAACAACTAATTTATAAAATATACATGAACAGTGCAGATAGCTATAGAAAGTAAAGTATATATCTTCATAAAAAATCCATAGTGAGTGACCAAGTACAATCATCCTAATTTAAGCATAAATAATTATTAATTTAGTTACTAATTTGATGCGCATAATTATGGAATAAATATTAAGAAAAATAGGAATTAAGATTGTATTATCCTGTCGGTAAATAAATAAATATTATTAGAGCTTCTCTTTATATTAAATTTAAAAGTAATAATTTAAATTATTAAGCACCAAATATTAGTTTATGTGAGAAAGTAAAGTAATCTATGGTGTATATACCTATATAGTCAATCAATAAAACGTACTAAAATTATGATGACCACAATCAAAATTATATAGTGGGTTCACATTAAATATAATTTATAAAATATAATATATTAAAGTCAAAATCATTTTAACAAATATATATATATTATAAATTTTTTGCATATATAAACTATACTACCTAGGAATAATGATGTGCACACTTAACTATGGTTTAATACATCTATAGAACGACTTACTCTTCAATATCATCATTAATTGACGTATCTATGCATTACACTGCAAATACAATAAAAATTTAGAAAACTAAAGAAGAAACACCATTAAAAGTTTTAAAAATTATAAAAACAAACTCTAAAAATTTGTAATTTATAAATACACAAAACTATTAAACATTACATTAAAATCAATGAATTACACAAAATCATTAAAAGTTTTTAAAGTTCGGAGGGGTAATTTGTAATATACTAAACTTTTAGGGTTTTTTTGTTAATTTCAAATTCAATAGATTTTCAATTAGTTATGTTCTTTTCCAAAAAATTTATGGGTAATATTGACTATGTAAAGCTTTTTCTAAACCTATACTTTTAAAGGGAGTATGATATTTTTTACAAAATTTTAATTTTCTAAGGGTTGTTATTAGTTTTGCATATTCATTTTAGTGTCTATATGTTATAACTTCTCATGGTGTTTTTTGTAAATTATGAATTTTAGGGGGTTTCTATAAATTTTTAAGCTTATATGTCTTTTCTACAGATTGTAAATTATTTATAGACAATTTATAATTCCTATGTTTTTAATTTAATAATGAGTTTGAAATTCTAGGGTGTTTTTTTGTAAAATTTGAATTTTAAAGGTTTGTTTATAATTTTTAAAACTTTAAGGATTGTTTACTATAAATTATATAAACTATGTAGGGGTATTTGTAATTTCTATATTTTCAATGTACTGTTAGGATAGAAATTATCAGAATTTTTATAAATTTTACAATTTTGAGAGTTTTATTTTGCAATTTGTAAAAAGTTCAAAGTGTTTACTGTAAATTCTATGAAATTTTTAGAGTTGTTTGTGTTATTTTTAGGTTTTTTGTGTGTTTATAAGTTTGAAATTTGCAAGGTGTTTTATATAAATTTTGAATTTTTAGGTGTGTTTTTATAATTTTTAAAACTTACAAGATATTTTCTCTAAAGTCAAAAAAACTTTTAGTTTCTAGTTAGCATATGTTTTTTTAGATTTTTTACTAAATTAAAATAAGTAAAATTCATAATTTTCAAGATATTTTAATAAAATTTTAAATTTGTAGAGGTGTTTTTGCAATTTAAAAAACTTGGAGGATATTTTTTACAAAGTCCAAAAATTTTAAGTGCTGACTAGCATATGTCTTTTAGATTTTCTACGAAGTAAAATAAGTAAATGATTTGAATTATATCAAACGTATCTTCTTTATCTAATAACATGCTAAGTCTCATTATGAATATGATAAATTATTTAATTATCAATTCAAAGAAGATAAGATAATTAGAATGGATTAGGATAAAAATGTAATATTTAAAAAAAATAAGGGTAATATTGATCATAGAAAGATTTTTTTGAACTCGTACTTTTAAAGGAGTATATACTTGTAGGCGTCAAAAATTACCTATAACTCCCGAAACATAGTTCAAGACAACGAGAAGACGATAAACGTTATTATCCGAGTCAAGGGAATTTACCCAACACCAGTAAGCGTACGAAGTGGATCAGTAAAATGTGCAAGTCAGCAAAACGATGAACCGTATGCAAAACAAGCGAACTGGAGGAGTCACGAATCGCCAAAATATCAAAAAGATGAACAAAACACCACTCGGAGGCTTGCGTAAGCGCGAGTCACCAAATGGTGGCTCGCACCTATGCGAGCCACTAAATGGTGGCTCGCACCAAATGGTGGCTCGCACCCATGCGAGCCACCAAATGGTGGTTCACACCTATGCGAGCCACCAAATGGTGACTCGCACAGTCCCGAGCCACCAGGATTCTTTTTGACTCCCAAACCTCCCAAAACGCGGATTTCGATGATTTTTAAGGATTCTTTCGTCCCAAGACCTCCCCAACTGTTTTGAGGTTATCCCTAAACGTGTTTAAGCGGTTATTAACTGCAGATGACGTTTAAACATCAGTTCTTATCCAAAACACATCTCCAAATGCCTATAAATAGAAGCCTAGGGTCTTCTTTCAACAGGATCTGAAATCTGAGGGCGAAGTGTTGTCCAATTGAACAGTAGACCACGAATTTCAGAGGAGAATTAGCAAATCTTGGTGAACTTTCTCATAAAGAGAAACCCTTCGAAAGATTTAAGATTTTCTCCCCCTCTTTCCTCCTGATCAAACCTTGTTTTGATCTCGAGAAGAGCCACAATCTCGCTTGGTCGTGATTGTCGCTTCCGCAATTGTTTCCTTCGTGAAACAAGAGCGTAGTTATACTGTCAATCGGGTTTGATCTGCGGTGGTCCACGGACTAACGCGTCCCCGGCACAGGCAAAGATCCCACGCAAAGCAGCGGGAGATAAACTACTGCTGCGTTTTGTTTGATAAAGTTATAATCTTTATTTTTCATTATAAGAAGATCTTATAAAAAGATCAACTTTTCTTCTAGTTTGAACTTGTAATCGATAAACGGTGTAACAGGTTTGAAAGCAATGGAAAAAGCAACTTTTGACGAAAACAATACTAGGAGAGATACACATGCATTGCACGTGGTTATTTGTTCGTTGTATTTCTTTAGTATAACTTGGTTGTAAAAGTGTTTCTTTTAAATCTCAACTTGATGATGTAATATTATATGTGAACTTACTTAATACTTACATTTATGTACCTTCAGCTTTCATTTTATGTGTCCTTGTGATCATAAGCAATGTAAGCTACAAATTATTGGAAAAGATTATTCGCTTATAAATCATGAGCAATGTAAGCTACACATTATTCGAAAAAGATTATTCACTCATATAGCAATTAATTTCTTCAATGCCTCAAATCTAATAATAACAGATGACATAACATTCTTATGAAGTGAAAAAGAAAAGGAAAAAAAATCTTCTGTTTTAATCCCTAATGACTATAGAATAAGAAAACCTATTATCATTTAAGAAAACATCTCCATAAGTTTGCAAAGATAACCACATTGAACTATTAGGTTGCTCAATTCTTATTATTTATTTTGATATCAGCTTCTCCAATCAAGAGTAAAAAAGCAATTAGAGGGAAATTAGTCCCTCAAATTGCCAATTATACCATTAATTTGAATGGCTAATTTCAAATAACTTAAGAATTGAGTTACCTAATAATAATTTCAATGCTTTGACGGACTAATTTCAAAATATGAAAGGTTTAAGGGACTACTACAAAAAAATACTTTAATTAATTATTTTTTGTTGATAATTAATTAATTCTATAATTTGGTATCAATCAATTGGTTAATATTTACACTGCAATGCATATTATGTTTACAATGCTAATGTGCTCTAAGCTTCTTTCTACTCTTTAGTTGTTTACTAATTATAATTAGATCAAATTTTTATTAAATTGGTTTTGAATGGAGGGAGGTTTAATTCGGGAGTTTAAGCTTCTTTATACTCTTTAGTTGTCAACCAATTCTAATTAGATCAAATTTTTATTGATTAGTTTGAATGGAGAAAGCGTTAATTCAGGAGTTTAATTTTAATTTAGTAGCTTTAGTTGATAACCAATTATAATTTGGATAAGAATGTCAATATTGAAAAAGATTAGGGGTAAAATTGACCAATGAAAGTTTTTCAAGAACTCCCACTTTTAAAGATAGTATGATATGATATGATATGATATGATATGATATGATACGATATGATATGATATGATACGATATGATATATAAATATATGATATGATATGATTTACTTCGTTGAAGACCACTATCACATAACAAAAAAAAAAAGAAATTAATTTTTCATATGAACAAAGAGAAAAGTATCCTAATATATTGACATAAATAACTAATAACCCAATTGAAATTAAAAGCAAATAAACAAGAGGGGCCTCACCTAAAAGCCTACTCTTGTGCACATAGATGGTAAGCTTTATACATATATATATATATATATATATATATATTATATATATAAAGGAAAGAGAGAGAATTTTGGACTCTTTCAAAGTTTGGCAACTTATTATTCTCTCTCTCTCTCCCTATCTCAAGGCTGCCTCCTCTTTCGCATGATCGCATCTTCTTCCCCAATTTTCAATCCCCAAAACCCTAGCCGCTGAAACCTACATTGCTGGATCCATGGACCTGAATCCAAAGTGAGCTAATCTTATGTCAGGAAAAAAAGACTAAGAAAATTGACAACCTTTTTGTTCTCTTTGATTATTTCTGCTTGTTTTATTTATTTACTTTAATTCTGCAGTTATCATCACTCCTGTGGAAGCTCGTCGTCAAAATCGAACCAATCTAAGAGGCAGCACAATGTATGTATTCTCTCTCTTCTCTGCTTTTATTTATCTATCTAAGAGGCAGCACAATGTAAGTATTCTCTCTGTTCTCTGCTTTTATTTATTTACTTATTTACTTATGTTTTTGCAACTTTGCCACCCAACTTTAGAATGCTCAGGATTTCCTTGTTTTTTGGATATAATTATCAATATTTCTTGTGGGTTTCCGGTGGTGTTACTCAATCTTTCGTATCTTGTGAGTTAGGGGCGGATTTTAGTTACTAACCTTCAAAATTCAATTTTTGGTGAGTTGGATTTATGAAATTTATCAGAGTTTTGAGGCAGTGAGGGGGACCTTTGATATGATAATATGAGCAGTATTGGTGCAACCATGAAGTTAAAAGAACATTTTAAGAAAATACTGTTATGTTAGTTCATGTTTCAGCCCATAAAAAGAGCATCCAATCTTCATGGACATATTAGAATGTAAAATTATAACACTCGACCCTCATCACAAATTTGGAGTTTTGGTGTAGTGGAAGAGACTTTGACACGTAAGTTGGTGTCCTTGGGAACTTAATTTTTGGTGAGTTGGAATGACATGTGAGGCTTTCAAAATCAGTTATAGTTCTGTGAAGGTGTTTAATATAGTTCACAAAGAGTTGTTAACTCTTGCAGTACATTGTTATTGTTATCATTGCAGGATGGAGGTTCCAATGATCTTATGGACAAAAGGTGTATACCGTTTAAACAATTTGATGTTGTCACTGACTTCTCCGATCATCATTTTTCCATGAATTACAAAGATGTTCCAAAGGTAAACAGATGATTCATTTTAACTTATTATGTTCTTTTGATTTGTTATACCTTTTCCAGTTTTCCTAATGTTTTAAGATAACAGCCATCAAACACTGCAATGAAGAAAATTCAGCAAGACTGGCAAATACTGGAGAAAGACTTGCCAGGTTATAACTTGTGCTTTGCTGAATGTTATGTGATAAGTTATGAGAATGAAAAAACTTTGTCTACATATGCACCATTTTGTTGTTCGGCAGCATTTGTTGGTGTTTATTAGTAGACATCTGCAGTAAGTACTGTTGGGTTCAGGTGCTTTTGATAGGATTTTAAGTATAATGTATCAAACTATCACTCAGGACATGTTGCTTAAAATATTTATGCTGTGGATTGTGATTTCCCACAGTGGAATGGTTAAAAAAAAACTAAAATCACTGTTTTGGGGTATTTCTGTTACAAAACCCTCAATGCACACAAGAAATCTGCTATTGGTATGGTATTTTTCCTATTCAAGCAGAATTTTTCATGATATGCTTTAAGAGTTTAGAGCAAAGACATAATCTAGGTTATTAATTGTAGTTAAACTATTAGTTCTTTAAAACTTGTCATTAAACACTTTCCTTTTTTCCACTCGCTTTTTGGGTAAGATACCTACAAAGTTCAAGTGGTATGTATTTTAGTTTGGATGTCTGCCAATGGAGTTTTCACCAACAAACTTTGGTCTTGAATCGTCTGCATGCTATAACCTGTTAATCGTCCATATTTGCTACATCTGCACTCTATTTTAATTCATTTCAGGATAATTGTAGTTCTCTTGAAGTTCGGTAAGGGTGCCATCATATTTATTAAGGAAAAACGGAACCATCTTAACCTTTTCATACCAAACAATATTTTGCTTGCATAAAGTAAGCTGGTTGTCTCATAGTCCTATTGCTTGGAGTGTCGTTGGGGTACCTAAATAGCGTCCTGCAGTTTTCAAATCTCAGAGTTTGTGGCGTGTCAAAAAAAAAAGTTTGAAGTGTCTTGAACTCAATGCACGTAACTTGACAAACTTAAAAATGTTTTCACATTTATTAAGTAGATACATATATACATATTGCATGTTCAATACTTTAGCTTTGCTTTGCCGCTAGATGCACATAGTATTATTTCAATGCTAAGCTAAATAACATTTAGGGGAAAAAAATAAAATTACATGCCTGTTTAGTTAGTGTATGCACTTCTTTCCTTAACACTCAAGAGGATATATTTTCGAGTCGCTGGACCAAAACCTCAGAAAAGGTCTATATAAAAGATTTATGTGACCAGGAATTACATTTTAAGCTTGACAGAATCCTGATGTGAATGCATCTAGAAGAGCTCTATTAACAGAAATTAAAGGGAAAGTTAGTTTTCCTTTTACTGCAATTTTATTTCTGCACTTTTCATCTTTTCCGCACCCTTTTCTAGTGGCAGCAGTGTGATAATATCACAGGGGGAAAACAAGTAGCTACTGAGCATTGTATTAGGAGGATAAACATGAGTTTGGGGTTCTACGTTTATTGTTTAATTAGTTTCATATCCTATTTGTTCAGACGACCTAGATCTGATTCAATTTACATAAGAATGACTGGCCATGGAAAGGAGAACAAAGAACAAGACAAACATTGTAGTCTATGTATGTTCTTGGTTTTTGAGGAGATTAATGAGTAATGCAAATAGTGAGGGGTTTATTCAGAGAGAGCCAAAGTAGAGGTCTGGATTAATGGTAAGAGGTATAATTGTGTGCTTGGATGTCCTATAGGCCAACTAGATGTCTTTTATAAAATGATGTGGAAGAGCAGACCCATACTCGTACATAGGGGTGGTAAACGATCGAATCAAATCGAATACTAAGGTGTTCTTATTTGTATTTGTTTAAATTCATCGAATTCAAATGCGAACTCTAATATTCGTATCTGGAGTTTTCCCAATTTGAACTCGAATACTTGGTATTTAATAAATATTCATGAATATTCATGAATATTTATCGATATTCATGAATATTTATCGAATGTCAAAGCATATTTTTTCGCTAAAGAAACTTTATTTTCAAATGGTATTTAAATTCATAAATAAAAGTTATTCCTTTATGATATATGATGTGTAAATATTTAAATCAAAATTTTCATTAGAAACAGATTTAAGATTATTTAAGTCTTAAAATCAGTGCATAAAACTTAAATAGAAATGATAAGTGCGTTAAAAATATGACATCATATGTGCAATAATACAAATAATAGGTGATCAAATTTTAAACGAATATTTGATAGGCAAATGAATTGAATATACATATGGTTAAATTCTATTAGTTAGTAAACTTGAATACTAAAAAACATTTGTTTAGTGTTACATGAACTACCAAATCGAATATGACTGAATATTTACTCGAACAATTATCGAACTATTTATTAATTGTTTGGTTCATTTCCTCCCCTACTTGTAGAGCCTCTTTCATATAATCCCCTCAGAATTTACCCTTTCGCTGTAATATGATTATAGCTTATCGATATTTACAATGTTTTTTTTTGTTAATGTACCCCACACTCCCCACCAAAAAAAACAATATGTGTGTGTGTATGCATTGTATATTTTCATACGCTTTCTTAGCTCATTAAGCCCAAAGTACATTTAAGAATTGGCAATATGTGCAGTTGTAATGGAAGCAAAGCACCTGTCATTTAGAACCACATATTTTATTCTTGGTTATAGTTTAGCACTGTGATAACTTCACTGAAAATATCCTTGGATTTGTTGGTAGTGTTGTGCTCTGATACAACTTATTGGGATTTATGTCCGGGAACAAATACAAACGCTAAGACAGAAGGACTAACACAATCACAATAATGGCATAAACACAAACAACCAATTTTTACATGGTTCGGTAATTTTACCTACGTTCACGGGAGCGGCACAATTAATTTCTTATTAATCACAAGAAATTACAAATAAGAGATAGGATCTCAAACTTGAGATCTCTCAACAAATAGCAGGTGATTTTAATCTAAAATCACCGCTCAAAATACTCTCTCTTAATTACCCCAAAGAAACCCCAATTCAACACTAACCCTTTATCCTATAATTTAATGACAACAGGAACAATTTAGGTTCACAAATTGGAGAGGGAACGGAGCTCAAAACCAAAGAGGTGAGATGACGAAAGGAGCTCTCTCTCTCTGCTCAACTCCGTCGCCTCTCACTCTGCTCCGCTCTCTGCGACTGCCGCTCACCTTCTGCTTGTGAAAAGGGTTTCCCTTTTATAGGGAAACCCTAGGTCTTCAGGCGAGCTCCAGGCCAACTAGCTCCAGCTGGCTCCAACCAAATCAGGCGAGTTCCTCGCCAGCTTGTCTATAGCTGGCCTCCACCATACAGGCGAGCTCGAACCTTGACAAGCGAGCTCGAACCAGCACCCTTCGACCTCTCCATCAGGCGAGTACCTCGCCTATCCAACTTCAGGTGATCTCAACCTCGCCTCGAACCATCTTGCCCGCAGGCGAACGCCTCCTTGCCTGAACCACCTCGCCCCCCTGTACAGGTGCGTTCACCCACTTCGCCTCGCCTCATCTCCGTCGCCGTCGTACCGGAGGTGCGTTCTTCTACAAATCTCCACATCGGCAAAGTTTTTTCAAAACTGAGCCGACACGAACCAAATCAAATGTTCCACTTGTTACGTCCAGTACGAAGTGAAATAATTCACGACAACGGACTCAATCCACAACAAGTTGAGACCCAAATGAGAATGAGACCACTCTCTAAACGTCATTCTCTACTCACCAAATTGGTTGCATCATAAAATGAATGCCTACGTATCCTCTTGTCTAATGAATCGAGCCTTCACGTAGTTCATCCAACGGCCTCTAAAGGCCCTTAATCAAATAGAAGAGTTCTCAACTCTTCATCAACAAATCTGTGGTTGATATAACTCCAAATGGCCCCAAAGTGTAACGAACCAAACACCTCCACCTGATGTGAACCAATGACCATATCTAAACTACATCTACCAGCTGCACTCGAATCAAACAACTCATCATCTGCATCCAAATCCAAGTGATCCCCAAACTGTGTCACCTCAGCTGGAATCTCAAACGATATAGAATGACCTGAAGTATGTGGACTGTGGAGTAATCTCCACCCAATGTCGAGTAGCATCACTCTTCACCCGCTGCGATGTCCCAATGATCTGATCAACACTCTCCACCTATCGAGAATCAAATATGACATACCTGCTCAGAATAAAACCAGAGTCTCCCAACTGATAACCAAACGAGCATCTGAATCCCAAATATGCTATCGGATCAAATCTCACATCCTCGATGTGATCAAATACTGGGCAACTAAACATCCGACGTAACCCAAAATTTGAAGCAGCTCCATCAGATCCAAAATCTCCAAACGCAGCAGTCGGCAACCTATGACGAAGATGACCCAAACATGTCGAAGCCCGATCATCATAACCAATGCTTGATATCAAACGTCGATCCTCCTCCAGAAAGGAATAACTCACCAAATCTATCATCTCATCTCGTCGCCCTAATGTTTTCCCTCCAATGAAGTGTCTCAAACTGTCATGAGCTCAGCACAAACGTAGAAAAGAACAACGGATTACCTTTCTACCAATACACTTCATCTGTTATTGACTACTAGGACTTCAAACCAACGGGACTTGGCTGCAACCCACAAATACCTAGTACAATCCCCAACTACGGAAACCATATATCGATTACCTTCCAATGATGCCTCCTTGGAAGGCCCCCAAATGCCTGACTGAACACCACCTAAAAGACCCCTCGATCGATGGATAGAAGTACTAAACTTCATCTCGGTCTTCTTGCTCATCCTAATGTGCTCAAATGACTTTAATTTGCAGGTCAAAACACTCCTCAACAACCTATACACAACATAGCCAATCAAATACCCCAACGTCAACAAACACCATAGTCTAGCCAAATCCAATGAAGTCGTTAGCTTTCTATCAATCACCGTGCTTCCAAGTAAATAATACAAATTGCTCTTTCTGACGTCCTTCATCACAATCATGAACCCCAATGTGACCTTCAAACGTGCTTCTACCAAGATCACTCTATAGTCTGATGCCACCAAAGCTCCAAGTGAAATGATATTCTTCTTCAACTGAGGAACGAACCTCACTTTATCCAATTCCTGAATCACTCCGTCACTCATTCGAATACGAACAATACCAATACCACTAATAAGGCATTCGTGATCATTACCCATGAGCACGACATCCCTTCTTTTCAACTCCTGAAAGCTGGAGAACCAATCCATCCTAGGGCAAATATGATAAGAAGCACCCGAATCTAACATCCACTCAGTGAAGTCGGCAATACAAACTAACGGTAGTGCAGATAACGAGTAGCCTGAAGAATCCGAATCTGAATTATCGCCCCTAGCCCTGGCAACATTCACCTCTGAAGCTTGAATAGCTTTCCACCTATTCTTCCCGGCTCGATCATTTAACTTTGGACATTCGGCTTTCCAATGTCTATCTTCTTTGCAAAAGGCACACTGGTTCCTACGAACTCCAGAATGTGCCCCTCTAGACTGTGACCTCCTACCTCGGTTTGGACTCTTTTCTCTTGCGACTAATGCCCCCGTTACAGGCTCAACAGAAGTCTTCTTATCCTTCTTTCGAAGCTGATAATTCACAAGTACAGCTGTGACCTCACTATACGAAAGAGATGTCTTCCCATTGATAAGAGTAAGAACGAAGGTCTCATATTCCTCGTCAGGTAAGGAACTCAATAACAGCAACGCCTTGTCCTCATCTTCTATCATCATATCTACATTCGTCAAATCTGTAAGAAGCTTCGTGTAGTGGTTCATGTGATCACTAATGGATGTCTCCTTCTTTAATTGGAAGCGATAAAGTCTCCTCTTCAAATACAAGTGATTTTCAACACACTTCGTCAAATACTTGCTCTCTAGGAGCTCCCAAATCTTCTTAGCCGAAGTTTCATTCATCACATCATATATTAGATCTTGAGTGAGACAAGACCTATTCACACTACACGCCGTTTGATTCCTTTTCTTCCAAACCTTCTCATCAATGTCGTCCGGTTTTCCGTCCAACTCCAAAGTATCTTCCAAATTTTGCGCGTTAAGCGCATCCAAGACTTCGCATAGCCAAAGTCCAAAATTGTTTGTGCCATTAAACTTCTCCATGTCTATCTTCATAGAGTGAATATTCAAACTTTGAACGGTCTTCACACCGGAAGAACCTTCCACAACTCATCTTTCCCGGCCATATATCTCAAGGCACCAACAGACCAATGCTGAACAAACGAAGAATAGATCCAAACTGATAAAGAGAAAAAAAAATTTATCTCCAACTGAAACTCTAACAAGAGCCTCCAAAAGATCTCACCCTCACACGACGGAAACGAGATCCATAAATAGGAAAAATCCCACATTTATCACCAATTGAAGCTCTAGCCGAGCTTCCAAATCGATCTACTCTTTCAAATAGCCCAAGCGTAGCCCAGAGCTCTGATACCACTTGTTGTGTTCTGATACCACTTGTTGGGATTTATGCCCGAGAACAAATACAAAGGCCAAGAGAGAAGGACTAACACAATCACAATAATCGCACAAACACAAACAACCAATTGTACGTGGTTCGGTAATTTTGCCTACGTCCACGGGAGCGGCACAATTAATTTTTTATTAATCACAAGAAATTACAAATAAGAGATAGGATCTCAAACTTGAGATCTCTCAACAAATAGCAGGTGATTTTAATCTAAAATCACCGCTCAAAATACTCTCTCTTAATTACCCCAAAGAAACCCTAATTCAACACCAACCCCTTATCCTCTAATTTAATGAGAACAGGAACAATTTGTGTTCACAAATTGGAGAGGGAACGGAGCTCAAAACCAAATAGGGGAGACGACGAAAGGAGCTCTCTCTCTGCTCAACTCCGCCGCCTCTCACTCTGCTCCGCTCTCTGCTGCTGCCGCTCACCTTCTACTCGTGAACAGGGTTTCCCTTTTATAGGGAAACCCTAGGTCTTCAGGCGAGCTCCACGCCAGCTAGCTCCAGCTGGCTCCAACCAAATCAGACGAGTTCTTCGCCAGCTTGTCTACAGCTGGCCTCCACCACGCAGGAGAGCTCGAACCTTGACAGGTGAGCTCAAACCAGCGCCCTTCGACCTCGCCATCAGGCGAGTACCTCGCCTATCCAACTTCAGGCGATCTCAACCTCGCCTCGAACCATCTCGCCCACAGGCGAGCGCCTCCTCGCCTGAACCACCTTGCCCCCCTGTACAGGTGCGTTTGCCCCCTTCGCCTCGCCTCATCTCCGTCGTCGCCGTACCAGAGGTGCGTTCTTCTACAGGTAGCACAAAGGAGAACTGGTTTAACTATTATTCTTTTTGCTTAATTTTGAAGTATCATGGCTTAAATTTGAAACTATAGAATCTACCTCTGAAATTTGAAGTTAAAATAAGAAAAGAAACAAAAACTATAAGTGGAGTTTCTTAGACATTGTTTTAAATCATTTCTGTTTCTATATTTTTTGTCTCTGAAATTTTTTTTAGCATATATAAAGAAAAACTTAAACCAAGTTTATACCAGTTGCTGGTGAATGCAAAAATATACTATTGATTGAAGGTTTCCTGTCATAACTCTTGTTGGTCAACATGCAGATGGAAGTTTTCAGTACAAAGATCCAACTTTCTGAGTTACAATTGGACCCATCTACATTCGGCATATTTCTTTTACTTGCTACTAATTCTTGCTATTACTAGTTAATACATGTGATCTAATTCATTTTCTTGGATCCTAATATTTCCGACATGTATCTTCTTTTTTTCCCTTTTAACTTGGACAGAGGCAATCTTTGTTAGAGTTTATGAAGAAAGAATGGATCTCCTAAGAGCAGTAATAATAGGTCCAGCAGGAACTCCTTATCATGATGGCCTCTTTTTCTTCGACTTCCAGTTTACAGCCAACTATCCCAATGAACCTCCAGTGCGTGAATCTTGAAGTTTGAACCATTCTTCTATGCTATTTAAGCCTCAAATTATTCCTGAATTTTTTATGTATTTCTATTCAGAAAGCATACTATCGCTCTGGTGGACTTCGGCTCAATCCCAACCTGTACGCCGATGGGACGGTCTGTCTCAGCCTACTGAACACGTGGTATGGTAAAGGATGCGAGAAGTGGGATCCGAAAAGATCGACCATGCTTCAGATTCTCGTCTCCATCCAAGGTTTAGTTCTCAATGCGAAACCTTATTACAACGAGCCAATATCATGGCCTAGCGTCACTCCTTGGGGAAAGAAGGGTGCCTTTGCTTACAACGAATCTGCTTTCCTCCTCTCCTGCAGAACAATGATATATTCCCTTCGAAAGCCTCCATTGGTAAGGAACATGTTTTTGTCGTTAATATACTTGTGAAGGTTATTATGGCTTTTTTTTTCAACGCCCTGTTTGAATTGGGGTGAATGGAGAAGAGGGAAGGGAGATGTAAAAGCTTACACCATTTGGAAGTTTTTTTTTTCAAGGGGAAATGGAGGGTAAAAGAGGTGAAAATTTTACACCTCAATTAACCATCAATCTGGATGAAATTAACCGTACAAAAGACTATAAGGTAGTAACTTGACACTTGAGCGATACAAGAAAACAAAATTATATTTTCCTAGAAAAATGTGATCACCAGATCCTACGAGTTTGGCTAAACTGTAGATGATTTCTGTTGGTTTTTGTGCCACTGACAACTAAAGTACTATGTTTGTACAAGTCACTCAAATATCTTCTTGATTTTGGCAGCATTTCAAAGAATTTGTTGCTGATCATTTCCAAAGGCATGGGCTCAGCATCCTCATGGAATGCAGAGCCTACTCCCATGGTATTCAAGTTGGTTGTGCTGTTGATGACAGCGATCAGGCAGTAAGCAAGAAGATGAAGGGTAGCTCAGAAGATTTTAAGGTCAATGTTAAAAAACTCATCGATGAACTTTTGAAGGAGTTTACTGCCAAAGGAGTTGATTGCAGGCAATTTCAAATGCTGAAAGCTGAAGTTGGAGAAACTTCTGCTAGTGTAAGTGCAACACGCAAAAATGAAACTGAAGCTGACAGCAAAAAGAAGGCTAAACCTGGAGAAACTTCAACCAGTGGCAAAGAAGCGAGGAGTACTATAAATTTGGAGAAACTTAAACCAGTGGCAACACAACATATGAAAAAAGTTGCAGGAGCTGATGTTAAAGGGAAGGCCAAAGCTGGGGACCCTAAGGAAGCAAATGGCAAAGTGAAGCGTTTCTGTCAATATTTGCTCAAGCTGGGGAAGAAAGTTTTGCCTCTCGAAAACTAGTTGATTTCTAAGTTGATAATAGGATTAAGTCTGTTTAGTATTAGATTTGTGGGTTTAATATAGAAGTTGCTTACGTTGGGATTTATATTGACCGTGGATATTTAGCTGGTAAGGGTTTTTAGTCTACTGATATCTTGAGCTTGGATTTATAGCTTTCAGGATAATGAATTAATGATATATTACTAGTTTGCATATATATATATATACTAGTTGGATTGCACGTACAATGCACGTGGTAAATTTTTTATCATTTATTATAAATTTATAATTTTATTTTGTTAAATATTTGTTATTAAATTATTGAATGTAAGCAATGGATCAAACATATAGACATAATCTTAAAATTCAACATTTGAACAACGAAATTATATTTAGTGATTGATTGGTTGATAGTACACTGGTTGCATCTATAACGTGATCAATCAATCAAATATTGTCACAAGTATATACTAAAAGTAATGTTTGATGATGTTGATGTAAATCCAAGCTCATGGCATTAGAAGCTTGACTAAGCCTTTGTAATACGTAATGTGTTAGTACATATATTCACGCATAAAAATTTCAAGATCACATATAAATTTCAAAACACTCATTAAACTTTGTACTTCCCTTTAAATATCACCTACTATCTTTAGCATTCTCTGCATTAAACCGCCCCATTTTATGCTGAAGATCCACACGAGAATCACTTGCTACATTTGTCTTTGAACTCTTTTTTAAGTCGACCAACTTTAAGGGTACTTTTTTGAATAAGACGACCTTTCAGCCAATTTTACAAGCTAATCTGGGATTTCTTGGTTTGCTTACTGCATGAGCTCAGCTATAGATTTGGCCACTGATTGGTTTTCATCGTTGAAGAATCCTGTAGCTAATGCATGAGTGATGTGTAATAATTCATGTGTCTAGGATTGATGAAAGGATTACATTACAGATAGTCATTTAGCTAGAAAATTTTAAGATCTTTGATTTACTATAATCTATGTAATTAGCAAAACAATTAATGAAGTATCTGGCTTGCCCCTCTTGTAGATGCTGAGCTTCATGGCTTGCAATGATTGATCAAGATTCAGGATTAAACATCAAGCAACCCGCCAAAATTTAACATATAGAATTAGTTTCATTTATTCCTCTTCCCAATATTTTTTTTATTGCTTGTAGCCTAGTACAATGATGCAACATTTAAACATCATTAGAGTGACATATAGTTTAGATTTTATGAAACAAGTCTAACTAATTCTTTGAATCGGTAGGAATCAGAAAATTGTTAATTGGCAGGATGCAACTTAGGAAGAACAGAATGAGAGGGATCTATTACTTTCTGAAGATTTCTTGATTAACAAAGAAACATACATTCTTCTATGTTAATCTTGTCTTCTATACAATGGACTATAGAGAGGGAACATCTAAAACCATCACATACTCTCCCAAGTTTGTTGTGGTGAAGGTTCCATATTCTAGCAATCTATATTGCTCTTTTTGGATATCATCAACACGATGTCGTCTTTTATAGCTGACGTAAAATTTGCATAAGCGCTCAATATCACGTTGAATATCAATTACGCCATCTTTCTTAGTAAGCTTTTGCTGCAACACGTAACCAAATCCATGAGGAAAAAATACAACTCATAATCAATGTGTTATGCAAAATAGAACAAATAAGAATCTTCATATCAACTTCTGATATTTATGTCTCGTCAGTGGTTCTTTGTATGTGTGGGTGGTGGTGGCGGCGCAGGGTTTGCAGTGGGGGGGGAGGTGGGGCGGACTTGCCACTGTTTTAATCGAAAGTCGTTTCCATTGATAATTCTATTAAACTTCGGTCGTTTACAATGAATTACAATGAAAAATTGAGAAAATTACAACTTTCAAGAAAATAACACAAAAATCGTTTATCGATTCCTGTTTTGTGGGACTTTGCCTGTGCCGGGAGTACTTTGACTCGTGGTCCACTAAATCACAGATTGTGAAGGGGTTTAGAGATTCTTCCTCCATTTATCAAAGTAGGAATTTGAAGTGAATATCTTATCAAGGTAAGACGATCACTCTTCTTAAGATCAAGTCAAAGCTCGAATCTCAAGGAATCACACGAAGAACTCAATCCTTGTTGTTTTCTCTCTGCTCTCTATGTCAGATCTGCTCCAATCTGCTCGATCCCCGTCAGTAATGACCCTAGGGGGTATTTATAGCCTCCGGGACAATTACCTGAAAAATACGATCATATCAGGAAGTTAAGACTGCGAGACAGTGTTTACTGTCTCGGCGGCCGAGACAGTGTTTGCTGTCTCGGCGGCCAAGACAGTAAAGACTGTCTCGGAAAACCCAATTGCCTGGCAGTTTCTACTGTAACTGTTTTCTCACGTTTCAAACTCCGTTATTTTGGCAGTTATCCACGTGATTCTCGCCCACGATGTTTTCCCCGTACTTTGACAGTTAATGGACACGTGTGAGGCAGTTATTTTAGTACTTTTGATTATTTCAGAGCTGTCTCGCGTGCGAGACAGTAAACACTGTCTCGCGTGCTGTCTCGCGTGCGAGACAGTAAACACTGTCTCGCGTGCAAGACAGCAAACACTGTCTCGCGGCAAGACAGCAAACACTGTCTCGCTGCGAGACAGCAAACACCGTCTTGATCTTTCTTGTGATCTTTTCCATACCTTGAGCCGTATTTGGATATCTATCAGCATTTTTATACGCCTACAGATACCCCCTCCAAAGTATTTCAGACTTATTCTTTTATAGAGAAGTCTGGGACACTTTAGATAAGATAGGTCGTACTTACAATCCCTTCAATACTTGGTTGAGTAGATCGTGTAGAAGGACCCGTAAATGGTTTCAACTCCTGATCTCTTCATCCCTTAGTCTATTCAGTTCCTTGTAGAATAGCTAATATTCTTCCGGTACTGCGTTTATCGCTTGACCGTTGTCGAGACATTGAATTGAAGCTCGTATTTGTACTTGTGAATTCGGCTTTTGTCACCAAATTGATACTGGACTTTTCTTTTTTTTTGTTGCGAGACATTGTTTTCCGTCTCGCGTTGCGAGACAGTGTTTTCTGTCTCGCATTGCGAGACAGTTAATACTGTCTCGCAGGGTGAGACAGTTAATACTGTCTCGTAGGGCGAGACAGTGAATACTCACAGGCGAGACAGTGAATACTGTCTCGCTGTCCGAGATGGTAAATACTGTCTCGGACTGCTGAGTCGGGGTATAAAATCGGGACTTAGGGTTTTTTCTGAGGTTTTCACATCGATTTTTTAGCGACTTTTGGGCGATTTTCCAGCGATTTTCGACCAGTTCTCTGCCTCTTCTTCTCCTCTTCGTCTTTGAGTTGAGTAGGGCTCTCATTCAGAGGGATTTCATTTGAAGATTGAAGGTCTGTTCTCCCTCTCCTTTTCAAAATTTTGATTTTCTTTGATTCTTCCCCATGCATGCGTATTTCAATTGTATTTTGTGATATTTTTGTCAATTCTATGTTCAAAACCCTAACTTTCTCGTTGGATTTTGACAGGTAGCATATTTCCATCATGTCGCCGTGAAGATCCCGAATTCCCCGAGGTCGTTCGACTGTCCAGCCCACCGAGGGGGCTGATCCTGCTGCTGCTTCATATGGGGGTATACTTCTTTCACCCTTTCATGAATTGAAACACTGTATTTTGTCGATTTCATATGTATATATCTGTATTTGCATGCAAACCCTCGTTTGTCATCCTTCGAGATACATTCGAGAAGAGCCGGTATCCTCATTTTAGGAGATCGACGCTAGAAAGTGTTCATTTTGCTTGGACAAAACACACTTCAGAATATACAAGGGCGATTTCGTATCATCCCACGTGTGTTGAAAGGTTTTGATATGCCGTTATAATGCTCGTGCATAGTAACGCATATCCCTTTTATACATGTGGTAGATAGAAAATCGTCGCACCTGTTATGAGGTGGCGCTTATATCTTATGGAGTAAGATATACTGCCTTCTCTAAAATTTTAGGACTATTCTTTCACAATTTATGTGTGTGTCTTTTTATCAGTCCATTTTTCTTCTGCAATTTTCACTGCTGATGAGGTTACGGGCCAAAGTAGTACTACCCACTCCTATTATGAGGGGATTCTGTTAATTGAATCAGCTCCCCAATTCAAGCCAGACTACAGTGAAGGAGCTAGAGAGTTGATTCGGCGAGATAGTTGTCGTATTCTGCGACAGTTAATCACGGACGCAACTTTAATTTCAGAGCAAGACTCAAATCAGTGCATAAGGAAGCCAGATTTCTTGTTTGGTGACTCTGTAAAAGATCTGGAGATCGTTTCTTGCAGACCTGCGCAGTGGTTATATGGGAGCGGGTCATCATTCTTGTATCTGTCATGGATTCCTCGGGAGCATTCACTTTTAAAGTTTAGAAACTTGTCTGTTGAACGTGAAATATTCTGGAGATTGACCGAAAACCACGAGCGTATTCATTGTGGTTTTATTGGGAAGGAAGCCACCCCGGGTTCCAGTGATAGGGCTTCTGTGTGAGGACTTCATCCAGGTGTCTTGGGTCAAGATAATATGCCTCAGAATGAGAAGGCAGCACAGGCAAATACTATGAAGAATCGGTTAGCTGTAGTGGGAAAGAAATTAACCAACAAGAACTTCAGATGTTATGGATGGGTCCATTATTTTGGAGACAAGTGGTGGACCAGAATGACCCGATATGTATTGAATCGCTGGGGGCGAGAATTGGCAGAGTTAGGGTTGTTAGTCCCGATCCGTGCCAGTATGTATGGTTTGCAGATCAGTGTAGGTCATTTCCTTTGTTTGTTCGAGATCTACAACCCTGATACCAATACATTCTTCACCAAGAATAGGGAGCTCGGATTACCATTACATGAAAAGATGAAGGTGTCTGGTTTGCCTATAGGTGATGTCCCGTATCAAGAATTCTTCCCAACCACCAGTCAGTTGAATAAGATGAAAGATCGGTCAACTGTGACCCACAATACTTTATGGGAATTAACTTGTCATTATCATATAGCTATGGCTGAGATGGAGACTAGAGCTAAGAAGAAATCTCCCCAGATTAGCTTGAAACAATTCGCCGATTATTTGTTCAAGAACCTTGAGAATCATTCGGAAGACGTGTGCGGATTATCTCCTTTGACTCCGAATGAAATCAACCGGCTGTTAGAGAAAACGAACGCACAATCTTATACCTCTCACTCAGAAGACGGATTTCCTCATGGTACTAAATTCCGTTCTTATTTGTGGCAAGCTGGTGTTCCGATCCATCCTACTACCCTGCTGGCCGGCTTTCTGGCTTTATGGATGAAAAGGTGTGTCGTTCCCCATCAACCTTCTGATGCTATGCCGATTGAAGTGTTGTATCCAGCCGTCCAGTTAGTTACAGGTCGCAAATTGTCTTTGCTTCCTGCCATGGTGGCCGCTATTCACAGTGGATTACGACAATTAGTTTTCGTGCTTACTCAAGAGGGAAAGAACCCTCCGTCAGCGTATCCGTTTCGAAGCTGGAACTACCCTACACTTATCTGATGACTTGGTTGGTACTTCACTGGCCAGATTTAATGGAGGCTCCTGAGACGGTGGATCCCAGCCTCCCTCCGTTGCAGACTCTTGAGGGTTGTAAATGGGTCAAACATCGGTAGATGGATATAACGAGGCAATTCAAAATTCACAAATATTGGGAGTTCTTTCCCTGCTTCCCTCAATTTTCTGGTACATACAATACGACTTTATTGGATGCCGAAGAACCAAGGCAGAATCACACCATTTTGAATGTCGGGTGTTTTAGATGGCTGGTGAACATTTGACCTGGTTATCTAGTGTTTAGGGTGAAAGATGTTTGTCATATCGAACCTTATTTTCCATGTCGATTTGCTCGCCAACTCGGCTATGATCAACTGTATATCGGCAACCCGAACCGTCAACTTAGCATTCGAGGTGGACTTATCGATGGGGCGAGAGCTTGGTTTTGGAGCATTGCTGGTTGTACGAATGTTGAGTTCGATCTCCCCTTGGAAGTGTCGTCTCTACGGATGACTTTCCTCTATTGCAAGTTGCTGATAGCTGCCAATATCGTCACTCGGAATAGGAGGATATCGGATTCAGAAGAAGAGGCAATTCCGCGGCATACAACAGAAGTGACCCATGAAACTATGTTGTCACCTCGAAGGAAAGAGGCTGCCGAATCATCCAGAAAGGGCAAGGAACCGGCCCGCCCAACTGATAGTGAAGAAGAGTTTGATACGGATGAAACAGAAACTTCTAAGGGGGCAGGTGAGACTGGTTCAAGTTCTGAGGAAGCAGTTGGTCTCCCTGATTCTTTCTTTGAGAGAGGACTTGTAAACCCTTCCGTTGCGCCTGCCCAACCACAAGACGCTCCGAAAAGAAGGAGGGAGAGAGTCGTTATGACTTATCCCAATCGGATGACGGTAGAGGTTCTCAGTGGAGATGAACAGGATGAAGAAAATACAGTGCCTCTTGTTCGTCGGCAAAGATCACAATCTTCCGCTCAAGCTCAAACCCAGGTCCCTCCCAGAACTAAATTACGCACCAAACATCGTCACGAAGGATCTGGGGTCCAGGATGAAGCGTGTCCACTAAAAAGACGGAAGAAGGCCGCCTCTAAGCCACGTGTTCGTCTTCCCTCTTTAGAGGAGACATCTGACCGCGGTGTTTCTTCAGCCGAACAAGGTAAAGATTCGTCTTTATTTTTACTTTACTGCTCTTATATTTCTTAATACTCGGGCTTATCTTACACTTAATTCTCGTAGGGAGTCAAGAAGAGGGAGAATTTCGGGCTGACACTGCTTCTCCCGGTGGTATAGAAGTTGAGGCGTCCAGCTTCGTTCAACAAATGCAAGATGCGCTTAAAGATGAAACCGCCGGTGTTCCTACAGCTTCTGATGTTGATCCATCAGCCTCAAATACAGGTATGGATCTTTCTCCATTTGGAAGACAATTTCGAAAGATGAATGAGTCAGAAAGCGTGCCTCTTCTAATGACTTGTGCACTTTGTCTCCTTTTAGTCAAACTAAAAGAAGCGGGTGTGAGTAATGGAGCCCTCGAATCCGTCCCGGTTAATGAAGGTAAATCTAGTCTCTATTTTGTGTGAGTTCATATAAATATGTGTGTTACTCATGACCTAATATATCCTGTAGATGCTATAATGAAAGAATCTGCCGGAGGAGAGGCTACACATGCAACAGAGGTCGAGGACTTCAACGAACATAACCTTGGTCTCGATCTCTCAGATAGCGATCATCAGTATATCTCTGATTTATTATCGGGGAAAACCCCTGATGCAGCCACAGGATCAACTGTCGGAGTTGGTTCCACAGAAGCGGGTCCTTCTGAGAGTAAGGCCTTTGTTCTGTAAACTCCGTATTTATATTTTTTTAACTTGACTAATCATGTAAGTGTTCGAATTATAGGACCAGTTGCTGGAACTGATACCACTATAACCATTGGAACTTCTGATCAACCTGAGGGTCGTGACCACTCGTCATGGGTAGGAACTGAAGTCGATTTTCAATCATCTATTCCTGAATCCCAACCTGCTACTCCTGTGGATCCCATGATGATAGAAATTATTGTCACCCCCCAAATTAGTCCTGTCGCAACCAAAGCGAGACCAACTGAAGAAGTCGGTACATCGGCAGCTGTTGTGACTAGAATTGGTGCGTTTTATCAATCATTTGTTTTAAATTTCTGATCAATATTCCATTATACTCATTGTGATTCTCTTGTTTGCAGAATCCTCTCCTAAGAGGCCTATTAACTTAGACCCGAAGTTCTCTGAGGTCTTAGTTGAAAAATCATCTGATGTAGCGAGTGCGTCAAAGGCTGCCATTCCTGAACCAACTTTGGTTGTTCAGGAGGCTGGACTAACACCATTGGGTAAACAAGGTCCTGCTGAAGGCTCTTCTGTTAAACCTGGTATGCTTCCGTTCGTTGTTATGTATGCGCATATATATTTTGTACTGACTTATTTGTCCTTTTCGCAGCTCCTTCATCATTATCAGATCACATTCAAACTGTATTGGCAGACGAAGACCCGGATAAGGCTGTCATTTGCTCTGATCTCCAGGGGTTCATATCCTTTTTGAACGCTATGGTCGATCGCATTCTCTTCAAAGGATCACATTTTGAGAATTTTAAGAGACCTCTTGATCGCTACATATCGGGAATCAGAGAGGAAGGATATAATGAATTAGCTGATTCGATCGACGCTTATTTGGCCGACTTCAAACAACATGCTGAACTTCTGAAGAATCTCAGTATCAAAGGCGTACCCTCCTATATTGCTTCTCAGATGGACTCAAGGTTGCAAGCGTGGCGTGATTCTCAGAAATCGGTTGAACTCGAACTCCAAAATCTAAGAGCCCGTACTAATCAACTCAGGGTGAGTGTTGCTAAAAGAACACAAGCCAAGGTCGACCTATATCGGGAATTAGAGTCGAGTCGAGCTGAGATAGCCCGCTTAGAAGAGCAACTTGTGAAGGCCAAGGATGCTCATGAAATTTTGGAATCTGATTTGGCGAAGATGACTCAAGTTGAAGAAAACCTGTTTCAGCAACTGAATCTTTAGGATAAGATACTTGCTGAAAAGGAACAAGAAGCCGTCGAACTTCAGAGTGTTGACGAAGAAGCTTTCAAAATTAAATTGACAGCTGAGCTTGAACAGGCTTATGCAATAGAGCTTTCAAAACTTGAAGATCAAATTCGTCAATATAAACTTTTGTAATTTGAGAACATATATTTTTGTAGTTTTGTTTGAACGCTTTTGGTCAATATAGTGAACCCTTTTGCTCATTGAGATTTTATTATGATTACTCATTCTTGTTTAGAATAAATAACCATAATACTTATAGGATTTTTGGCAAATCCTCAGCCATCAACGGATTTGATATGCCTTTACTGACTACCGTTTGAATCGGGCTAGTATGTGAATTATCTAAGTCCGTTCCACATATAACGTTGTGCTAAAAGAATTAAACTCTTTTAGACTTTAAACTACAACATTGAATATGTAGGCTACATGTGTTAGATGTAGGCTTATCTCTAATAAGGGATAGAGATAACATCCCCCATACGTGAACGACATGGATTTTGAAATGTAAGTAGGTTACATTCCCTATGCATGAAAACGAACCCAAGATTATGAAGAAAGAATTGTATATTTCATCTCTCAATCTCTTGTTTGTTGGTAGAGATAAACCCAAAAATCAGAGAGGAATAATTTTATATTCCATCTTCTGGTCTCTTGTTTGTTGGTAGAGATAAACCCATAATCGGAAAGGAATAATTTTATATTCCATCTCCTGGTCTCTTGTTTGTTGGTAGAGATAAACCCAAGATCGGAGATTAAGAATTTTATATTCTATCTCCTGGTGCAAAAGAAACTCAAAGCGGGATCTCCACTTAGAGAATCTGGAATGGTTTGAATAATCCTGACTGTCATAAAGTTTGATTATTCAATTCGAACGTAGACCTCTTGTTCGTGAAATGAATCGAAAGGAAATTTTGGTTGTGATCCTAACTGTAGTAAGGTTTGACCAAGTGGGAGTTTTGAGACGATCCTGATTGTAGGAAGGTTTGATCGCTCGATTAGTGGACCTCTTGTTCATGGGAGGAATCAAGAGGGGATTTTGGTTTTGGTCCTAACTGTAATAAGGTTTGACCAGGTAGGGAACATGAATAGGGTACAAATAACAATGGGTTTGTTGATTTGTACAAATTACTTAGTGAGAATTTTTTTTTGATGTCAGATACAAGAATTCGACATGAAGTGATTCGACGACTGATATGGACCGATAACTTGAAGATTTCTTTGACATTGTATCATAACTTCAACATTGGGGATGTTAGAAAATAGATACAATGGGAGTATGAAGGATTATAATCCATGACGGATTTTGATGGACCCACCGTCAGTTGATTTGATCGGTAGGGGTTTTGTGAGGAAAGATTAACTGTATTCTGTCATGGAATCTCATCTCAACAAAACAGTAAAAGAATCTTAATGATAATCAAGAATAGATTATTTAAATGATCAGTCTCTTTTTATTTAGAATAATCAACTGATCTCGGGTTATCCTGAAATATCCTATACAGGATTCTCTAGGAATTTTCCGTTTTGCATAGGTTATCCTGAACATATTACGGATAATAATTTTTCAGGAACTTTCCATTTATTGGCATCATTAATTTGTTGCCATCCTGGGTAATCAGGCGATACGCACCGTTTGAATAGACTATTTCTATTACAAACGGCCCTTCCCATTTAGGTTGGAATTTTCCTTTCTTCTTAGAATTAAGAATCATAGGTCTTCGAACGGCGAGAACCAGATCTCCTTCTTTAAAACTTCATCGTCGGACTTTTTTATCAAAAGCCCGAGAAATTCTAGCCTGATAAAACTCGATCTGTTGTTGAGCCTCCAAGCGTTTTTCGTCTAACATCTCCAATTCCTCGAGACGTTTCTGGTGATTTTCTTCTGTCGTCATTCCCGTTGCAAGAGCGATACGGAGGGAAGGAATTTGTATTTCCAAAGGGAGGACAGCCTCGCACCCATATGTTAAAGAGTATGGAGTTGCTCCCGTTGGCGTGCGGACAGTTGTACGATAAGCCCACAGGGCTTCGCCGAGCTTGTCGTCCCAATCTCATTTATTGGTTTTTACAAGTTTTGCCAAAATCTTGATAATGGTTTTGTTAAAGGCTTCGGCCAATCCGTTGGCTGTGGGATTATAAGCAGTTGATGAAACGTCTTTAATCCCGAATTTGCCGCAGAATTTGATAAATGCGTTGCTAACGAATTGAGGACCATTATCGTGCACTATTCGCCTCGGGACACCATAGCGATATGTGATGTGGTGTTTAATAAATTTGATAACATCACTCGTCTTTACCTCTTTAAGTGGAACTGCTTCCGCCCATTTCGAGAAGTAATCGGTGATTGCCAGAATGAAACGGTCCCCTTTAACCGAAGGCGGGAAAATGGGACCCACGATGTTCATTCCCCAAGTTTCAAATGGCCACGATGTTGCCGATGGGTGTAAATGTTCAGGAGGCTGGTGCATATAATTTGCATGTAATTGACATACTTGACATTGTCGGGCGTAGTCGACTGCATCCTTTACCATAGTTGGCCAGTAATATCCAATTCTCCTAAGTCGGTCGCAGAGTTTAGGACCGGGCTGATGTGTACCGCATATACCGTCGTGCGCTTCTTTGAGCGCTTCTTCTGCTTCTTTATTAGATAAACAACGGAGTAATAGACCATCGTACGACCGTCGGTACAACATTTGTGCTATAGCATTGTAGTAAAATCTCGGTGCTCTTCGTCGAACCGAATCCCTTTCTCTTACGTCTTTAGGTAAGATACCATGTAGGACATAATCGATAATAGGGAAACACTAATCTCGAACTTCGGGTTCGACTCTTGTTGAGTGTGCTTCTTTAGCAATCGAATCGTAGATTGGAACAATAAGCTGGTGAGTTCTCACTGTAATTAATTACTCTGTTTCGGGAGGTTAAGCCAAAGATACCGATAATGCTGCTAATGCGTCTGCATATGTATTTTGGAGACGTGGAACGTACTCGATGAAAAATTCTTCAAACGAGTTTGCCATCTTGATGGCCACCTGGTGGTATGGAATCAGGTCCCGATTTCTGACTTTATACTCTCCTCGTATCTGATTAACTACCAATTGAGAATCACCAAAAGCTTCAAGGTATTCGACCCCCAGCTCTTTGGCAAAATTAAGTCCAATTATCAATGCATTGTACTCTGCCACATTATTAGAGCATGGTTCGATCAATGAGTATGCTCTAGGTAAGGCATGCTTTTCCGGAGAAACTAAAACGACCCCCACTCCTAAGGAAATTTTAGAACATCCGGGCGCGCTCGCCACATTGGTTGCGTGGGAAGCCCCATCGAAGTATAATTGCCACACTTGTTGATGTGAGGTGATATTAACTTCGTGAGTTTTATCTGGCAGATCATCGTATAATTCGACTACATCTTTCGTAGGGTTTTCCGCCAGAAGATCGTAAATAGCTCATCCCATAACTGATTTTTGTTGCTTGAAGTATGTTTTCGTCAAAAGTTACTGTTTTCATTGCTCTTTTTGAGATCTGTTACAACTTCAATCGTTACAACAGAATTTAAATGAAAACAAAAGATTACAACTTTATCAAAAATAAACACGAGATCCCGGTTTGGTTCGGTCTCGCTTGCGTGGGTTGTTGGCCTGTGACGGGGATGTTGATATCCGTGGACCGCCGACTCTTCAGATCCGTTCCGGTAAAATCCGGCAGAGTTTCGTCTATCCGCGGAGGGATATAGAAACAGAACTTCGTTGATCCACATGAGATCTAGAAGTTATAAGCGTATATCTCGGCTAAAATGAGATAATAGCTCTTCTTAGTGTCACCGCTAAGGGGCAACACTAAGGAAAAAAGAAGGGGTGAATGAAGGGGCTGATGAAGAACTTCTTACTCCTCACTCCGGCAGAGCTTCGCTGCTTCAAAATTCAGACCTTACTCCTTACTCCAGCAGGGCTTCACCGCTTCAGACCAAGAGCAATTCTAGCCAAGATAATTCAGCCAAGAATTGGGAGCCCCTCACAAAGGAGGCCCTAGGGGCCTATTTATAGGAAAAGGAGAGGGGGGGGACCAAAGGAGGACACCCCTTGGGGTGTCTCGGCCTGGCCGAGACACCCTTGGGGTGTCTTGGCTTTGCCGAGACACCCCTCGGGTGTTTCGACCTTGTCGGGATGCCCCTGGGTGCCTCAGTCTGGTCTGAGGTGCTACCGTTGTTCTGCCGTTGTCCCGCCGTTGATTCTTCGTTAACTTTTCGTCCGAACTCGGATCTGAGTGATTTTGGATGCGTTGGAATTCAGACGAAGAGCTCTGTTGATCCTGATGGTTGGATTATCAGTGGGATGATTAAGACACGGCAGGCGTTGGTCCAATTGCGGTGATCACGGGGTTTTCGGTCCATCCATATCCCCGTGATTCTGAGATTCTGTCGGCTCACGTAGTTCGTCGGTTCACTTCAGGCACTCACCGACGTCATTTGAACTCTTGTGAACCGGGTAGTGACGTTCAATCGTCGATCGTTAACACTGAGCTATGAGTGGGGACCTATCGGCAATTTTTAATGCCTACAGATACCCCCTCCAAAGTGTTTCGGACTCGTTTCTTTTATAGAAGAGACCGGAATACTTTGGATATGATTGGTCCAGCCTTCAGTCGGCCTAAGGGACCTGTGGTTCGCTTTAACTCTCGGCTCCTTCGATTTTCGGTTTATCCGGTGCTTTGTCGAATAACCGAAGTTGTTTTGGCGCTGCGTTTATCGCCTGGCCGTCGTCGGAGTCTCGAGTCTACAGCTGGTGAGTTGAGTTTGGCTCGTGTCATTGAGTTGACTTTTGAATTTACTATCCCTGTCACATCGTGTTGACTTGGGGTTTCGGATCACTGTATGTTGACTTTTTGTTGCAACGCACCGATTAGCGTTGACCTAGGGTTACGCGTTGACCG
>BQKN01000535.1:49835-60320 GCA_022839385.1 Asparagus kiusianus | reverse complement strand
CGACAGGTGAAACTAGGAGTGGGATCTCCACTCCGAGAATCGAAAAGATTCGGATAACCCTAACTGTCGTAAGGTTTGGTTACTCGATTTGAAATTGGACCTCTCGTTCATTGGAGGAATTGAGAGAGGATTTTGGTTGTAGTCCTAACTGTAGTAAGGTTTGACCAAGTGGGAAATTTGAGAACGATCCTAACCGTAGGAAGGCTTGATCGCTCAATTTGAAAGTGGACCTCTCGTTCATTGAAGGAATCGAGAGGGGACTTTGGCTTTGGTCCTAACTGTAGTAAGGTTTGACCAAGTGGGAATTGTGTGGTGGAGACTATGAATCATCAAGTACCACTGAAAGTTTCGTGAGGGAAGATCAATCCATCGAATGATTAGATCTCATCTCAGCAAAAGAGTGCTTGTGAGAGTTAGATTCTGACAAACAAGAACATTCGGAATTCGAACATTGATTACTTGTTCATCAGCGACCGGGTTATCCCTAAGAATACCCCGATGTGGTATTCTTCCGGGAATTTCCCGGTACCTCAATTCTTTCTCTGAAGATACTAAGGATAGTATCTTTTCAGAAATTTGCCATTTATTGGCATCATGAGCCGGTCACCATCTTTGGTGACTAGGCGATAGGCGCCATTCGAGTAGACTATTTCCACTACGAACGGTCCTTCCTATTTGGGTTCAAATTTGCCTTTCTTCTTGGAGTTAAGAACCATTGGATGTCTTTCAGTCAAGACCAAATCCCCTTCCTTAAAACTCCTTTGTCGAACTTTTTTGTCGAAGGCTCGAGAAATTCTGGCTTGGTAAAACTCAATATGCTGTTGAGCTTCCAGACGCTTTTCATCAAGCATTTCGAGTTCTTCGAGGCGCTTCTGATGTTGTTCTTCGGTCGTCATCTGAGTTGCGAGGGCGATCCAAAGAGATGGAATTTGGATTTCCAAAGGGAGAACGGCCTCACATCCGTATACCAATGAATACGGGGTTGTGCCGGCTGGTGTACGCACCGTGGTACGATAGGCCCATAGAGCTGCGCCGAGCTTATCATCCCAATCTCGCTTGTTATGTTTCACAAGCTTTGACAAGAGCTTTATGATAGTCTTGTTGAAGGCTTCAGCTAATCCATTTGCTGTGGGATTATAAGCCGTTGACGAGATGTCCTGAATCTTGAACTTTTCGCAGAACCTTACGAAGGCGTTGCTGATAAATTGAGGACCATTGTCGTGTATGATTCGTCTTGGAACACCATGCCGGTAAATGATATGGTGCTTGATGAATGCAATGACGTTGCTCGTCTTAACTTCTCTGAGTGGAACTGCTTCAGCCCATTTGGAGAAGTAATCGGTGATTGCCAGGATGAATCGGTCACCTTTGACTGACGGGGGATTTATAGGACCAACAATGTCCATTCCCCAAGTCTCGAACGGCCATGACGTAACCGAAGGATGCAGATGCTTCGGAGGTTGGTGCATATAATTCGCGTGTACTTGACACGCGTGACACTTTCGGG
Source organism: Asparagus kiusianus (assembly GCA_022839385.1). Classification (NCBI taxonomy): domain Eukaryota; kingdom Viridiplantae; phylum Streptophyta; class Magnoliopsida; order Asparagales; family Asparagaceae; genus Asparagus; species Asparagus kiusianus. The sequence continues at coordinate 58,813 of BQKN01000535.1, read as the reverse complement.
CATATGCGATTGCATCGCTCATCATGAAAGGCCAAAAATATCCCATTCTTCTGATGCGATCATAAAGTTTAGGGCCAGGTTGGTGTGCACCGCATTCTCCTTCGTGTGCCTCTCTAAGCACTTCTTCAGCTTCTTTGGTTGATAAGCAGCGTGCTAGCAGCCCATCATACCCCCTGCGGTATAGTGTTCGATTCTCCGTGTTGTAGTAGAATCTTGGAGCTCTTCGTCTGATTGACTCTCTCTCCTTTATATCTTCTGGCAAGATTCCATGCAAGACGTAGTCGATGATGGGGAAACGCCAATCTCGGGGTTTGAACTCAGCCTGAGTTGTGTGCACCTCTTGGACCTCTTCTTCCCTGCCATTTTCATCATAAAGTGGCACTAAGAGTTGGTGAGTTCTTACCGTAATAAATTGTTCCGTCCCGGAAGGCTGTGCCAGAGATACGGCTAAAGCTGCTAACGCATCTGCGTAGGTGTTCTGCAACCGCGGAACGTGCTCGATGAAGAATCCTTCAAATGATTCCGCTATTTCCACCGCCATCTTGTGATAGGGTATTAAGTCCTGACTTCGGACTTCATATTCCCCTTGGACCTGTTTAACTATCAGTTGAGAATCACCGAAAGCTTCGAGATACTCAACCCCCAGCTCTTTGGCGAAATTGAGTCCTATGATCAGTGCGTTATACTCTGCCACATTATTCGAGCATGGCTCAGTTAATGAGTAGGCTCGAGGCATCACATGTTTTCCTGGGGAAACTAAGACAACCCCAACTCCAGAGGAGATCTTGGAACATCCAGGAGTACCTGTGACATTAGCTGCTCGTGAAGCGCCGTCGAAGTACAAACGCCACACTTGTTGGTGCGAAGTTACGTTGACTTCGTGGGTTTCATCCGGTAAGTCGTCGTAGATCTCGGCCGTATCCGTAGTTGGATTAGCTGCCAGGAGATCACAGATAGCTTGCCCTTTTATTGACTTCTGCTGTTTGAAGTGCAGATCGTATTGGGACAAGAGTAAAGCCCACTTTGCTAACCGCCAGCTCATGGAAGCCGGTTGAGTCATGAACACTCGGACCGGGTTAACTTTGGAGATGACATATATGGTCTGTCCGACCAAGTAATGCCGCATCTTTTGGATGGCGAACACTAGAGCCAGGCATTCTCTCTCAATCATAGGATATCGAGATTCAGCGCCTACCATGGTTCGGCTTAAGTAATACACCGCCTGCTCGTGACCGTTATCGTCATCTTGTGCAATCAATGCACTTAATGAGTGGCTCGTCGCCTTGACATAGATCAAGAACGGTTTGCCCGATTTCGGTGCAACGAGTACGGGAGGTTTCGAGAGATATTCTTTAATACTCTCGAATGCCTTTTGACAAGCATCGTCCCATACGAATGACACGCCCTTCTTTGTAAGTCTGGAGAACGGTTAGCATTTCCCCGAAAGGTTCGAGATAAACCGACGGATATAAGCCAATCGCCCTTGCAGTCCTCTGAGCTCTTTGAGGTTCCTCGGAGGTTGCAATTCATTGATCGCCTTCACTTTATCCGGGTCAATGTGAATACCTTTGGTGGTGACGACGAATCCCAAGAATTTACCACTGGACATTCCGAGGAAAGACTTGGTAGGGTTCATCTTCAACTGATGGGCCCGCATCAAGTCGAACATGGTCTTCAAGTCTTTAATGTGATCATTCTTATCATGACTTTTCACGACCAGATCATCTACGTAGCATTCGACGGTCTTTCGGAGATGCTCCTGAAAGATCTTCGACATGGCTCGCTGATATGTAGCACCTGCATTCTTCAAGCCGAAGGGCATGACTGTGTAGCAGAATACGCCGAGAGGCGTTCTAAATGTAGTATGCTTCTCGTCATCTGGATGCATCTTTATCTGGTTGTAACCAGAGAAACCATCCATAAAGGACATCCTCTCAAACCCGCACGTGTTGTCGATGATAACATCCGTGATGGGGAGAGGAAAATCATCTTTTGGACAGGCTGCATTGAGATCCCTGAAGTCGATGCATATCCTGATCTTCCCGTTCTTCTTCAGGACCGGGACAATATTGGCAAGCCATTCGGGATGTTGCTCCTCCCGAATGAATCCTGAGTCGATGAGCTTTTTAACCTCAGCTTCGATCGCCTCCATCATTTGCGGACGAAACCGTCTTTGTTGTTGTTTGACTGGTTTGACATCCGGCTTAATGTTGAGACGATGCACCGCTACATTTGGATCGAGACCTGGCATGTCTTCATAATTCCAGGCGAACACGTCGATGTACTCCCGGATAAGGGAAATCAACTCCTCCTTCTCCTCAGGTAGGAGGCTGTCGCTAATGAATATCGGCTTTGGATTCTCCTCGCTTCCCATATTCACCTGGACGACTTGGTCTTCGGTAGGAGGCTCTCTTTGCTCGAACCTATCACCGTACTGCATGCTTTAGTGATGAACCCACGGGTCTTCCCATGTCGGCATCTCATCATCTTCTTCTATTGTCGCTGGATCAACTGTAGTCATGTTCGACATTAGCTTCTTAAACACCTCACCAAGACTAGCGTCGGAATCCCAACCCGAGGAGTCGGAAGAATATCCCTTCCTAGTCTTGTTAGCAATTTGGTCGATGATTTGCCAGCCACACTCATCATCAGATGAGACATAGCCTAGACCTCTCTTGTGGCGATAATAATCATCGGGTTTTCCTTTTGGTACATAGGCCATCCGAGGTGGAACTCGCGGACCTCGACCAAAGAAAAGACCCTCTCCGAGCTTGAAGTCATATCCATGCTTTTCCATCATGTTGCGTGCCTTCCCATCATATCTGAATAGATGACGGGCCGGTTTATCATCGTCGTCTTCCTCTTCCAAGAAGTGGTCGGGTACCAGAGATGCTCTTCCTTTGCCGTAGACGACCTCCTTTCCACCCCCAATCCCTGCGGGGATGATAAGCATTGTTCCGCAAGGGTCGTGTACCTGCTTCTTCGTCAAACAAAATGATTGAAGAGGCATATACAAATCAAGGTTAGCATAGAGTTCGTTAGTGATATCATCGAGACCCGTCGAGTACTCTAAATCATCGTTTATTGATAGTTCTTCGGCAAGTTGCCAATTACAACTATCTTCCGATGATTTATCATCGTCAAGATTGATTACAATGGGTACAATGTCATTTAAAACAAAACCGCCATCATAATCAAACCCCGGTTCGGTATCAGCTTCATCTCCACTATCCGTTCCTTGGGCCGATGGTTCAGTATCGGATTCAGCACTGTATAAAAGGGAATCGGTGAAATAATTCTCCAATCCCTTGAACGGTTGCTTATCCGCAACCACCGTCTTGACTTCATTATTTGTGCCCACATATTTGAGGCATTGATGTAGAGTTGACGGGACTATAAGGTTACCGTGGATCCAAGGTCGACCCAACAGTAAATTATAGGATGTTTCCGCGTCAATCACATAGCATGTAACTTCCGACTTCAAATCCCCAATCTGGCATTTGATTCGGATCTTCCCCAAGGGTTTGGACCCGCTGGTGTTGAATCCATAAATCGTCGTGCCAGTGGACGCTAATTTGCTAGTCGGGATTCCGAGATGATGCATCAATCGGAATGGCATGATGCTAACAGCGGAACCCGGATCGACTTGGATCCGGTTGACAACGCTGGAGCCAATATGCCCGGTGAAATACAACGGCCTATCATGCTTTGAATTTTTCGTTTGCATGTCTTCTTTGGTGAAAGAGATGCAGGGGAAGTGATGCGCCGCCAGATTGCATTGTTGGGCTGATGACTCTGGTTCTTCGGAAGATGGCTTGATTCGAGTCAAGAAGGCTTCGGAATCACTCAAGGCTTCTTGTAGTGCTTTCCGTGTATCCTTCGAAAGACGCAACAACTCGTAGAGAGTTATCCTAGCCGGGATGTTGGCCAATTGCGCCATGATATCAAAATGGGGCGGAGAGCTTGTATTCCCCGGTTTGTCTCGCCCAATCGGATGATTGAATCGAGACTGCCTCGGGTTCTGAACTTCTTGACGTAGAGACTCTTTCCCTTTTTCCTTCTGCTGGACTTTCTCTGCAACTGCAGGTGTTGGGGGAATTGCTGCAATCCCCAGTTCTGCTAGCGTCTTGGAAGGTGGGGTTTTGGTACCCAACTGCTCGGAAGCATCCGGATACTTGAAGTGATATTCGTTCCCGCTCCGGGTTGCAAAAGTTTCTTGCTCGTCTTCAGAAAGCGGGAAGGTTGGAATCCTTTCGTCATCCTCTCCCGGAATAGCAGAAGCACCGTAACAGGATTTACCCTTTCTTTTTGACTTCTTTTTGTTCGTCTTGGAAGAGGTCGTGGCCCACTGTTCATCTGCGATCAAGTCCGGATGAACCCACAGAATCTCGCCATTCGGGGTTGTGTGTGGCACAAGCCCTTTCTGACGCTGTTGGTGCGGATCATCATTCACCGTCTTCACCGCCGCATTGATTACCGGCTCGTGTTGGAACCAACTCGAGGGAATAGATCCAAAGCTAATGGATACGGTGTTTGCACCCACCTTCTTCTCTTTGGGCTGCTTCATAGTGATAACCCCAACATCGATTAGGGCCTGAATTTTATCTTTGAGAGCGTAGCATACCTTGGTAGGATGGTGCACCGCCCTGTGAAATGCGCAGTACTTGGGATCGTTGATTCTCTTGGCATCTTCTTGATCCTGAATCGGTGGCAACTTGATTTTGTTGTTCTCGATTAGGTATTTGAAAATACCGGGGACTTCATCTTCCCTGAATGAGTAGACCTTCGGGAACCTCGGCTCCCCGACCTTTTGCTTCTGGGGCTGTTGTTGCCACCTGGATTGTTGAGGCGCCCTCTGTTGCTGCTGTTGCGGCTGTTGCGGCTGTTGCGGCTGTGCTTGCACCTCAAATACTTGATTTGCGGCCACAGTATTTGCATGCGCCTTCCCTTTACCTTTGGGGGTGAAGTTTGGTTGCGGGGCATTATTTGGTATTTGCCCTCTCTCCACCTTCTTCCTCTTGAGGAATCGTTCAGCTCGCTCTCCCCGCACCTTCAGGTCTTTCCAGGTCTTCGGCGGCGCCATTCCCATGGCTTCGAGGATGTCTAACGTCAGGTTGTTGTGGCAAGTCTCGAGAATAAAATCCTCGCTGACTGGATCCCTGCAATTCATGGCTTTGTTTCGGAACCTCTTTACGAAGGTTTCGACCGTCTCACCATTCTTCTGCTTTTCGTCGAATAGCGTGCCGATTGAAACCTCGGTGTCATCATCAAAGAAATTTGTTAGAAACATGTCCTCCATGTCATCCCAGCCGTTGATGCTCCCGGGCTTGAGACGGCGATACCAATCGAAGGCAGCTCCACGAAGAGTGCCGATGAATGACCGCACCATGAGGGGCTCATTTCCGGAAATGATTCCTAAATGAGACTTGAAGTATATTAAGTGTTGGGTAGGGGAACCCTTCCCATCAAACGGCGTAAAGTTAATCAAGTTAAACTTTGCCGGATATGGGATCGATTCCCACTCCCTTGGGTAGGGACAGGGTATACCGGATCTCTTTACCTCTTGAGCGTTCATCAATGCATTGATTTTGCTCTCCAGGTCTTTCATCTTCCTGTCTTCACTCGTTTCCGCCTTCGAGTGATCTTGGGGAGAAGTGACGTGGTCCTCTTTAGCGCCATCGTCTGCGGGACCACCCCCATTGTCGGTGTTGACAGGAGGGATATTGATGTTATCTCCTTCCCGTTTGTTCTCATCTTGGTTGCGTCGATTGGGCTCTCCTTGGTGAACCGTCAACGCCGCAATTTGTTGGTCGTGCATCTCTCTCATTCGTTGCATGGCCATATCCATCTCGAACTTGAAGCTCTCCTTCTGTTTGGCAAGGGCTTCTTCCAGTATCTTTGATACCTGTTCGGCGCTGATCATGAGTGATTCGTATGGTTGTCCCGCACTCGAGGCCGTGTCATCGGATGCCACCGCCGAGCAAGAGTCCGAATCAGCATCTGACTCTTCTTCTTCTAAGGAGAGCCCCTTTGGTATCCTTTGGTAATTCTTCTGGCCGCTGGTTCCGGGCCGCAACTGTGTCATACACCGGGATATCTCGGCAAGCTGATCTATGCTGAAGTATGGTGTTGATCCCCCTCTGCTGGTCATGTTGACCGACACTCTTGAATATTCGTTTTCTCGGCGGAGCAATTTCTTCTTGTGGAAATGCCTCGGCTTGGAGAGTCTCTCGAACACCGAGATTCTTCTTGGGGGACTGTCACAACGGCATTCTGACAGCACTGCTTTGATCATGTTGGCACACGGGCAGCAAGACTCCATGTCCTGCACATATCTCTTTCGGGACTTTTCCATACCCCCAGCTCTGTAGTACAACTCATCAGTTTTGTAGCTGGAGCAACCTACAGAGTGTTGGTATGTGTTCCCTGATATAACACTCTCATCCTCAGATGAGTGTGCCTCCCTTCGGGGATGAGATGCCTTGTTGGATTTTTCAAGAGTGGCCCGTTCAATTTTACGCTTTTGTGAGCGTATAAACTGAACGGGCTCTTTTAATTCGACTCGCAATCCGATGCGGTCGGTGATAGGGGCTTTCCTTTTTTCATCTTTCTTGGGGGGATTGATTCGACCCCCGGTCTGATTTTTCACTTGGGGACCTTTCAATGGTCCCAGCCGTTCTTTGATGGGTATTCTACCTCGGTTCTCCGGTAAGGGACCGAGGTGACCCGTCAAAGGAACCTGGGATCTTGAATGATCCCCTTTCTTACCTGGCCCCATTGAGGGTGCCGATACAGTAGAAACAGGCTCTGGTTTTGAGGAACTTCGGGTGATAGCCTCACCCTTCTTTGCTGGAGGCGTTGGTGCCGATTTAGGAACCCACACCAGTTTGCTTTTGGACGGCGTTTTGACCGCCGTTTCTTGCTGCATCTCTTCCGCCTTCTTTAGGAGGAGCCGGGCATGTGCAAGTAAAGCACGACGCTTCTTGATTCACTCCTCGAGCGTGGAGCGGTTCCTCTTGACGCGGATCCACTCACTCGCTTCTGTTTTGGAGGGGAGGTTGATTACTTGTCGTTGCTCTTGTCGCTGCCTCGACTTCAAGTCTTCTGCATAGCGCACTCCATCTTTTGACTCCCTGACCTTGGCGAGTTGTTGAGCGAGGCGTTGACGACGTCTTTGGAGCGCCCTCTTCGATGGAGCTGGAGTTGCATCATCAATCGTCTTTGGGGCGGTTTGATCTACAACCTTGACCACACTAAACGACGCGGGGACGTTGTGTGGTGCAAGTGTAGTAACAGCAACGGCGGGAGCTTGGATTGAGGAGTTAGAGATCCCGCGAGCCCTTTTGGGAGGTGGAGTCTTCCGGCGCATATGCGGAGAGGCGGATCTGGAGGAGGAGGAGGAGAGGTACTCTTCGAATTTCTTCTGATCGAACTCGTATTCGATCTCTTCATTCACCCGGATCTTGAAGGCCGGTTGCGTCACTCCGATCTCGGCAGCGAGGTCGGCGGCTCCCACTGTGGTCGCCAGCTTGTTTTCGTCAAAAGTTGCTGTTTTCATTGCTCTTTTTGAGATCTATTACAACTTCAATCGTTACAACAGAATTTAAATGAAAACAAAAGATTACAACTTTATCAAAAATAAACACGAGATCCCGGTTTGGTTCGGTCTCGCTTGCGTGGGTTGTTGGCCTATGACGGGGATGTTGATATCCGTGGACCGCCGACTCTTCAGATCCGTTCCGGTAAAATCCGGCAGAGTTTCGTCTATCCGCGGAGGGATATAGAAACAGAACTTCGTTGATCCGCGTGAGATCTAGAAGTTATAAGCGTATATCTCGGCTAAAACGAGATAATAGCTCTTCTTAATGTCACCGCTAAGGGGCAACACTAAGGAAAAAGAAGGGGTGAATGAAGGGGCTGATGAAGAACTTCTTACTCCTCACTCCGGCAGAGCTTCGCTGCTTCAAAATTCAGACCTCACTCCTTACTCCAGCAGGGCTTCGCTGCTTCAGACCAAGAGCAATTCTAGCCAAGATAATTCAGCCAAGAATTGGGAGCCCCTCACAAAGGAGGCCCTAGGGGCCTATTTATAGGAAAAGGAGAGGGGGGGACCAAAGGAGGACACCCCTTGGGGTGTCTCGGCCTGGCCGAGACACCCTTGGGGTGTCTTGGCTTTGCCGAGACACCCCTCGGGTGTTTCGACCTTGTCGGGATGCCCCTGGGTGCCTCAGTCTGGTCTGAGGTGCTACCGTTGTTCTGCCGTTGTCCCGCCGTTGATTCTTCGTTAACTTTTCGTCCGAACTCGGATCTGAGTGATTTTGGATGCGTTGGAATTCAGACGAAGAGCTCTGTTGATCCTGATGGTTGGATTATCAGTGGGATGATTAAGACACGGCAGGCGTTGGTCCAATTGCGGTGATCACGGGGTTTTCGGTCCATCCATATCCCCGTGATTCTGAGATTCTGTCGGCTCACGTAGTTCGTCGGTTCACTTCAGGCACTCACCGACGTCATTTGAACTCTTGTGAACCGGGTAGTGACGTTCAATCGTCGATCGTTAACACTGAGCTATGAGTGGGGACCTATCGGCAATTTTTAATGCCTACAGATACCCCCTCCAAAGTGTTTCGGACTCGTTTCTTTTATAGAAGAGACCGGAATACTTTGGATATGATTGGTCCAGCCTTCAGTCGGCCTAAGGGACCTGTGGTTCGCTTTAACTCTCGGCTCCTTCGATTTTCGGTTTATCCGGTGCTTTGTCGAATAACCGAAGTTGTTTTGGCGCTGCGTTTATCGCCTGGCCGTCGTCGGAGTCTCGAGTCTACAGCTGGTGAGTTGAGTTTGGCTCGTGTCATTGAGTTGACTTTTGAATTTACTATCCCTGTCACATCGTGTTGACTTGGGGTTTCGGATCACTGTATGTTGACTTTTTGTTGCAACGCACCGATTAGCGTTGACCTAGGGTTACGCGTTGACCG
>BQKN01000535.1:21151-49435 GCA_022839385.1 Asparagus kiusianus | reverse complement strand
ACCGACGTCATTTGAACTCTTGTGAACCGGGTAGTGACGTTCAATCGTCGATCGTTAACACTGAGCTGTGAGTGGGGACCTATCGGCAATTTTTGATGCCTACAAAGTATAAATCATATTGCGATAAGAGTAAAGCCTACCTGGCTAAACGCCAATTCACAGAGGCCGGTTGGGTCATGAATACTCAGATTGGATTTATGTTGGAAATGACATAAATTATCTGTCCAACTAAGTAATGTCGCATTTTCTGGATTGCAAATACTAGAGCGAGGCATTCTTTCTCGATCATCGGATAATGAGATTCAGCTCCTACCAACGTGCAACTCAGATAATACACAGTTTATTCGTGACCGTTATCATCGTCTTGTGCAAGTAATGCACTTAACGAATGGCTCGTCGCTTTGACATAAATCAAAAACGATCTGCCCGATTTCGGTGCAAAGAGAATAGGTGGATTCGCAAGATACGTTTTAATATCTTCGAACGCCTTTTGACATGCTTCATCCCAAATGAACAACACGCCTTTCTTCGTGAGTTTGGAGAACGGTTGACATTTTCCAGACAGGTTTGATATAAACCGACGGATATACGCCAATCGACCTTGCAGCCCTCTGAGCTCTTTAAGATTTCTCGGGGGTTGTAGTTCATGTATTGCCTTCACCTTATCAGGATCGATATGAATACCTTTTGTAGTGACTACGAACCCAAGAAATTTACCGCTGGACATTTCAAGGAATGACTTAGTCGGGTTCATCTTTAACTGATGAGTCCTCATAAGATCGAACATCGTCTTCAAATCTTTAATGTGGTCATTTTTATCACGGCTCTTAACAACCAGATCATCAACGTAGCATTCAACGGTCTTCCGAAGGTGCTCTTGAAAGATCTTCGTCATTGCTCGTTGATATATAGCACCGGTGTTCTTCAAACCGAAAGGCATAACAGTATAACAAAAGACACCAATGGGTGTTCTGAATGCTGTATGCTTTTCATCGTCCGGGTGCATCTTAATCTGATTATACCCAGAGAATCCATCCATAAATGACATTCTCTCAAACCCACAGGTGTTGTCAATAATGACATCTGTAATTGGTAGAGGAAAGTCATCTTTAGGACAGGCTATATTTAGATCTCTAAAGTCAATACAGATTCTGATCTTTTCGTTCTTTTTAAGGACTAGAACAATATTGGCCAACCATTCAGGATGTTGTTCTTCTCTAACAAAACCTGAATCAATCAGTTTCTTAACTTCAGTTTCTATTGCCTCTATAATTTGCGGACGAAACCGTCTTTGTTGTTGTTTGACGGGTTTGACATCCGGTTTAATGTTAAGGTTGTGCATTGCTACATTTGGGTCGAGTCCTGGCATATCTTTGTAATTCCAAGCGAAAACGTCGATATACTCTCTAATGAGGGTGATTAATTCTTCTTTTTCATCCGATGGAAGATCACCACTAATAAATATAGGTTTCGGATTACTTTCGTCACCCATATTAACTTGGACCACTTTATCCTCAGTAGGAGGTTCTCTTTGCTCAAATCGATTGTCGTATTGGATATTCATGTAATGCATCTAGGGATCTTCCCAAATGGGCAACCGATCGTCTCCTTCTGTTGTGGAAGGATCAACTGTCGCCATATTCGACATTAGGGTTTTGAATCTTTCTCCAATGCTCACGTCAGAATCCCAAGTTGAAGCCTCGGATGAATACACACTCTTATTTATTAGCTGGCTAATGATCTGCTGGCAATTTTCGTCATCAGATGACGAAATATAACCTAGACCCCTTCTATGGCTATAATAATTATCAGGTCTTCCTTGCGGTACATAGGTAGGACGAGGTGGAACCCTGACCCCTTGACCAAAACGGAGACCTTCACCGAGTGTTAGGTTATATCCTTGCCTTTCCATGTAATCATTTGCTTGTGAACTATACCTGGAGAAATGTTGTCCAGGTTCTTCATCATCTGAGTTGGTGTCCAAGAAGAGATTAGGGGTTGGGGATGGTTCTCCCCTTCCAAAGATTATTTCTTTCTCACCCTCTGTCTTTGCAGGTAGGATTACAGTCGTTCCGACTGAACCTTGAAGATATTTCGTCGTCGTGCAGAACAAACAAAGTGGCATGTGTAAGTCTGGGTTATCATATAGTTTGGGCAATACATCATCAAGACAACACGAGTACTCTAAATCATCATTTATTATTTCATCGGCAAGTTGCCAGTTACAACTTTCACCCGACGAATTACCACCGTCAAGATCGATTACAAGAGGTTCAATGTCATTCAATACAAGACCTTCACTATAATCGAGCCCGGCTTCGGTATCAGCTTCTTCGCCACTGTCCGTACCATGAGCCGATGGTTCAGTATCGGATTCAGCACCATAAAGAAGGGAGTCAGTAAAGTAATTTTCTAACCCCTTGAATGGTTGCTTATCCGCGACCACCGTCTTGACTTCATCATTAGTGTCTACATATTTCAGACACTGATGGAAGGTGGAAGGAACTATAAGATTACTGTGGATCTATGGGCGACCCAATAGTAAGTTATAGGAAGTCTCCGCATTAATCACATAGCAAGTGACTTCAGACTTCAAGTCTCCGAGTTAACACTTCACCCGGATTTTCCCCAACGGTCTTGACCCACTAGTATTGAACCCGTAGATGACAGTTCCCATGGATGCTAACTTGCTGGCGGGAATTCCGAGGTGGTACATCAATCGAAGTGGCATGATGCTGACAGCGGAACCCGGATCAACTTGAATCCGGTTGACAACGCTCGAACCGATATATCCAGTAAAATATAAAGGTCTATCATGCTTTGAATTCTTAACTTGCATATCTTCTTTCGTGAAAGCAATGTAAGGAAACTTTGTGGCTGCTAGATTACAATGCTGAACTGATGACTCTGGCTCTTCAGGAGTTGGCTTAATCTGAGTAAGGAATAACTTAGAATCAGCTAAGGCTTCTTGTAAGGCTTCTCTGGTATCTTTCGAGAGGCATAATAACTCATACAGCGTGATCCTTGCTAGGATATTAGCTAACTGAGTCATGACATCGAAACGATATGGAGTGTTCGAGCTTTCCGATTTGTCTCATCCAATCGGTCGATTGAAGCGAGACTGCTTCGGAACTTGAACCTCTTTGTGTTGAGGTTCCTTCTCCTTTTGCTTATTAACTCTTTGAGGCTTTTCGGTTGCTACGGGTGGGGTTGTAACTACCCCCAGCTCTGTCAAAGTCTTAGTAGGTACAGCTTTCACTACCCCCTGCTCGGCTAATTGTTCGGATGTGCTCGGGTAGTTGAAACTGTATTCGTTTCCACTTCTAGTAGCGAAAACTTCCTGCTCTTCCTCAGAAAACGGTGAAGCTAGAATTTCTTCGTCATTCTTCTCAGGAATTGCTGAGGCTCCATAACAGGACTTCTCTTTTCCCTTGCCTTTTAATTTCTTCTTTGACGTGGATGCCGTCCATTGTTCATCTTCAAGCAAATCCGGATGAACCCAAAGGATTTCGCCACTGGGGGTTGTGTGTGATACAAGCCCTTTTGGCGCTGTCTATGAGGATCATCGTTGATGGTCTGCATTTTGACCTTTGATACTGGTTCGGCTTGAAACCAAGATAAAGGAACTAATCCGAAGCTAATAGACACCGCATTTGCACCTACTTTCTTCTCTTTTGGTTTCGGCGTCACAATACCAACATCAATTAAGGTTTGTATTTTGTCTTTTAAGACATAACACGCCTTAGTGGGATGATGGTGTTGGCCTTCTTGTTTAACAAACAATTTACTACTAATGTTGTTTGTCTAGTATTTGTACATTCCTATGTTTTGTAGACAAACAACGTTGTTGGAGGATGGATGGATTGCGCCATAACGACGATATCAAATGGAGGTTGGCGGAATTGTGGAGTGAAGCAACGTCAATTCAAGTTAAAGATCCAATTACAAGCTTCATCCGCAACGTGTACCAAGTTGAGCTCAATGAAGATCAAGAACAAGCTTGGGTAACTTAGTTTAGGTTTTATATTATGTGTGTTAAGTACTCTAAGCTCAAATTTTCTATACACACACATTATATTGGTTTTCATACATATATATAGTGATATATATGTATATATATACATAAGTTTTGGTTTCTATGTATATAGTTATATACAAGTTTTGGTTTTGTATATATACAGTTATATATATATACACATATGTTTTTGGGTTTATATATGAAACAAATGAATAGGATTGGAAAATACTATGTTGTTTCATGTTTACGTGCCTATATATGATTTCGTCTTTAACAAGTTATATTTAATGAAATCATATTTAGTATTTTGAATATATTGCATAGAATATGCAATCTTATGAAAATATTGTATTTCTAGGTTATAGACTTCATAACAACATGTTGTATCTTTTATCAAGTCTATACAATCATTTCATAAGGTTTCAAAATGTTGTTTGAGTCAAAATATCAAAATAACAATTTCCATGTTTTCATGTTTTTGAACATATTTGTAAAATGATGATATTTTTCATTTGGGAAGTCCTTTTTCGAAACCAGTCATTGTAGCATGTTTATTATCATGTCTACAATCATTCCCCAAAGTTTTACATTTTTTAGAATTTATTTGATATTTTTAAACAGTGTTTTAAGATCAGCTGAACGGTTTTCATTTTCTGTCATATCCGTTTTCGGTCGACCGCACCGGTCGACCGAACCTAAGGTCAAAAGTTCATTGTGCCGACAGATAGTCGTCGGTCGACCGGTCCGGTCGACCGATGAAATTTTCGGTCGACCGATGACTTTTCCGGTCGACCGACAGGCGTTTTGTCAGCTGCTAACGGCTAGTTTTTTGACCGTTGCCTTGGGGTTTTTTCTGTCATTTGACTTGGGTTTTTGGCTGAGTTGTGAGAGGGTTTAAATACCCATTGCTGATGTCTTTTCAATAGTTAGATCAAGAAGTTTTTAAACCAAGTATTAAACAAGGGTTTAAACAGTTTTAGTTTGGTTTAAGTGTGTTTGGGTTTTGTTTACAAAGGAGGAAGCTTTACTGCAGATTGGGGGATTCTTTCTCAATCTTCTTCATCATCTTCTTTGTGTTTTAGAGAAGTTTTTCTAAACTCAAACTCTAGCTTTATACTTATATAATTGTTTGATTATCATTGCTCTTAAGCTAGATTTTATATTTGAGTTTAGTTGAATTGATTTTATTTACTCATTGTTACACACACCCACATTGAGCTTTTAGTATTTACATACATAGTATAGTTGGGTGGTGAGTGATTGTAACATTGAGTTGTGCTTTAATTGTGTTCTCATCTATTGTAGAGAACAAATTCATATTTGTTACTTTGTGAGATTGTAAAGTTTTCGGTGAGCTAGAAAACCGAGTGTGTAGTTCCTAGAGGAGAGGAACGGAGACGTAGGTCGAGGGGACTGAACTCCGTGAAGAAAATTGTGAGGAGTGACGTTGTTCGGTGAGCGTTGAAAACCGACACTGTGAGGTGTGTAGAAGTTTCGGCTTCCAAACCGGGTTGTGATAGTGGATTTCTCCCCGGGAGTGGGGAGCGGAGACGTAGGACGGAAGGTCCGAACTCCGTGATCATATTGTGTGTTTGAGTGTGCTTTGGCGTTTATTTATACTTGTGTTTATGTTTCTTATCGCCATTGTCATTAGCTCATTATTTATATGATCCACTATCTAGTTCATATTGTTTACCCTTGTGTTAGTTGACATATCCTTGCATATATCATATTGAATATCTCTTTGGTAGGATATATCATCTTGTGTTGGTTTATATATCCTTGTACCTATTTCTATCATATAGGATATATCACCTTGTGTATATTGCATATTCTTGCACATAACTCTTTGTATATCTATCTTGCAAGAATACACTTGTTAATTAATTTTAATTGGCATTTAATCGGATTAGATTAGCATAAGACCCTAATCACCCCCCCTCTAGGGTCCAACAGATGGACCCTTCTGTGATATGCGCAATACTTCGGGTCGTTGGTCTTCTTCGCTTTTTCCTGGTTTGTGACCGGTGGAAGTTTGATCTTATTGTTGTCTAAGAGATATTTGAAGATAACTGGTACTTCATCATCCTTGAAAGAATACTCCTTCGGGAATCTGGGCTCTGAAGTCTTAGGTTGCCTCGGAGGCTGTTGATTCTGATTCGGTGCCAATTAGAAGGATGACTGCTGTGGTTGTTGTTATGGCTGTTGTGATGTTTGATGCGCATCAACAGCAGCCACGGACCGTCTTCCCCTGCCTCGAGGATTAAAGTTCTATTTTTGATGATTATCTGGTGGCTGACCTCTCTCCAACTTTTTTCTCTTGAGAAAGCGCTCAGCTTGTTCACCTCTCACTTTTAACTCTTTCCATGTTTTAGAGGGCACAACGCCCATGACCTCTAGTACATTCAATGACAAGTTATTATGACATGTCTGTAGGATGAATTCTTCTGTGAGTGGATCTCGGCAGTTTACCGCTTTGTTTCGAAATCGTTTGATGAAGACATCAACTGACTCTGCATCCTTCTGTTTCTCGTCCAACAAGGTGCTAATAGAGACCTCTGTGTCGTCGTCAAAGAAATTGGTGAGGAACAATCCTTCAATATCCTCCCAGCTAGTGATACTCCCGGGTACGAAGATAGGCCCACGGAGGGTTCCTACAAATGACCGGACCATCAAGGCTTCGTTTCCGGATATTGCGCCGAGATGTGACTTGAAATAGATCAAATGCTGAGTGGGCGAACCCCTGCCATAAAAAAGAGTAAAGTTAATCAAATTAAATTTTGGGGGATAAGTGTTTTCGGGAAAAATTGTTGTTTTCATTGCTCTTCAAATCTGTCACAACTTCAGTCGTTACAACAAGAATGAAATAAAAAGTCGATCTTTTTATAAGATCTCCTTGCGCAACAAAACCAAGATTATAACTTTATCGAAAATAAACACGAGATCTCGTTTTGGTGCGGTCTCGCTTGCGTGGGTCTTTAGCCTGTGACGGGGATGTTGATATCCGTGGACCACCGGTTGATTAGATCCGTTCCGGAAGAATCCGGCAGAGTTTCGTCGATCCGCGTGAGATCTAGAAACAGAACTTCATCGATCCGTGTGAGATCTAGAAGTTTTAAAGCGTATATCTCGGCTAAAGCGAGATAGTAGCTCTTCTTAGTATTACCTGCGAAGGGTAATACCAAGGGGACGGGTGATGAAGGGTTGATGAAGAACTCTCACTCCTCACTCCGGCAGGGCTTCGCCGCTTCAAAATTCAGATCTTGCTCCAAGCTCCAGCCTTTGCTCTTCAAAAATCCAAGCCAAAAGCAATTCCAAGCCAAGAGCAAAAATCAGGGGCCCTTTCAAATGGAGGCCTAAGGGGCCTATTTATAGGAAACCAAGAGGGGGGACCAAGGGGATGAGGACACCCCTCTTGGGGTGTCTCGGCCAGGCCGAGACACCCTTGGGGTGTCTCTGCCAGGCCGAGACACCCCTTGGGTGTCTCGGGTTGGCCGAGACACCCCGGGTGTCCCGGTTCAGTCCGAAACCCTTCGGTACGCTCGTTTGATTGTTTCGCTGTAGATTCTTCGCCCGAACTTGGATTTGAGTGATTCCGGGTGCGTTGGAAACCCGACGAGGAGTTCTACAAGATCCGGTGATTGGATCATCTGTGGGATGAATGATTCACGAAGGGCGTTGTTCTTTTTGTAAACATTGCGGGGCCCTCGATTTAGCCCGTGCCTTCGTTGTTCGTCGCTTCACTTCAATCGTTCACCGACGTTAATCGAACCCCTGTGGATCGGATAGTGACGTTCATCATCATTCTTTAACACTGAGCTGTTCGTGGAGACCTATTGGCAATTTTTGATGCCTACAGATACCTCCTCAAAAGTGTTCCGAACTCGTTTCTTTTATAGAAGAGACCGGAATACTTTGGATATGATTGGTCCAGCCTTTGATCGGCATAAGGGACCTGTGGTTAGCTTCAACTCTCGGCTCCTTTGATTTTTGGTTTATCCGATGCTTTGACGAATAACCGAAGTTCTCCCGGCGTTGCGTTTAACGACTGGCCGTCGTCGGAGACTCGAGTTTACAACTGGTGAGTTGAGTTTGGCTCGTGTCATTCAGTTGACTTTTGAACTTACTATCCCTGTCACATCGTGTTGACTTGGGGTTTCAGATCGCTGTGTGTTGATTTTTCATCACAACGCGTTGAACGGCGTTGACCTAGGGTTACGCGTTGACCGGCGCCACCCTTAGGGTTTCGAACATCGACGGTTGACTTTTTTGTCGCAACGCGTTGAATGGCGTTGACCTAGGGCTACGCGTTGACCGGCGCCACCCTTAGGGTTTCGAACGTCGAAGGTTGACTTTTTGGTCGCAACGCGTTGACGGGCGTTGACCTAGGGCTACGCGTTGACCGGCACCACCCTTAGGGTTTCGAACATCGACGGTTGACTTTTTATCGTAACGCGTTGAATGGCGTTGACCTAGGGCAACGCGTTGACCGGCGCCACCCTTAGGGTTTAGAACGTCGATGGTTGACTTTTTGTTGCAACGCATTGACCGGCGTTTACCCGAGGGTTTGGAATCGCCGTGCGTTGACTTTTGTCACAACGCACTGACGGGCGTTGACCTAGGGTTACGCGTTGACCGGCGCCACCCTTAGGGTTTCGAACGTTGATGGTTGACTTTTATCGCAACGCGTTGAATGGCGTTGACCTAGGGCTACGCGTTGACCGGCGCCACCCTTAGGGTTTTGAACATCGACGGTTGACTTTTTGTCGCAACGCGTTGAATGGTGTTGACCTAGGGTTACGCGTTGACCGGCGCCACCCTTAGGGTTTCGAACGTCGAAGGTTGACTTTTTGTTGCAACGCATTGACGGTCGTTGACCCAGGGCTACGCGTTGACCGGCGCCACCCTTAGGGTTTCGAACATCGATGGTTGACTTTTTGGTCGCAACGCATTGACGGGCGTTGACCCAGGGTTACGCGTTGACCGGCGCCACCCTTAGGGTTTAAAACATCGATGGTTGACTTTTTGTCGCAACACATTGATGGGCGTTGACCCAGGGTTACGCGTTGACCGGCGCCACCCTTAGGGTTTCGAATGTCGAAGGTTGACTTGTGTTGAATCCACCAACATATTCAACAATCGATGAAGAATCGGCGACATTCGAGGTTCAGAAAAATCGGGGGGGGGGTCAAAATTGGGTCAAAACACCCCCGGGGTACCTCGGCAAAACCGAGACACCCTTGGGGTGTCTCGGCATTGCCGAGACACCCTTGGGGTGTCTCGGTTTTGTCGAGACACCCCATGGGGTGTCTTTGGCCAAGCCGTGGTCCCCCCCTCTTTTGGCCTCTTTCTTGTTTTGTTTTGTTCCCCCTCCTTTAATTCAAAATTCAAGAGAGATTCTTCTCCCCCTTCTTCTTCCTCCAAGCAAGCTTCCTCCATTGTTTTGCTTTGAAGAACCCATCAATCCATAAGAAAGTTTGGATTTTGGCGGGTACCCATTGGCCGAAATTTTCTCCTTTCTCAAGCTAGGGTTTCAACTTACATTCCCAAGCTCAAAGGAGCCTCTTTGATTTGGTAAGTTCCCCTTCACCATCCTCTCATTTTTTGATAAAGATTGGATCTTTATGCTTAGTAGATAAGGGGTTATGTATGCACAAAACATTGGGGGTTTTTATGCAAGCTTTGCAAAGGGGCAATATGGCCGAAATTTGAGGGGCTTATTTGCAAAATAGGACTGAAATTCGTGGGGTTTTTTGTGCAAAAATGGTGCTGAAATTTGGAGGCTTGGATTCATGCCCATTTGATCAAAAGAGGTGAGGGGTGCTTTATGCAAGAGGATTGAAGGATTGTTGAGGGGTTTATTTACAAAACAGCCCATAAATGTTTTAAAGGGGCTTATTTGTAAAAGGGCAGCGAATTTGAGGCTGAAATCTAAGGAGTTTAGACCACAAATTCATGATCAAATTTTTGATAAAGTCATGTGGGAACCCAACCAAAAATTTGTGGAGGGGCTTTTGTGCAAAATTGGCCAAATTCGGCAAAAGGGTTTATTTGCAAAATTTAACCAAAATTGTGGGGTATTGGGGTGCTATATGATTGATTATGATGATCATGACCCCGATCACGCGTGTCCTTGACCCGAATTTGGCCTTGAACACGAGGGGTATTTTTGGTATTTCACCGAAATTCACCGCGAAAATGGTAATTATTGTTTCGCGTGCACGAAATTTGTAGGTTTAATTAGACTTCAACTATAAAATCCTATTTATTCATAGGATTTAAGTTCAAGTGCTTAATTTCCCCTTTTAAATTTCGCGTATGTATATTGTACCTGACGCATTGCTTTTTATTGCAGATTTGCGATGTCTCCGCGTCACTCTCGGCCTTCCAGGAGTCGCTCCCACTCACAGCACAGCGAGGAAGAGGCTCCTGCGGCATCTTCTTCGGCGGCCTCTTTCTTCGGGGGTGAGAATTTACATTTTCTGTATCCCCGATTGACCTCTCCGCGGGTCATGAAGGAAGAACCGATACCCCTCTTTGCGGGGGTTAAGGTTTCGGACTTGTTTTGCTTAGCCAATTCAAGTCTTCGGATATATTGGGGCGATCTCGTGTCGTCTTACACCTTACAGGTCGGTGTGTGTTACCATGCTATCTACGTGATGACGCATACCGTCCTCCCGGTGTGGGACACTCGAAATCGTCTCTCCAATTATCTCGTGCATAATCTCATCTCGCCTTTATGGGATGGATTTTCTGACTTCATCCTTGCTTTGTTGCAGTCGAGTTTCCCGGGGGTAGCCTTCCTCATTTGTATCCTCTCAGATAGAGGATAGGCTGACGCAGTGGAATGACCTGAGATCTTCCATTGGCAGCGAGCTTCGATCACGTGAGCATTCTGTTGCGCAGCTGATGGCTACCCTGGCGAAGAAGGATGCCGGCAGAGCCGAGCTACTCAGCTCCTTGGATTCCACCCGTGAAGAGATAGCTAGGCTGAAGGATGCTTTGAGGTGTACCGAGGAGTCCGCTACTCTCATCGCCGAGGACCTGGCTGGATTAGAGCGTTCTCGTGAATGGACGCTCGATAAGCTGGGATCGACACAGGAGGGGTTGATGAAGCTGCAAAGTGAAGCCGCGGAGGTCTTAAGCAGTTCTGAAGACTCTATCCGAGCTAGCCTGCAGGCGGAACTTGAGCAGAGCTACGTAGATAGGCTTTCTAGCTTGGAGTCCCATATTCTTAGCCGTCAATTGCTTTCGGGCTAACGAGCTTTTCGTTGTATGCTTTCTAACTTAATACAGCTTCCGCATTTTGCTTCTTTCGTGCTCTCTCTGTGCTGATAAGATTTACGGGGTTTTTGGCAAACCCCCAGCCCTCAACGGGTTTGATATGCCTTTACCGACTACCGTTTGAGTCGGGCTAGTATGCAAGTTGTTTAAATCCGTTCTGCATATAACGTTGTGCTAAAAGAGTTAACTCTTTTAGTGCTACGATATTGAATACGTAGACTTCGTCTTTCTCATGGGAATAGACTACCCGGCAATGCGTGTTAGGCACTGACTTTGGGATTTTCGGCAAACCCCCAGCCCTCAACGGGTTTGACGTGCCTTTACCACCTACCGTTTGAATCGGGCTAGCATGTGAATTATTCAATCCCGTCTCATATGTGACGTTGTGCTAAGAAAATTGCTTCCCTTAGACTTAGTGCTATGATTTTGAATACATAGGCTTCGTCTTTCTCACGGGAATAGACTACCCGACAACGCGTGTTAGGCGTTGACTTCATCCATGTCTTTTCTGAAAGCAAAGACAGGGGAAAATGGGAGAGAAAGAATTTTATATTCTATCTCCCAGTATTGAAGAGGAAGAATTTTATATTCTATCTTCAATTGGAAAGGAGACTCAATGGGAGAGGAAGAATTTTATATTCTATCTCCCATTGCTGAAGAGGAAGAATTTTATATTCTATCTTCAGTTGGAAAGGAAACTCGAGGTGGGATCTCCACCCCCAGAATCCGAAAGGATGAAACTAAGAGTGGGATCTCCACTCCGAGAATCGAAAGATTCAAACGACCCTAACTTTTATAGGATTGGTCATTTGAATTTGAAGAGGAAGAATTTTATATTCTATCTTCAGCAGGAAAGGAAACTCGGGGTGGGATCTCCACCCCCAGGATCCGAAGGATGAAACTAGGAGTGGGATCTCCACTCCGAGAATCGAAAAGGTTCAAACGACCCTAACTTTTATAGGGTTGGTCATTTGAACCTGAAGAAGCTCAATTTCTACCCTAACTTTTATAGGTTTGGTGGAAAAAGAAGCAAAGGCAACTTGAACAACCCTAACTTTTATAGGTTTGGTTGTCCGGATTGCAAGTGGACCTCTCGTTCATTGGAGGAATCGAGAGGGGATTTTGGTTTTGGTCCTAACTGTAGGAAGGTTTGACCAAATGGGAGGTTTGAGACGATCCTAACTGTAGGAAGGTTTGATCGCTCGATTTGTGGACCTCTCGTTCATTGGAGGAATCGAGAGGAGAATTTGGCTTTGGTCCTAACTGTAGGAAGGTTTGACCAAGTGGGAATTGTGTAGTGGAGACTATGAGTCGTCAAACACCACTGAAAGTTTTGTGAGGGAAAATTGATCCAATGAAGTGATCGGATTTCATCTCAGCAAAAGAGTGTCTGTGAGAGTTAGAGTCTGACGAACAATAACGTTCGGAATTCGAACGTGGATCTCTTGTTCATCTCTCTTACAGCGACCGGGTTATCCCTAAGAATATCCCAATGCGGTATTCTTCCGGGAACTTTCCGGTACATCAAAATTTTCTGAAGATACTAAGGATAGTATCTTTTCAGGAATTTGCCATTTATTGGCATCATAAGCCGGTCACCATCTTTGGTGACTAGACGATATGCGCCGTTCGAGTAAACTGTTTCTACTACGAACGGTCCTTCCCATTTGGGTTCAAACTTGCCTTTCTTCTTGGAGTTAAGGATCATAGGACGTCTTTCAGTCAAGACCAAATCCCCTTCCTTAAAACTCCTTTGTTGAACTTTTTTGTCGAAGGCTCGAGAGATTCTGGCTTGGTAAAACTCAATATGCTGTTGAGCTTCCAGGCGCTTTTCATCGAGCATCTCGAGTTCTTCGAGGCGTTTTTGATGTTGTTCTTCGGTCATCATCTGGGTTGCAAGAGCGATCCGAATAGATGGAATTTGGATTTCCAAAGGGAGAACGGCCTCACATCCGTACACCAATGAATACGGGGTTGCGCCGGTCGGTGTACGCACCGTGGTACGATAAGCCCATAGAGCCGCGCCGAGCTTGTCGTCCCAATCCCTCTTGTTACTCTTCACAAGTTTTGACAAGAGCTTTATGATAGTCTTGTTGAAAGCTTCAGCTAATCCGTTTGCTGTGGGATTATAAGCTGTTGACGAGATGTCCTGAATTTTGAACTTTTCGCAGAACCTTATGAAGGCGTTACTAACAAATTGAGGACCGTTGTCGTGTATGATTCGTCTTGGAACACCATGCCTGTAGATGATATGGTGCTTGAGGAATGCAATGACGTTGCTCGTCTTAACTTCTCTGAGTGGAACTGCTTCCGCCCATTTGGAGAAGTAATCGGTGATTGCCAGGATGAACCGGTCACCTTTGACTGACGGGGGATTTATAGGACCAACAATGTCCATTCCCCAAGTCTCAAATGGCCACGACGTCACCGAAGGATGTAGATGCTCCGGAGGTTGGTGCATATAATTCGCATGTACTTGACATGCGTGACACTTCCGGGCGTATGTGATTGCATCGCTCATCATGAAAGGCCAAAAATATCTCATTCTTCTGATGCGGTCATAAAGCTTGGGGCCAGGTTGGTGTGCACCGCACTCCCCTTCATGTGCCTCTCTAAGGACTTCTTCAGCTTCTTTGGTTGATAAGCAACGTGCTAGCAACCCATCGTACCCCCTGCGGTACAGCGTTCGATTCTTCGTATTATAGTAGAATCTTGGCACTCTTCGTCTAATTGACTCTCTTTCCTTCATGTCTTCTGGTAGAATTCCGTGCAAGACGTAGTCGATGATGGGGAAGTGCCAATCTCGAGGTTCAAACTCAGCCTGAGTTGCGTGCACCTCTTGTCGCTCTTCTTCTTTGTCATCTTTATCGTGAAGCGGCACTAAGAGTTGGTGCGTTCTTACTGTAACAAATTGCTCTGTTCCGGGAGGCTGTGCCAGAGATACAGCTAAAGCTGCTAACGCATCTGCGTAGGTATTCTGCAACCGCGGAACGTGCTCGATGAAGAATGCTTCAAATGATTCCGCTAGTTCCACCGCCATCTTGTGATACGGGATTAGATCCTGACTTCGGACTTCGTATTCCCCTTGGACTTGTTTAACTATCAGTTGAGAATCACCGAAAGCTTCGAGATACTCAACCCCCAGCTCCTTGGTGAAATTGAGCCCTATAATCAATGTGTTATATTCTGCTACATTATTTGAGCATGGCTCGGTTAATGAGTACGCTCGAGGCATCACATGCTTCCCTGGGGAAACTAAGACAACTCCAACTCCGGAGGAGACCTTAGAACATCCGGGAGTACCTGTGACCAGAGCCGCTCGGGAAGCGCCATCGAAGTACAAACGCCACACCAGTTGGTGCGAAGTTACGTTGACTTCGTGGGTTTCATCAGGTAGGTCGTCATAGATCTCGGCGGTATCCGCAGTTGGATTAGCTGCTAGGAGATCACAGATGGCCTGCCCTTTTACTGACTTCTGCTGTTTAAAGTGCAGATCGTATTGGGACAAGAGTAAGGCCCATTTTGCTAACCGCCAACTCATGGAAGCTGGTTGAGTCATGAACACTCGGACTGGGTTAACTTTAGAGATGACATAGATGGTCTGTCCAACCAGGTAATGCCGCATCTTCTGGATGGCGAACACTAAAGCGAGGCACTCTCTCTCAATCGTGGGATATCGAGATTCCACACCTACCATGGTTCGGCTTAAATAATACACCGCTTGCTCGTGACCGTTATCGTCATCTTGTGCAAGTAATACACTCAATGAGTGGCTCGTCGCCTTGATATAAATCAAGAACGGTTTGCCTGATTTCGGTGCAACAAGCACGGGAGATTTCGAGAGATATTCTTTAATACTCTCGAACGCCTTCTGACAAGCATCGTCCCACACGAACGACACGCCCTTCTTTGTGAGCCTGGAGAACGGTTGGCATTTTCCCGAAAGGTTCGAGATATACCGACGGATATAAGCCAATCGTCCTTGTAGTCCTCTGAGCTCCTTGAGGTTTCTCGGTGGTTGCAATTCATTAATCGCCTTTACCTTATCAGGGTCGATGTGAATACCTTTGGTGGTGACGACGAACCCCAGGAATTTACCACTGGACATTCCGAGGAAAGACTTGGTAGGATTCATCTTCAATTGATGAGCTCGCATCAAGTCGAACATGGTCTTCAGGTCCTTAATGTGATCTCTCTTATCACGACTTTTCACGACCAAATCATCCATGTAGCATTCGACAGTCTTTCGGAGATGCTCCTGAAAGATCTTTGACATAGCTCGCTGATATGTAGCACCTGCATTCTTCAAGCCAAAGGGCATGACCGTGTAGCAGAAGACGCCGAGAGGCGTTCTAAATGCAGTATGCTTTTCATCATCTGGATGCATCTTTATCTGGTTATAACCAGAGAAACCATCCATAAAGGACATCCTCTCGAACCCGCACGTGTTGTCGATGATAACATCCGTGATGGGAAGAGGAAAATCATCTTTTGGGCAAGCAGCATTGAGGTCCCTGAAGTCGATGCATATCTTGATCTTCCCGTTCTTCTTAAGGACCGGGACAATATTGGAAAGCCATTCTGGATGTTGCTCTTCTCGGATGAATCCCGAGTCGACAAGCTTTTTAACCTCAGTTTCGATCGCTTCCATCATTTGCGGACGAAACCGTCTTTGTTGTTGTTTGACAGGTTTGACCTCCGGCTTAATGTTGAGACAATGCACTGCTACGTTTGGGTCGAGACCTGGCATGTCTTCATAATTCCATGCGAACACATCGATGTACTCCCTGATAAGAGAGATTAACTCTTCTTTCTCCTCGGGTAAGAGGCTGTCACTAATGAATATCGGCTTTGGATTTTCCTCGCTCCCCATATTCACCTGGACTACTTGGTCTTCGGTAGGAGGTTCTCTCTGCTCGAACCGATCGCCGTACTGCATGTTTAAGTGATGAACCCACGGGTCTTCCCATGTCGGCATCTGATCGTCTTCTTCTATTGTCGCTGGATCAACCGTAGTCATGTTCGATATTAGCTTCTTAAACATTTCACCAAGACTAGCGTCGGAATCCCAATTCGAGGAATCGGAAGAATATCCCTTCCTAGTCTTGTTAGCAATTTGGTCGATGATTTGCCAGCCACACTCATCATTCGATGAGACATAGCCTAGACCTCTTTTGTGGCGATAATAATCATCGGGTTTTCCTTTTGGTACATAAGCCATCCGAGGTGGAACTCGTGGACCTCGACCAAAGAAAAGACCCTCTCCGAGCTTGAAGTCATATCCATGCTTTTCCATCATATTGCGCGCTTTCACATCATATCGGAACAGATGAGGGGCAGGTTTATCATCGTCGTCTTCCTCTTCCAAGAAGTGGTCGGGTATCGGAGATTTTCTTCCTTTGCCGTAGACGACCTCCTTTCTACCCCCAATCCCTGCGGGGATGACAAGCGTCGTTCCGCACGGGTCGTGTACCTGCTTTTTCGTCAAACAAAATGATTGAAGAGGCATATACAAGTCAGGGTTATCATAGAGTTCTTTAGTGACATTATCGAGACACATCGAGTACTCTAAATCATCGTTTATTGATAGTTCTTCGGCAAGTTGCTAATTACAACTATCTTCCGATGATTTATCATCGTCAAGATTGATTACAATGGGTACAATGTCATTGAGAACAAAACCTCCATCATAATCAAACCCAGGTTCGGTATCAGCTTCATCGCCGCTGTCCGTCCCTTGGGCCGATGGTTCAGTATCAGATTCAGCACTGTATAAAAGGGAATCGGTGAAATAATTCTCCAATCCCTTAAACGGTTGCTTATCCGCGACCACCGTCTTGACCTCATTATTTATGCCCACATATTTGAGGCATTGATGCAGAGTTGACGGGACTATAAGGTTACCGTGGATCCAAGGTCGACCCAACAGTAAGTTATAGGATGTTTCCGCGTCAATCACATAGCAAGTAACTTCCGACTTCAAATCCCCGATCTGGCACTTGATTCGGATCTTTCCCAAGGGTCTGGACCCGCTGGTGTTGAATTCATAAATCGTAGTGCCAGTGGAGGCTAATTTGCTAGTCGGAATTCCGAGATGATGCATCAATCGGAATGGCATAATGCTAACAGCGGAACCCGGATCAACTTGGATCCGATTGACCATGCTGGAGCCAATGTGCCCGGTGAAATACAAAGGCCGATCATGCTTTGAGCTCTTTGTCTGCATATCTTCTTTGGTGAAAGAAATGTAGGGAAAATGGTGTGCTGCGAGATTGCAGTGTTGCACCAACGACTCTGGTTCTTCAGGAGATGGCTTGATTCGGGTCAGGAAAGCTTCGGAGTCGTTCAAGGCCTCTTGCAATGCTTTCCTTGTATCCTTTGAAAGGCGCAACAACTCGTATAGGGTTATCCTAGCCGGGATGTTGGCCAACTGCGCCATGATATCGAAATGGGGCGGAGAGCTCACATTTCCCGGTTTGTCTCTCCCAATCGGATGATTGAATCGAGACTGCCTCGGGTTTTGAGCTTCTTGACGTAAAGGCTCTTTCCCTTTCTCCTTCTGCGGGATTTTCTCCGTAGCTACCGGCGTTGGGGGAGTTGCTGCAATTCCCAGTTCTGCCAACGTCTTGGAAGGAGGGGTTTAGGTGCCCAATTGCTCGGAAGCATCCGGGTACTTGTAGTGATATTCGTTCCCACTTCGGGTTGCAAAGGTCTCCTGCTCATCTTCAGAAAGCGGGAAGGTCGGAATTCTTTCGTCATCCTCTCCCGGAATAGCAGAAGCACCGTAACAGGATTTCCCTTTGCCTTTTGATTTCTTTTTGGATGAGGTCCCACTCCATTGTTCATCTTCAATCAAGTCGGGGTGAACCCAAAGAATTTCGCCGTTCGGGGCTGTGTGCGGCACAAGTCCCTTTTGATGTTGCTGGTGAGGATCATCGTTCACCGTCTTCACTGATGCATTTGCTACCGGCTCATGTTGAAACCAGTTCAAGGGAACAGACCCGAAGCTAATGGATACTGCATTCGCACCCACTTTCTTCTCCTTGGGTTGCTTCATAGTGATAACCCCTACATCGATAAGAGCTTGGATTTTATCTTTAAGAGCGTAACATACCTTGGTAGGATGATGCACCGCTCTGTGAAATGCGCAGTATTTTGGATCACTAACCCTCTTAGCATCTTCTTGATCCTGGATCGGAGGCAACTTGATCTTGTTGTTCTCGACGAGGTATTTGAAGATACCGGGAACTTCATCTTCCCTGAATGAGTAGACCTTCGGGAACTTCGGCTCCGCGGCCTTTTGCCTCTGGGGCTGTTGTTGCCATCTTGATTGTTGAGGCGCCTTCTGATGCTGCGGCTGCGGCTGTGCTTGCACCTCAAATATTTGGTTTGCGTCCACAGCATTCGCATGTGCTTTTCCTTTGCCCTTTGGGACAAAGTTTTGCTATGGAGCGTTGTTTGTTATTTGCCCTCTCTCAGCCTTCTTCCTTTTGAGGAATCGCTCAGCTCTTTCTCCCCGCACCTTCAGGTCCTTCCAGGTCTTTGGCGGCGCCATTCCCATGGCTTCGAGGATGTCCAACGTCAGATTGTTATGACAAGTTTTGAGGATAAAATCCTCGCTGACTGGATCCCTGCAGTTCATTGCTTTATTCTAGAATCTTTTCACGAAATTTTCGACCGTTTCACCATTCTTCTACTTTTTGTCGAATAGTGTGCCGATCGAAATCTCGGTGTCGTCATCGAAGAAATTTGTTAAGAATATATCCTCCATGTCGTCCCAGCTGCTGATACTTCCGGGCTTGAGACGGCGATACCAATCGAAGGCTGCTCCGCGAAGAGTGCCGACGAATGACCGCACCATGAGAGACTTATTTCCAGAAATGATTCCTAAATGAGATTTGAAATATATTAAGTGTTGGGTAGGGGAACCCTTCCCATCAAACGGTGTAAAGTTAATCAAATTAAACTTTGCCGGATATGGGATTGATTCCCACTCCCTTGGGTAGGGACAGGGTATACCAGACCTCTTTACTTCTTGAGCGTTCATCAACGCGTTGATTTTGCTCTCCAAGTCCTTCATCTTCTTGTCCTCACTCGTATCTGCCTTCGAGTGGCTTTGGGGAGAGGTGACGTGGTCCTCTTTCGCGTTATCATCCGCGGGACCAACCCCATTGTCGTTGTTGACAGGAGGGATATTGACGTTATCTCCTTCCCGCTCATTCTCATCTTGATTGCGTCGACTAGGCTCTGCTTGGTGAACCGTCAGCGCCGCAATTTGTTGGTCGTGCATCTCCCTCATTCGTTGCATGGCCATCTCCATTTCGAACTTGAAAGTTTCCTTCTGCTTATTCAGGGCCTCTTCAAGTATCTTGGTTACCTGTTCGGCACTGATCATAAGCGATTCATAAGGTTGCCCCGCACTCGAAGCCGTGTCATCAGACGCTATGGCCGAGCAAGAATCTGAATCAGCATCCGACTCCTCTTCTTCCAGAGAGAGTCCTTTTTGTATCCTCCGGTAATTCTTCTGGCCATTGGTTCCTGGCCGCAACCGCGTTATACATCGGGATACTTCAGCAAGCTGATCCAGGTTGAAATAGCTGGTTGATTTCCCCCTGCCAGCCATGTTAGCCGACACTCTTAGATATTCGTCTTCTTGGCGGACGAACTTCTTCTTGTGGAAACGCCTCGGCTTAGAAATTCTTTCAAACACCGAGACTCTCCTTGGGGTTTGAGCACAGCAGCATTCTGATAGCACCGCCTTGATTATGTTGGCGCACGGGCAGTGAGACTCCATGTCCTGCATATATCTCTTCCGAGATTTTTCTATACCCCCAGCTCTATAGTACAACTCATCAGTTTGATAACTGGAGCAACCTATAGAGTGTTGGCATGTGTTCCCCGGTATAACACCATCATCATCAGATGAGTGTGCTTCCCTTTGGGAATGCGACGTCTTGTTAGCTTTTTCAAAAGTAGCCCGTTCGAGTTTACGCTTTTGTGAGTGTAGAAACTGAACGGGCTCTTGTACTTCGACCAGCAACCCAAGGCGGTCGGTAATAGGGGTTTTTCCTTTATCATTTTCCTTGGGGGGATTGATACGACCCCCAGCCTGATTTGTAACTTGGGGACCTTTCAATGGTCCCAGTCGTTCCTTGACAGGTACTTTTCCTCGGTTCTCTGGTAAAGGACCGAGGCGACCTTTCAAAGGAACGCTAGATCTTGAAGGGTCCCCGTTCTTACCTGGCTCCATTGAAGGTGCTGGAACAGGAGAAACAACATCTGGTCTTGAAGAGATTTGGGCGATAACTCCACCCATTTTTGTTTGAGGTGCTGGTCTTGACTTTGGCAACCACACCCATTTGTTTGTAGACGGCTTTTTGACCGCCTCTTCTTTCTGCATCTCCTCCGCTTTTTGTAGAAGGAGTCGGGCATGCGCGAGCAATGCTCGACGCTTCTTGATTCGCTCCTCGAGAGTGGAGCGATTCCTTTTGACACGAACCCATTCGTTCGTTTCTGTTTTGGAGGAGGGGTTTGTTGTTTGCCGTTGTTGTTCTCGGCGGTACCTGGATTTTAGATCCTCGTTGTAGCGGATCCCATCCATTGATTCAGCAGCCTTGGCTAGTTGTTGGGCGAGGCGTTGACGCCGTCTTTGGCGGGCCCTCTTTGATAGAGCTGGAGCATCCTCAACCATCGCCTTTGTGGCGGGAGGGAGAGCCGGAGTTGCAGCCTCGACCACGCTGAACGACGCGGGGACGTTGCATGGTGCGGGCATAGCAACAGCGACGGGATCTTGGATCTTTGAGCTGGAGATCCCACGAGCCCTTCTGGGAGATGGAGTCTTCCCACGCCTATGCGGAGAGGCGGATCTGGAGGAGGAGGAAGAGAGGTACTCTTCGAACTTCTGCTGATCGAACTCGTATTCGATCTCTTCATTCACCCGGATCTTGAAGGCTGGTTGCGTCACGACGATCTCGGCAGCGAGATCGGCGGCTCCCACTGTGGTCGCCAGCTTGTTTTCGGGAAAAGTTGCTATTTTCATTGCTCTTCAAATCTGTCACAACTTCAGTCGTTACAACAAGAATGAAATAAAAAGTCGATCTTTTTATAAGATCTCCTTGCGCAACAAAACCAAGATTACAACTTTATCGAAAATAAACACGAGATCCCGTTTTGGTGCGGTCTCGCTTGCGTGGGTCTTTAGCCTGTGACGGGGATGTTGATATCCGTGGACCACCGGTTGATCAGATCCGTTCCGGAAGAATCCGGCAGAGTTTCGTCGATCCGCGTGAGATCTAGAAACAGAACTTCGTCGATCCGCGTGAGATCTAGAAGTTTTAAAGCGTATATCTCGGCTAAAGCGAGATAGTAGCTCTTCTTAGTATTACCTGCGAAGGGTAATACCAAGGGGACGGGTGATGAAGGGTTGATGAAGAACTCTCACTCCTCGCTCCGGCAGGGCTTCGCCGCTTCAAAATTTAGATCTTGCTCCAAGCTCCAGCCTTTGCTCTTCAAAAATCCAAGCCAAAAGCAATTCCAAGCCAAGAGCAAAAATCAGGGGCCCTTTCAAATGGAGGCCTAAGGGGCCTATTTATAGGAAACCAAGAGGGGGGGACCAAGGGGATGAGGACACCCCTCTTGGGGTGTCTCGGCCAGGCCGAGACACCCCTGGGGTGTCTCGGGTTGGCCGAGACACCCCGGGTGTCCCGGTTCAGTCCGAAACCCTTCGGTACGCTCGTTTGATTGTTTCGCTGTAGATTCTTCGCCCGAACTTGGATTTGAGTGATTCCGGGTGCGTTGGAAACCCGACGAGGAGTTCTACAAGATCCGGTGATTGGATCATCTGTAGGATGAATGATTCACGAAGGGCGTTGTTCTTTTTATAAACATTACGGGGCCCTCGATTTAACCCGTGCCTTCGTTGTTCGTCGCTTCACTTCAATCGTTCACCGACGTTAATCGAACCCCTGTGGATCGGATAGTGACGTTCATCGTCATTCTTTAACACTGAGCTGTTCGTGGAGACCTATTGACAATTTTTGATGCCTACAATAAGGAATCAGATCCCACTCGCTCGGGTACGGGTACAGAATGCCCGTTTTCTTCACTTCTTGGGCCGTTATCAGAGCATTGACTTTGCTCTCGAGATCTTGCATCTTCTTGTCTTCTTCCTCACTCTTCTTCAAGTAGATTTGAGGAGGTTGAGTAGATGATTTGGCCGGACCGCTTCAGGAATTGTCCTTATCCAGAGGATGATAAGCAAAGATAGTCTCATCTTCTTCATTATCGATCTCAGATATACGTACAGGTATAACGTTACGCTGGCTGGATTCTGCCTTTTGGCTCGATTCCGGTTGGTGTTGTTAAGCCTACAAATCTCGCATCTGCTGCATTGTTAACTCCATTTCGGTTTTGATTTCGGCTCTAATTTCCTCACATTGTTTAGCCAATGCTTCCTGCAGTATCTGAGCTAGTTGATCCGGTGTGATTGCAAATGATTCTCTGACTTGCTCAACACTGGACGTGGTATCGTCAGATGAAACGGCAGAACAAGTATCTGACAATTCCTCATCTGAAGATAACCCTTCGTGCATTCTCTTGTAGTCTCGACGTCGGTTGGCTCTTCGTTGTAACCGCGACATCCTTTGAGAAAGACCCCTCTCAACTCTCCCTCCTGGAGAGAAATCAGGGTCAGGGTTAACTAATTGTTGCCTTCCTTTGCCGGTCATGTTAATAGTGACCTCAGGGAACTCATCTCGTTGAATCACAGATTTCTTCTTGTTGAAGCGCCTCATTTTGGGTTTTGGAATTTCAGTGGAAAATCTTTGAAATACGGAGACTCTTGTTGGCTTAGTTTTGGAGCAATCACATTCTGTCAATACTGCCTTAATGAGCCTCTCGCAAGCGCAATGAGATTCATCTTCTCGGGCAGTTCTTTTTCGTGAGTTATTATTTTGATAGTACAACTCATCATTATTGTGATTTGAGCAACCTATCTTTTGCTTTTGAACCTTGTTAACATGCACAGGACGACTAGTTGTCGCCTCTAGGCGATCCAAGGTTGAATTCTTAAATCCACCCCCTGGCGGGCATGGAGTCTTCATAGGTCTTAAACGAGAGTGAATAGGTATTTTCTCGTTTTAGGTTTGTTTTGTTCTAATTGGGGGATACTTACGACCCCCAGTGTATGAAACTACCAAGGGTTTATTCACCGGATCTGAGTGCTCTTTGATTGGGGTTTTGCCTCGATCGTCAGCCAAAGGACCGAGGCGATCCGCCATTGTAATCTTGAATTTTGATAAGTCTGGACTAACCCAGGGTTTCACTGGTGATGCAGTAGACGGACCTGGAATGGATGTTTGTGGCATCTTCGGAATCCAAACTTTACGGTTCTTTGGTGGTTCTTCAGACACTATTTCTTTCTTCCTTCCTTGTGTCTGTTGACGAAGGGCACTGCCACGAGCGGCTTTCACCATACGCTTTTGTATACGCTCTTTGAGGGTCGAACGAGCCCTCTTGACGAGAGTCCATTCCTCCGTCGTGAGCTGTGCAGAAATGTGATTAGATTGCCGTTGAGGCAACTGGACCACTTTATGCTTCCTCGACTCTAGGTCCGCATAGTAATGGACCCCGTCGGTTTGTTGTAAGGCCTTAGCCAATTGATGAGCACGACGCTGACGTTGTCTCTGACGAGCTCTTTTCGTCAGTGTCGGCGGGCCATGACTCGATGACTCCTTAATTGGTGCAGAGTCATTTGGAGCAGAGATGTTGTGGGCAGATTCCTTAGCAACGATCGGGCAAGAATCTTCACGAGCGGTCTCCATTGGAATTGAAGATTTGAAAACTTTCTTGGAAGAGGAAATCTTCCTGCACTTGCAAGGCGAGGAAGATTTTGAGGACGAGGATGATAGATACTCCTCGAATTTTGCTTGATCGAATTCATATTCGATCTCTTCATTGATCACGATCTTGATCGGCTGCGACACTACGGCCTCGGCAGCGAGACCGTTGGCTCCCACTGTGATCGCCAGTTTGTTTTCATCAAAAGTCATTTCCATTGATAATTCTATTAAACTTCGGTCGTTTACAATGAATTACAATGAAAAATTGAAAAATTACAACTTTCAAGAAAATAACACAAAAATCGTTTATCGATTCCTGTTTTGTGGGACTTTGCCTGTGCCGGGAGTGCTTTGACTCGTAGACCACCAAATCACAGATTGTGAAGGGGTTTAGAGATTCTTCTTTCGTTTATCAAAGTAGGAATTTGAAGTGAATATCTTATCAAGGTAAGACGATCACTCTTCTTAAGATCAAGTCAAAGCTCGAATCTCAAGGAATCACACGAAGAACTCAATCCTTGTTGTTTTCTCTCTGCTCTCTATGCTCAGATCTGCTCCAATCTGCTCGATCCCTGTCAGTAATGACCCTAGGGGGGTATTTATAGCCTCCGGGACAATTACCTAAAAAATACGATCATATCAGGAAGTTAAGACTGCGAGACAGTGTTTACTGTCTCGGCGGCCGAGACAGTGTTTGTTGTCTCGGCTTCCGAGACAGTAAAGACTGTCTCGGAAAACCTAACTGCCTGGTAGTTTCTACTGTAACTGCTTTCCCACGTTTCAAACTCCGTTATTTTGGCAGTTATCCACGTGATTCTCGCCCATGATGTTTCCCCCGTACTTTGACAGTTAATGGACACGTGTGAGGCAATTATTTTAGTACTTTTGATTATTTCAGAGCTATCTCGCGTGCGAGAAAACACTATCTTGCTGTGAGACAACAAACACTGTCTCGCTGTGAGACAGCAAACACCATCTTGATCTTTCTTGTGATCTTTTCCATACCTTGAGCCGTATTTGGATATCTATCAGCATTTTTATACGCCTACAGCCACAAAATACACGCAAGTACCTTGATCACAGACATCAAACCAGTCTTAAATTGTAAAACACCGCTGCCCTCGCTACTTGGATCCAAATTTTGAGCCTTAGTATATGCTTGCTCACATACTGGTCACAAAATGAAATAACAATGAGATGCCAGAAAGGTCATACTGATGGATTAATCAGAAACGTAAACAGTCAGGCATGCTGTCAGAATTACATTCAGATTTGGATCTACCTTTATGACAAGGTGTGCCAAGGTAAGACCTACAGAAGAGAAGGTAGATGTACTTATTATATTTGCATATATCAAAATGGTCTTGATGTAAGTTTTAAAAAAAAAAGATCTCCTTCCATGTATATATAAGTTGAAATATCGTTGCTAACAGCAATGTATGGTCATAGCACAAAAGGAACTCCTAAGTGTGTGTTGTTAAGACTAAGGCATTGATGTCGATCATGCAATTTATCAATATTAATTGTCTTTATTTTTATTCAACGGAAAAAACTATTAGAAGAGGAGGGGTCAAAAGGCCATTTGCATGCAACCTCATGGTAAATACGATTTTTGATAACTCAGCACATTAAATTTCTTGAAATTGTAAGTCAATAAAGAAGAAGGCATCCTTCTATAACAGCAAATATTACCTAAAAGAGCTAAATTCGCAGAATATTCATTGTTCCTCATTTTCAGCGACTTGAACCCAAAGACGGCAGTAGAATCCTGCGAGCAAAACATAATGAAAGCTGATAAAGTCATAAGTGCCTAGTTAGCATAGCATGGAAGTTTCTCAAACAGAAGGCAGACCACAGGTCTCTATTGACCCACCTGCGGTTCTGAGGAATAAGTCAGAAACATACATCAAACCTAAATTCAACTGGTTTCAGAGGACAAGAGAAGAATCAATGTCACATAACTGTAAATAGCGTCTTTCATCACCGTGTTTGGTCATATTACCAAATGGGTATTTGTTGTTTCTAAAAGCTAAAACAATAGGCACTAACAATTAACAATCGAAAATCATCATCATAAGAGGATCTCTGTTCGGCCTTGGTTCTCCCTGAGTGGAACTCTAAAATTTATACAAATTAGCCCTTTTAAATATGTAATTTGAAGGCAACTTCGACACTGAACTGAGTTAAGGCCATTAGGCAGCAGCTAAGATCATTCAGGAATTCAAAAAGACCTTTTTTAAACATTGAAAAAGATTACAACTCTATGAACAAACCTGAATTTAAAGATGCAAATCTAAATATGCAGTTCCCAACCAGAGGTTATTTTAAAATCTGAGACCTGATAAACTCTACTGAAGCTGCATCAAATCAATAAGAAAGATTAAGTGTAAACCACATAAAATCAAATTAACAAACCTCATTAGGTCATAAACTTCATGTGGCTTATAATAGACAAGGTCAGCTCTTCTCAAAGCCACCCTTGCAGCTGCCTTAAAATCGTGGATCCTTTCAAGATAGTCCTGTGGCTTATAATAGACAAGCTCAACTCTTCTCAAGATTAACTTTTAAAAAAATAAGAAATCAATGATAAATTATTGGTACTTGCCAAAAAGATTCTTTAAATAGAAAAAATTAATAATAACTTACCAATACTTGTATTTCTCACATTGTAGAAGACCTCTTCTTGATTATACATCATCTTGCACATACGTAATGTATAAATACAATAATTTAAGTGGGCCAAGCACATGATTATGAAGGACAGACATAGTTATTCAAATTCATTAATCTAGTATTTTCTAAGTTTGATCACAAAAAAATAGTTCATACTTATTTTAAAGGTAGTAAAGTCAAGTATTCTCTGAATATGTATTTAGATTCACACAATTGAATAATAAATTTAAGCTAATAACTGCATAGTTAATCAAAGTATGTAATAATTATCCAACAACTATATGTGCATATGCTTATAATTCATGAATTGTCCTAACAAATAACATTAATCAGTTTATCATCTTACATATTAAAAGTTCATTAGAAATCCTTCAACAGATTTGTAAATGTATTCAAAATTAAAAATTGTTCATGTTAGATTTTTGATGGTCCCTTGATCATTCCTTCTCCATCTTTATCTTCTTTTTTGGTAATTCAATAACCGCATCATCGTCATCAATGTTGATTGTGATGTCTTCCTAGATTTTGATTTTTTGTGCTATTATCTTTCCTTGTGCACATTCATCCTTTGAGTTTTCATCCAACTTCACAAGGAACTTGTATATCTTTTTGATGTTTAGCACAAACTTTTGGGGCACACACAAAATGCTCTAAATGTTCACTTCTCACAACAGGCTATTCATATCGTATTGGTAGCTATAGTGAAAAAACAATGTCAACATTGATCTGCAAATCAAATAAAAATTAATTAAAATAACTCCCAATTATATTTATTGAATGGCGGTTATCTTCAAAGGGAAAATGAGGGTCTTCAAAGGGAAAATGAGGGTCGTGGTAAGATTCATAGAGGATCGAAATTATGTCGATACTTCCACATTACAGGAAGCAGGATGTTTTCCAACGGTAGCATCGGGGAATGGGGGAGTGTGTATGTGTTTGTGCGTGTATTTGGCTAAATGAAAGTCGCAAGCATTATCTTCATTTAGCCAGCCATATGAAATCTTTCATTCACTGGGATGCTGATATGGATGAGTAATTAGTTCCAACTATCCTCAGAAGCCATGCATGCAGCTCAGTTGCAATCCATATCAGAAGCCTAGATACAAAGCAACACTTCCTTTACTTTTTCTTTTTATGTACAGTGTTCATATATGAAACATATCTAACCACTCTCCTTGAGCACAGCATGATCCAAAATCAAAGCGCCAAGGCTGAGGAAAACACATGACAGAAAATTGTACAAACACCTATTTTTTGACATAGCATCACAATTAAATGTAGGAAGAAATATTCACAATATATTTCTATAATTTATCTTCTATCAAATAGAAAATGGTCGAAGACGCCCATTTACTTCAATAAGATCTCCTTTCGCTCCTCAACCAACCACTCAACATAGGATTTCCCTTGCAGATCAACTGTCTGTTAGACCCTAGAGGGGGGGTGATTAGGGTCTTATGCTAATCTAAT